>JAWWNF010000448.1:600000-972509 GCA_034641395.1 Darevskia armeniaca
AACCACAAACATAAATTAAAACTAATCATACTGACTATCCGGTACACTGCTGTGTATTTAGGACTCTGCCTGGGCTCTCTTATCTACCATCTTGTAGAAAGAGGGTTGCTTCATATACTGTATATTTTGGACAATGGTTTTTCCTCTATGAGTTTGGACGCCTTTCGAGGTATCATTGGCAGACTCTGCATGAGGGTTCCTGAGATGGGGGTGGTGGTTTTCGTTGATGTTGGGTTACCAGCTCAAATTTTGAATCAAGATGGCGGACCTAATCGCCACTTGGGTGTAACTTTGCCTTCATAGGTTTGGCAGCTTCTTCAGATATTATCACCAAGGTTGGCGTGAGGGTTCCTGAGATGGTGGCAATATTTGTTGACGTTTGGACACAGCACCATTTTGAATCAAGATGGCAAACTAAAAACATGACTTTGATGTGACGTTACCCAGGTCCAACCTGAAGAATTATTCTGTGCATTTAAAAATCACAGTATGTATTTGGTTTCTAAAAAAAATTGGGCAGTGCTGGGCAGTCTTCATTAGTGTAACAGGAGGTTATTCTTGAGACCTTTCAACATTTCACAGTGGTAGATTAAGATTGCTTCTGTGCACAAGGGGTTTTGCAGTCCACTAGTGTGGCCTGATGGACAGTGGTGGGCCGATACAATCTAGTCTCAAATATAAGAGTGGGTGGTGCTGTGGTCTAAACCATTGAGCCTGCCGATCGAAAGGTTGGCAGTTCGAATCCACTCGACAGTGGTAAGCTCCCGTTGCTCTGTCCCAGCTCCTGCCAACCTAGCAGTTCGAAAGCATACCAGTGCGAGTAGATAAATAGGTACTGCTGTGGCAGAAAGGAAAACAGTGTTTCCGTGCGTTCTGGCACTCGTCACGGTGTCCCATCACACCAGAAGCGGTTTAGTCATGCTGGACACATGACCCAGGAAAGCTGTCTGGACAAACGCTGCCTCCCTTGGCCTGAAGCGAGATGAGCGTCGCCCCCCATAGTCACCTTTGACTGGAGTTAACTGTCCAGGGATCCTTTACCGACCTTTTTTACCTAACGTAAGTCTCAAATACGCCACAAGGAGTAAGAAACTGAAACCTGTCTCCAGATGACAAGAGAAGGGAGGCAGGTTAATTGCTGCCAGTGTTCGAAATTAGCAGGCGTGAGGTGCATTTTGCACCTGGCTTTTGACCACTTGCAACCAAGTGAACATGCCTGGGCACCACACCAGAATGGCGCCTGACATCTCCACCATCTTGAGGTGCATGCCTGGGGATCATTGGCTCAGGACTGTTTTCACACACTAGCACCCCATCCTGTAGAATTCGATCAGTTAAATTTTATCTGCCTAATTGGAATAAATTTCAGGAACCGGTTTGCTTTTTCTGTGCAGCCTGAGCAAGAGTAGTCACCACTAAGAAAAAGCTCATAGGCCAGGTATGGACTGTCCCAGGATCAAGAGACTTTTCAAGGTTGTCATCCGAACTGAGAATCAATCACAGTCAGTCCAAAATTAGAAAAATAAGACTTTAGTCCTGCCCCAAAATGGCAACTAGATAATCCGTTTTGGCAACTGTAACCTTGGTTTAGGGAGCCATTTATATCTGAGTTGTAGCACTGTTTGCTGCATGGTAAGGGATGCGAAAAAGGCACCTGTATATGCAGTATATTGTGTTTATACCGTTTGTTTGTTTGTTTGTTGGTCGCCTTCTACACAATTGTCTTGAGGCAATGTACAGTGGTACCCCAGGTTACGTACCCCCCGTGTTGCGGATGTTTGAGATGAGAACGCCCGCAACCCCGGAAGCATTTCCGGAGCGCGTGCGACCCCTGGATGCGCAGAAGCGTTCTGCACATTTTGTGCATGCGCAGAAGAGCTCAAATCACGCTTCTTCCGGGTTTGGGGTTTTTTTTGTGCATTCGTGATACACACTCCCGCGTTATGTACCGCGACCTGGAACGGATCGCGTACGTAACACGGGGTACCACTGTACAATGAAACAGCAAAATAAAGTTAAGAAATCACACCCACACACACCAGCTGATACATTTTAAACAAAACGCCCTTCCAGCAGAGGTCAAGGAAATAAGCAGCTATGCTATTTTTAAAAGACATCTGAAGGCAGCCCTGTTTAGGGAAGTTTTTAATATTTAATGCTGTATTATTTTTAACACTTGATTGGGAGCTGCCCAGAGTGGCTGGGGAAACTCAGCCAGATGGGCGGGGTACAAATAATAAATTATTATTATTATTATTATTATTATTATTATTATTATTATAACTCAAGTAATAGAAGAACATATTTGGCTAATATTGCACATTGGAGTCTAAATGTTTTTATGATAGTTTTTCTGAACTGAAGACAGTACCTTAAAAGCAGTAGAAAGTTTTGCCGACTTTGAGCAAGATTGAGCACACAAAACTTAATGCATCTGATGAAATGAACGTTGCCTCTCAAATCAGGGTGTATTGACAGGAAAAGCCTATGTGTGTTGTAGTGGCTTTTTCAAAATACTGAATAAAATTAATCATGAAGACAAAATCCCCACCATTTCAAGTAAAGCTAGAACTCCCTGTTCAGGAAACTCCCACAAAGAAAAGCATTTGTGTGCAGTACTAGTAACTGAAGCTCCAATGGTGGTTTTACAAAGCAATTGTTGCTGTTTGATTTTCTCTTTAAACATTAACCTTCTTGTGCTAGAAAGTAATTGCTGCCATTGATTGGCAATTCTCAGGTTCAGAAATATCGATACTGTTGTCTCGGGTAGGTGCTTGGAAAGGTTTTCTTATTGTTAACAGAATGCAGTCCTGAGTTTTCCCTCTTTTTTATTTTATGCCTTCCAGTCCACTTGTATTGTTTTCATGTTGGTATATTACCTTCTGTTGAGAACATGAAGCTGTCTAGTTTTGTTGCAGATAATCCCTCTTATACTCAAGGTGGTAACGGAATGGAGGTGCTGCTGACAGGAGGCTACATAATGGGCAGCTGGTGCTATAATCACTACAATTTAGTATTGTTGTTATTATATTATTTATTACATTTCCATACAGTCCTTCATTCGGAGGATTATAGGGTGATTTACAATATAAAAACAAAAAAATGCATACCATAATAATAAACAAACAAACAAACAGTAACCCCACACATAGTTTATAAAGCCATAGATTGTTTCAGTAGCCAAAAGCCTGGGAGAAGAAGGTATGTAAAGATGTGTAACGAAGGTGCCAGGCAAGCCTCCATGGGGAGAGCATTGCACAAACGGGGAGCCACCACAGAAAAGGCCTCTTCTCGTGTTCCCACTCTTTGGACCGCACATTGAGGAGGGATACGAAGAAGATGATGATTATGGGGCCAGTTCATATGGTATACAAAGTAGTATGTAAAGTAATTCTCTTTTCTCTCACCACTTTTTCCTCACTAAAATTTAGTTCTGTATTGGTAAATGACATCAGGGGCAAACTTTTTTAAACAGGTATTTTGTTCTACTTTATCTCAAATGAAATGATTTTTTTTGGGGGGGCGACATATTCTTGAGCTTTATCAGGGTACAAGGAACCTCATGAAGGTGACTCAGAGCCTCTAATGAGCTTTCATTCTGGTGCATGAGCTCAGCTTGCCAGTTTTTCCTGATCTCATGTTCCAGCACATGGTGACCCAGTGCTGCTGGGCTGCCTGTAGGGAGTCTCATACTTTGCATGTTCTTCGCACAGATACATGATCTCAGCTTCAGTAAAACATTGCCAAGCTTTCTGTTTCTCACGATCTATAAAGGGTCCAGGCGGGCAGAAACATGTCTGACCTTAAAGCAGAAATTTGGGCCTGCTTCAAACACGGGCCAGGGGTTTCTTGACTACCGTTTGCTTCCTTTCTACCCCACGGCTTCTAGTGTGGTCCTTTTTACCATGCATACAAATCCGCCCCCCCCATATGCCTCAAGTAACAGTTTAGTGTTTAGTATGGCAGTACCTGCACTTTGGAACTCCCTGCCTCCTGAGATCAAGCAAGTCCCTTCACTGTACTCTTGTAGGGGCCTGCTAAAAATCAAAACCCCAGATTTTCTGAGCTGGCACCCACCCCTCTTCCATAACCTAGGATGTGGAAATGCCTGCGCTCGAATGCACAAACTTCACCTAGCCAGCCCACTAGCAGCTGTTTGCTAGCCCAGTCTTGGGGCTCCAGCTGCTTGCTACACTAAATGCTGTTGGTTCAACATCTTCGCTTGTGCCTAGCCATGCCTTTGACCTCCCATGTAACTGCAGATCCTTGGAACCTGTGACTTGCCTTATGTACTGTTCACATTTGAAAAGAAAAGACTTCTGCAAAACCAGAGCCATGAGTTCCAGTTCCTCATCAGACAGGGAGAGCCAGGACGGTAGATACTGACAGGTGGTCTGGACTTTTAAAGAGAGGGGGAGGCAGATTTAAAAGAGGTTCTTGTGTGGTTGTGAAAGCAGCTGGGAAGATGGCACTTGTAGGAAGTACCAGTGTTAGCAATCTTAAAAATATAGAAGTAGAATCAAAACATAAGCGGAGCCCTGCTGGATCAGGCCAGTGGCCCATTTAGTCCAGATCCCTGTTCTCATAGCGGCCAATGAGATGCCTCTTCTGGGAAACTGGCAAGCGGGATCTGAGCACACTCTCCACTTGTGATTCCCAGCAATTCAGGATCATTACTATCCCCGAACCTGGAGGCAGGGCATAGCCATCATGGCTAGTAACCATTGATAAGCCTTATCTTCTGTGAATTTCTCTGATCCTCTTTCAAAGCCATCCAAGTTGGCCGCCTTTGCCTTCTGTGGAATTGAGTTCCATAGCTTTAACTGTGTGAAGAATTATTTTATCTGTCCTGAATCCTGCCCCTGATGCTATAACTTTACTCGTAAGAGGGGTTTCTCCATCCCCTTGGATCACTTTGGTTCTCCCTTTTATGAACCTTTTCCAACTCTTCAGTATCATTTTTGAGGTGAGGCAACCAGAACTGTACACAGTGTTCCAAATGCGGTCACGCCATAGATTAGTGGTGGTGTTGTTTAGTCATTTAGTCGTGTCCGACTCTTCGTGACCCCATGGACCAGAGCACGCCAGGCACTCCTGTCTTCCACTGCCTCCCGCAGTTTGGTCAGACTCATGTTGGTAGCTTCAAGAACACTGTCCAACCATCTTGTCCACGGCATTATTGGTGGCACAGGGATTGTGATTGCTCAGGCTATATGTGGTATTTGAAACAACTAATTAATTGTTTTTTCTCTCTCTGTCTCTTGCCCACAGAGTACTCTCTGGTCCGCTACCTGTTACTATGAGTCTGCTACACAGTGACAGCAGCTTTGAAGCCAGTGGTCAGGATAGCGGCTGCTGTGCAGCTATGGCCAGCAGTTGCAGCGCTGGAGCCAAAGAGAAGAGCATCAACACCAGTGTCAGCAATGGCACTGGGGGGACACTTTCAAACTCCTTCATGGAAGAAATCCAGGGCTATGATGTGGAGTTTGACCCTCCACTGGAAAGTAAATATGAATGCCCAATCTGTCTGATGGCTCTCCGGGAGGCAGTGCAGACACCATGCGGACACCGTTTCTGCAAAGCTTGCATTGTCAAATCCATAAGGTAAAGGAGCAGTAGACTTCCGGCAGTAGTTAAAGTCATTGTCTGTAAAGAAGGGCAAATCATAGCGCTCACCATTCGTTCCACATGTCTCTGAGATACCGGGTTCGTGATTACGTTTCCATGTCAGCTCTGAGTTTGCAAGTAAACGGAGTTTGTAGCCCATCTCCAAAGCGTCTGTTGAACAGTTTTTCTCATGTGTGCCTAAAGTGTCAGATGGAGTGCAGTTTTAAGCAAGAGGAGGCTCCCAATTATACTTGGGATTTCAAAAGAAATGAAGTGTAAGGTCTAGTTACAGATGGACCAGGTTGCAAGCCGGCTAGAAAGATAGCGTGCCTTTCACTGATGCCGCATAAATCTGAGGTCGCAAATTTCCTGTGTAAACCTCTTAAAATTTATGTATTTTTTTTAAAAGCTAAAAGTATCAGAGAAGAGGGAAAGGGTGGTTTGGGGTGAGAGGGCTACCTTATTATTGGAAGATCCAGCATTTCCCTTGACTAGTAACCCAAATGGTCAGTTTATCACCCTTGATGTGTTCCATCTTGCGAATGGGGTGTTGGGATATCGCCCTATCTCAGCTACAGATGCCTTCAATGGGTTGAATCCAGGAAAATGTGAGCAGAACTCTGTCTGTACAATGGGAGGTTTCTGGATTCTTTCCCCCCCCCAAAAGCTGTTATTGAGTCCACTGGAATGGTGTGGGATGAGCCTGGGGTGGGGTGTATGCAGCAGGAGCCAAGCCAGAGCCGGAGAATATGATGACTGCAAGCATAATTTTATTTGTTATTTATTTTATTTCAAGATTTGGAAATCACTCTACATTCAGAGAATATACCAGCAGTGTACAGAAAAATATGTTTTTATGTTGCTTTCCGCTGCCCTTATGTTTTGCAAGTAGGCGGTATATAAATACTTTTATTAATAAATAAATAAAAATATATAATGTAACGTGGCACATAAAATGTTACAAAACTGGCAAGAATAAATAAAACACAGAATTTGCATTAATAGATATACAGTAAAGCCGCAAATTATGCAAGGGTTATGTTCTGGGGATCACTCTTAAAGCCAAAATAGTGTATAGTTAAAACACATTGGTTGCAATAGTGGGTAGGATTGCCAAATAAAATTCCCCTGGAGGCCCACCCCCTTTTATTTATTTTAATTTGCCAAGTGTGTAAAGCTGATTGTGCACAAGTAGCTTGCAGTCTTACTGTAGGCTGAATATTCTGTTTACCTCTCTATGATGTATATTATTGCTCTTTTTGATAGAGACGCTGGTCAGAAATGTCCAATTGACAATGAAATTTTACTCGAAACTCAGCTCTTTCCTGACAACTTTGCAAAACGGGAAATCCTATCGCTGACGGTGAAGTGTCCCAACAAGGGCTGTCATCAGAAGATGGAACTCAGGCATTTAGAGGTGGGCTTTCAGGGTTTCTTTTTTGCAGAATTGCCGCCCAGTCCTGAGCAGTGTCAGCATACTGTAAGACCTTTTGGAATAGCTCAAAGGACACCTTGTCCCCATTCCCTCTCTTAGGACGGTGGTAGCTATGGCTGCTACACCTGTGGTCCAGTGAAGTTGTGACATCCAGGTAACTTCAGGAAGGTCCGCCGATAAATTTTTTCCCCTCCAGTAACATCAGATTAAAGAAGTGAAGAGGGTTTGGAGCATGCTTTAGCTGTTATTGCAGAAGCACCTGTCCATGCTGTACTGTAGCATGTTTGATTCGTGTTAAGCATACTGTTGATTTTGCAAAGTCTGTTCCTCTTAAAATATAATAAACAGGTCTGTGCCCTATTGCAAAAGTGCCACATTGAGGAAGCTGTGAAATCTGTGCAGATCATAGTTGCATGAATCTTGAGAAGTTGTGTATACCTGTATTTTCATGTAAGAAATCTGAATTTTTGAGGCAGCCCTTGATTTAGGAGCAGTTATGGACTGAACTTGGAAATCCAGAAATTGAAGGGGGGAACCCACTTCCCTCCATATAAACAATATAATTAATAATTTATCTTCCCTGGCAGTAAAACACAACAATAAGAAAGTAAACAACTAACAATTTGCTGCCCTTTCATGACCCTAAAATGGATTGTTGAGGCAGCTACCTCTGTCTGTCTAGCCTCATACAACTTTGCAAAACAGAAAATCTAGAAAAGTTACTAGCTTGACAGCCTACTTATCTTGTGCAAAGTTCTTTGTAGCTTCCATGAAAAACCAGGTTGGAGGGGCCCTTTCTTTTCGGCTCTTAAAAGCTTTCGAGTCTGCTCACCCAGAATTGCTTGATCTCACCAAGTGGCTATTTACAAGTCTTAGCTGAATGCAACTTGAACATACTTTTTGATTTCTTTTGCACCCCCAAACCATGGGAGTAATTGACAAAACATGAAGACACTTGCCTCAGATTGGCTACCATGATCTTCAGTCTATATTTTAAGTCTGCTTAGGAATCATTTTGTGTAAGTTTAAGTTATTTATAGGCAACTAGCTGACCCGGGCCACGCCTTGCTGTGGCTGATTTTATGCTTATTACCATCAGTAGCGGCCGCAGCCAAAATAACCCCCCCCCGGGCTATGGGTTTTGTCCTCCCCCCCCCAGTTGTTGTCTCATCCCTGTGATTCCTCCCATCCTGTAGTGACCCATGAGGTATCCAGTCCCCCCTCCCCCCGAGTCATCCCTGTGACTTCCCCCACCCTGGGTCAGCCCATGACCTATTCGGGCCCCTCCTCCCCCCACCCCCCCACTCGGCTTCACTCGGGATAGTCTGTAAAGTAGAGCCGAGGCCTAGTCTGTCGGCCTTGGCTGGGGCTAGTATGTAAATGTGAGCCAAGGCCTCCGCCCTGTATCTAAATTCCTTGGCCCTGGCCTGACTGTGGGTTTTTGCAGCTGAGGGTTTGGGCTAGTGGGAGCGTTTTCGAGGGGGGGGGAGTGTTTTTGGGTTGCGGCCTGTGGCTGTGGCTCTGGGTTTGGCCGTTTGCCTTTGTCTGGTAATGGCCGCCTTAGTGGTTTCAGTTGCTCGGTTGATGATGTCATTATTTGGCGCCACCCTTCAGAGCTTTTGCAGGTGACAGAGCGCGATCTGCCTTTCTATTGGATGCTAAGGTGTCTTCAGAGCTTCTGGTGGTGATGTATAATGCCTGCGACAGAATTTTTTGAGGTTTTTCTTTATTTTAGGTATGACAGGTGTGTTTTTTCTGAATTTTTATTACGCCAGATTAGTATGCCATGGTAATGGAAACGCTGTGTCCAAATTTGATGCGATTTGGTTCAGCGGTTACAGAGCAAGGGTGTTTCGGACAAACGCGCAATGGGAACATTTTTATATATATAGATTGCTATTTGATCTCATTTTCTTCCACAGGACCATGAGCTGCATTGCGGCTTTGCTCCAGAGAAATGTCCCCAGTGCCATGGCATTTTCCAAAAGAATCAGATACAGGATCATATAAAGCAAGAATGCCCTCGACGACAAACCTCCTGTCCAAACTGTGCCATGTGGATGCCTTATGAAGAAAAAGAGGTAAGTTTCAAAATATGCAGCTTAATCAGAACAGTTGTGTTTGTTTATTTAAATGAAGCATATGTAACAAAAGCTTGCTAAAATTAGAAATATTTTTTCTTCCTGTGTTATCTGATAAGAGTGTCAGTATTTTAAAGTTGTGAGAACACCCTTCTATATGATATTCACAAAGATTTCACCAAGTGATTTTCTTTTTACTTATTCCCTCCGCCCCTCACAGGCAGCTGGATTTTTATTTTTATATATAAATCTGTTTTGTTGTTGTTTTTTGCCTTAAAAAAAAATAAATCCACACATCCCCGTTCCATCTCTCTCTCTTTTTTTTTGTAAACTTTATTAGATACTTAAAATTACAGTACTGTTGAAAAGTACATCAGAATTCAAGTGTACGTCAGGTATACACTTAAGAGTATTAAAAGGTTAACTTATATTACAAAAAGGTTTCCTTTTCTTCTCCTTCTCCCTCCCCTGGAGCTTATCCTTATGATTCTCGATCATCAACTTTTTTACAGAAAGTACTTCAGGGGGAAGAGAGAGCTAATACAATGAATTGTCCTGACATTCCAAATAGACCAAGTTTAAAGTAGAAAGAACTGCAGAGTGTGCATAGAGAGAATGAAAGAAAAAGAAAAAAGGGCGACGAAGAAGATAGAGAAAGAAAAGAAAAAAGAAATCAAACAAAGATTCGGATAATTCCTCACCGGAATTTCCTAACTTAACAAGATTAACACCTTGCAATTACAAATGCTAAACATTTCTTCTGTCCTTTTTACCTTGTATCCTCTTTTATACAACTCAAAAAATTCTGTTCCTATATTTTATTACTTTATTTGCAAATTTACTCTAAGCATAACCAATATTTCCCATATAAACCTTGTTGATCCATGTATTCATTCAAACAATTCCACTGTTTTTGTATTGTATTTTTTGTTTTCCCTCTTATAATTTCCGTCAACTTTGCGAGTTCCAGATATTCTGATAATTTACTCTGCCAATCTCTTTTGGTGGGTATGTAATTCCCTTTCCAATGTTGGGCCACTAAATTCCTTGCAGCTGTGATTGCATATAAAAAGATGTTCATTTTTTCTTTTGGAATGTCTTTATCTAATATCCCCAATAAATATATCTCTGCTCTTTTATTGTGTGTCGTTTGTATTAGCTTTTTAATTTCTTCATGTATCATATTCCAAAAGTTCTGTATTTCTGGGCAGGCCCACCACATGTGGAAGAAGGATCCTACCCTCTCCTTAAATCTCCAGCATTTATTGTTACTTGATTTACTTATTTTGGCCAATTTTACTGGATCCATGTACCACCTCTGGTGAATCTTCATGAAGCTTTCCTTTATTTGATATGATGCTGCGAATTTTATTGTTTCAGCCCACATTTTCCCCCATTTCTTATATTCTATTTCATATCCTATATCCCTTTCCCATTTTAACATACTATTGCTTTTAGTTCCCAAATTTACCTGTCCACTAATTAATAATTTATACATTTTAGTAAGAGTTTTCCATTTACTCATTAACACTTCATCAAATGTCGTTATTTTGTTTTGAAAACCTTTATCTTTTAAATCTTTTTCAAATGTAGCTTTTAATTGAAAATATTCCAACCAACTTACTCCAATTAATTTTAGTGCTTCATATTCCTTTAATTTGGGTTTGTCTTTCCGTTCCTCCACTAGATTCTCATATATCGGCCATGCTCTGCCCCTGTTGTTTTTTAATGTTGAGTTGGCTTCTATCGGTGAGGCCCACCATGGAGTTGTCTGAATCACTTTCTTATTTGTCCTTTCCCAAACTTCCAATAAGGCTTTTCTCACCAAGTGATTTGTAAATCTCTTATGTAACTTGACTTTATCGTAAAGTAAATAACCGTGCCAACCAAACATTCTGTCCCAGCCTTCCAGCTCTAATATATCACTGTTTCTCAACTCTATCCAATCTCTTAGCCAACTCCAACAGGCTGCCTCATAATATATTCTCAGGTCTGGAACTCCAAAGCCGCCTTTATCTTCGGAGCTAATCATTATTTCATGCTTAATCCTTGCCTTTTTCCCTTGTCAGATAAAACCGGCAAGATCTTTCTGACAATCCTTTAGATATTTTAAAATGTAAGTTTCGGGAGTATAATCATTTTAATCATTGATATCCTACCTAGCAGTGATAATTTCATTTTTTCCCATTTTTTCAAAATTTCTTTAACTTCCCTCCATTTTTTAACATAAATAAATTTGTATTTTTATTCGTTATACACAATCCCAGATAGTTCACTTTGGGTTCTATTTTTAATTTGGATTCCTCTTCTAATTCTTGCTTCTCTTTCTCTACCAAATTTTTGACCAATAATTTAGATTTTTCTTTGTTTAATTTGAATCCTGAATACTTTCCAAATTCTTTCAGTCTTTCTAATACTTTACTTATACTTTCTACTGGTGATTCTGTCATTATTATCACGTCATCGGCATAGGCCCTGACTCTATATTCTTGATTCCCAACCTTTATACCTTTAATTCCTTTATCTTCCCTTATTGCATTAAGGAGTGTCTCTAGGGCAGTTATAAATAATAACGGTGACAATGGACACCCTTGTCTTACCCCCCTTTCTATATTAAAGCCTTCCGTGATCTCATTGTTTATAATAAACTTTGCAGTTTGTTCCTTATATATCGCCTTTATCCCCTTTAAAACTCTCTCCCCTATCTCCAGATTTTCTAATGTCTTCAACATAAATTTCCATGATAAGCTGTCGAAGGCTTTCTCTGCGTCGACTAGCAACATCACAATTTTCTTACTTGGGTTCATTTCCACATATTCTAATAGGTCTATAATTACTCTGGTGTTATCTCTTATTTGCCTTTCCGGGAGGAAACCTGTTTGATCTTTTTTGATAATCCTTCTTAATACCATCTTCAATCTATTTGCCATCACTCCTGTGTAAATCTTGTAATCTATGTTTAATAACGAAATTAGTCTGTAATTTTTGGTTAAATTTAGATTTGTCCCAGCTTTTGGAAGAATTGTTATCAGGGCCTCTTGCCAGGACTTTGGGATCTCACCTTTCTCAAGGGTTTCATTCATGATTTCTTTTAATTTAGGTGCCACAATTTCTTTTAAGCTTTTATAATAAATCACTGGTATACCGTCTGGGCCTGGTGATTTACCTACTTTCATATTATTTATAACTTTGTTAATTTCATCCGTTGTTATATCCGAGTTCATCAGGTTATATTCCGTTTTATCAATCATTGGTAGTCTGTTATTTTTTAAATATTTCTGTATTCCATTTTCTTCTTCTTCTTCGTCAGATTTATATAATTTTTTATAGTACTCCCTGAAATTCATCTTGATTTGTTCCGGATCTGTTATTTCCTTACCACCCTCCACTAATCTGTTTATTACCTTATCTATTTGTCTTTCTTTGGCCAGCCAAGCTAGCATCCTTCCCGGTTTGTTTGCCTGTTTGAAATATCTCTGTTTGGTCCAAAGAATTTTCTTTTCTACTTCTTTATTAATCAACATATTCAAATGTAATTGTAAACTTTTTATAGCCTGTAATATTTCTGTACATTTCGGGTTTTTAACTAATTCTTTTTCTTTATCCCGTATTTGTTTATTTATTTCAGCAACATTCATATCTTTGTTTTTCTTAATTTCTTTCATCTGTTGAATTCCAACCCCCCTCATAAAAGCCTTACTTGTATCCCAAATTATTGTCTTTTCAGTCTCTTGATTTCCATTTATTTCAAAAAATTCTATTAAAGCTTCTTTTAGTTTATTTATCCTTGACTCCTCCCTCCATAACTCTTTGTTCATTCTCCATCTCCATTTTGTCCGTTTTTTAAATGTCATATAGATTGCAACCGGATTATGATCGGAGATAGAGCTATTTATTATCTCTGCTTTATCTATATTGAGTATCAATTTTTTCGTTGCCCAAATTGCATCAATTCGGCCTCCCGATTTGTGAACTTCCGAATAATGTGTGATATCTTTGGTGGTTGGATTTTTTGTCCTCCATGTATCATATAAGTTTAAATTTGTCACCAAGTTAAAAAAAGATAACGGGAGCTTCCCTGAATTTGAAGCTTTATCTCTATCTGTCCTGTCCATTTCATTTGCATTCATTTCATTTCCATCTTCTTCCATCTCTCAAGCACTTTATCCTCTTAGTTTGAAACTTAACCTCACACCTGGACTTCAGGCATTTTTGACTTCCTTTTTTGCCATGTCTGGTGGTCTGCTGATCAAGTCTGGCCCCTGAAAAAATTAATCAAAGTGTGAAAAAAAGCTCTCCGTTGCTTTCCTTTTGTTAGAAAAGTAGGTTTCTAAGGTGTTTTTTTTGGTCTTTTTAATCTTCCTTTTGTGCTTTCTACATAATATCCTCCATAGATTAGCTAGGGTACACGTGAAGTCCTTCCTTGTTGGATTATGCCACTGTTCTTATAGGCTTAAGTCACTCATGAGGCCGTAAGGCTATGTGCCAAAATAGACTTCTGGACCACTACCTAGTGACACCCAAGAAAACATAGATTTAAAGCACCAAGGACCTGCTGGTCTTAATGTCATTTAAACATATTCTACAAAGGTCTGCTGACTAGATACATGTGCACCTCCTGAATTAATATCTTAGTGCTCTTTTATGAAATGAACTCAAAGTTGCTCACTGGTACTTATTGTTTTCTCTAATGCAAAGATGGGATTTGAGAGAGAGGAGTCACATTCTAGATGGCATTACATCAAACAATGTTAGTGATCTATTAGTCCCCTTTCGGTGGAATTAATTATTGTTTACTTTCTGGTTTTGCTGAAATGAAGGTTCATGACCAGATGTGCCTTTTAGCAAATGTCTGCTGTGAATACTGCAATACAGTGCTAATCAGAGAACAGGTAAGAAGCTTCCTTTCTTGTCTGATAGCAAGGTAGTCTTGTTTTGATGTGGTTTGACTTGTGTCAATAAGTTAATTTCTTTATTTTAATAGGTTGTCATTTATGAGCCCTTTGTGACATAGAAATACGGACAGGCAGACAATAATTTTGAAATAATATGGAGAACTGAATGTAGGAATGGCAAATAGCAAGAAATCTTTGTTGCATTTACCATCAACTTACGAAAACAAGTAGACAAATTTTATTTATTTATATTTATTTATTTTAAAATTTTCTATACTGCCCTTCATCCAAATACCACAGGGCAATTTACAATATGATAACAAAAATATAAATAGCATAATAGCAAACGCAGTAACTCCTCCTCCCAGTTTAAAATGCCATAGATTGTTTATTTAGCCATGAGGTAGTCCACCTTTTTATACCTACCACCCACTAATGCATCTTTCTTGGTGGTAAAATTTCCTTACCGCCCACCAGTGCTCAACGAAAGGAGGATTCAGCTTGTGCCGTAGAACCCCCTACTGCCCGCCTAGAATCCTGAAACCCCCACTGGTGTGGGCGGTAGGGACCAGGTTGACAACCCCTGATTTAGCCAAAGGCCAGGAAGAATATTATTTTTGCCTCATGCCTAAAGATATGTAACAAAGGCGCCAGGGAAGCCTCCCTTGGGGAGAGCATTCCACAAGCAAGGAGCCACTGCAGAAAAGGCCCATTATTGTGTTGCTGCCCTCCGAACCTGTCACAGGAGACCCATGAAGAGGGGCCTCAGATGATGATTGCAGGGTTTGGGTTGGTTTATATGGGAAAGGTGGTCCTTGAGGTATTGTGACCCTGAGCCGTTTAAGGCTTTAAAGGTGAAAACCATCATATTGAATTGGGCCTGGAAAGTGATTGGCAGCCAGAAATGGTATTATATGCTCAAACCGTCTTACCTTGGTGAACAATCTGCCCACTGAATTCTGCATCAACTGAAGTTTAATAATATTTTTATTATTATTTATACCGTGCCAGTCTGGCTGGGTTTCTCCAGCCACTCTGGGGAACTGTCTTCTGAGTTTCTGCCTTCTTCAGAGGCAGCCCCATTTTTTTATTTTTATTAAATTTAATTTTGATTCACCGTAGGATTACAACAGTCCAAATCTGTGTATGTCAACTCCGGAGTAAGTCTCATTGGTTTCAGTGGGCCTTGCTCCCAAATAAGCCGGTGTAAGATTTGCAACCTTAAATTACCTTTTGCATTGTATTGCTTTGTTAATTGCCTTGGAAATTTCAGCTGAAGGTCATCTTGGGAATCTTAAGTAAATAAAACAACCCATGGCATATGCTGTAAACTAGCAAGCAGATTTTTCTCAGCATAAAGCTTTGTGGGCCAAAATGTAAATGTGCAACTACACACTGGTGGTGGTGGTGTTGTGCAGTTGTGCAGTGCTGTGGAGAAGATCCCATATTAGTCGCACTCTGAGTGTTGAAATCAGTGGACTTCAGTGGGTCTGCTCTGAGCATGACTTAGTTGGATATCACCCTATATACTCTATATGTAGGCCACTGATTACTGTTTCTTATAATTGTTGATTTCTGCACTTTACAAACTGAAAATTAGTGTCATCTCTCCATCCATCTTTAGCTTCCTAATCACTACGATAACGACTGCCCAACTGCTCCAGTACCGTGTACATACAGCCCCTTTGGATGTCCAGAAAAAGTAAGCCAACACTTCTATTTGCTTCTTATTTGGTTGAATTTTGTATTGCTACTTTATTGGCCTAAAAGCCTCTTTCTCCCCTTGGTGTACCAGAGACCTCTGGGCAATGAAATGGGCTGGATTATGGGTAGAGCACAAGTGGCAAAAGACACGTTGCAAACCCAACCAAGCACAAGGGAGAACACTTAATCATGCCTCCTGCAACGGTGATGAGGGCAGGGAAGGTATGATTCACCATAACATCTTTCTGAACCAGTCCTGTGAGATGGGCATTTGGGGCACTGTTCTTCAGTGGTTGTGGTCCTATTTCTGGGTTTAGTTTCCAATAGTAATACTGGGTGATTATTTTGTGGTTTTTTGGGTGTGCCACAGGCAGGGTGGATTTGATTTAAATCAAATTGATTTAAATCACGATTTAAATCACTAGTCAGTAAGACTTGATTTAAATCACTAGTCAGTAAGACTTGATTTAAATATTTTTTTTACAGAAAGACTCATTCTTGCTGGTATAATCTTAATATGTACAGCCATATGAAGGTTTCATTTTTGGAATAATAAATTTTCAGAGTAGTTTTTACAGTTATATCAAAAATTACTGATTTGGTTATACTACTAGAAATACATAGACAGATAATTATGAAATTATGGTGAGGTTTAATAAGTTAACTGTTTATATTTGGACAACTTTTATGCTGTACTTTATTGGAAGGAGAAAAATAACCATTTCCTTAATAACCATTTAAACAATTTATTTAACTAAAACAATAACATGATAGCATATGTTCCATGTTTGTTAACTGATGTGGTTAAACATTAAAAAAAACACCTTAGACTGAGTTTTAGCACACTTGATAAACTTAAAACAAATCCTTATTTCCTGATGAATAGCCTTTGGACTACAATGTAACTTAAATAGAAGACTACCGGTATATTTAGAAAGATTTTTCCTCCAAAAGCATTTTATTTTAAAAATCTAATTTAAATCAAAAAAATCCGATTTTTTTAAAAAAATCGTTGATTTTTATCCACCCTGGACAGGGTACCATCCTGTCCTCAATGCTATTTAGCATCTATAGTGAAGCTGTTGAGAGTGGTCATTGGAATATTGCAGCCGAGGGAGGTGTCATTGATGCACTCATGATACCCACCTCTGTTTCTCTGTAACATCTAAATCTGAACACGTGAGCCCTGTTGAAAAGGGTATGGAAGGCCACATATTCCCCATCTCTGAAAAATGCCAACATGGTAGCTTTCTGCATGGTGTTCATCATCCCCTGTTGTAATAATTGATGACATAAAATTAAGCTCGCAGTACGAGGACCTTCCAAATGTGCTGTGAAGTAAGATGATCTGTCTGAACTTGGAAGCAGGTAGCATATGTATAATCCTGATCTCACCATTCATTTAGATCAGAGCAGTGACACAGGTTTGTGCAGAAAATCTGTATTGAGAATTTTTTCTCCAAAGCCTTAAATTGCTTTCCAATAAAGGCATCTGAACAGTGCAGTAGTAACACTTGCATTCTGTTCAGTTTTTCAAATAATAATATTTCTCTTTGTTCAGTTTTTCAATTCCTGTTTCAGACAATCACTGGAAGATTAAGCCAGTTCTGCTTTTAAATACAGTGGTTTTTTCCTTGTCCATTAAGGCTCAGTGCTTGACTTTAGTCAAAGGAAATGCTTATGGAACTATGTGCCTTATTTAATTACAGATGCAGAGAAATGAGTTGGCACGGCATATGCAGGAGTTCACCCCAGTCCATATGAGAATGATGGCTCAGACTCTCCTGAATATCACTAATTTCCATGGCGCTATCCCATATGACCCGTCACCTTCCTGTGAATGTAGCCCAGAGGTCCAAAACTTCAAGGAGACGATTCAACAACTGGAAGGTCGCTTGGTAAGGCAAGATCACCAGATCCGAGAACTCATAGCAAAGATGGAGACACAAAACACCCAGATGAGAGATCTGAAAAGCACTATCCAAAATCTGGAGGAAAAAATTGCAGAAATGGAATCACAGCAGTGCAATGGTATTTTCCTGTGGAAGATTGAGAATTTCAGTGTTTACTTGAGAGCGCAAGAAGAAAGGCCTGTTGTAATCCACAGCCCAGGCTTCTACACAGGGAAACCCGGCTACAAACTTTGCTTGCGGCTGCATATCCAGTCGCCGAATGCACAGCGCTGTCCCAACTATATTTCCCTTTTTGTGCATACGATGCAAGGGCACTATGACAGCCACCTGCCTTGGCCCTTCCAAGGCACCATACGGCTTTCTATCCTGGATCAGTCAGAAGGATCGTCAAGGCACAACCATGAGGAAGTGATGGATACCAAGCCCGAGCTGCTCGCTTTCCAGCGTCCCACGGTTGAACGCAACCCAAAAGGCTTTGGATATGTGACGTTTATGCAGTTGCAGGCGCTAAAACAAAAAACATATATAAAGGAGGATACTATCCTAGTGCGCTGTGAGGTCATAACACGCTTAGACTTAAACAGTCTCCGAAGGGAGGGTTTTCAGCCTCGTAGTACTGATGGGATGGCATAAGCCACCATGCTTCAGGCTTGAGCTTTTGCTGGTCAACTGTGGTAAGGGCTGCAGATGAATAAAGAGATTCATCAGAATGGCAGATTCATCAGAAGCAGAACCAAAACTGCCATTCTGAGATGCTTTTCAGAGCATGGAAAGTGTTTCCTCTTTGAGTTATTTGTATTCGAAGTGGTAAAGACGGCATCCTGATGGTCTAAATAAGTAAGCTAAATAACTATGCTATGACTGGTATGTTATCAAAAGTTAATAAAAACTATGCAGTACCATTTTTAGGATAGCAGAGGCTTGGTCAGATTCCACTTTTTATTTGATGGTTGCAATACCCATGTTTAAAGCCATTCATTACCTTGGTGTATACATCTCAAAGGAGCTGAATTATTTGACTGCCTAACCTGGTAGCTTGCTGAGGACTTTCAGCCAAGACTAGATTTTGAACCAGGACAAACCTACTAAAATGCCTTGGGAGTATCATAGCAGAAAGCAAGCACACCTGAAACTTCATTGATATGCTGTAAATAAGCCTAGGCAGGAGTGTTGGTTCTCTGTTTGCCACGCACCTTTTTGCAAACCACAATGAGCTTGAGCTGTAAATTGGTTGTCTTCCCTTCCCTTCCCATGGAATTTTGTATTGAGAATCCATTCTCAACAGCTGCTAGTATGGTGGAATGTGTAGAAGTTTTTGATCTATCAAAAAGCTCAGTGTGGCACTGCCCTAGAGAAGCTTAATGATTTCAGTCTGGTTAACTCACTGATGAGATCTCCAGGCATCTTTGTCTTCAGCCTTTTGCCTTCCCATTGTGTCTTCTTTTTGTCATCTCTCTGATCCAGCTGTATTTTTGCCCTTGTAGTGGTGACAGAAAATTCTATGTGTGCAAACATGTCTTGTTTTGTACTTGAAAATATCTTCTTTGGCGATCACTTGTAGACAAGTAACGGGACTCTCAAGAGTCTCCTCCAGCACCATAATTCAAAAGCATCAATTCTTCGCCGAAGAATTGATGCTTTTGAATTATGGTGCTGGAGGAGACTCTTGAGAGTCCCATGGACTGCAAGAAGATCAAACCTATCCATTCTTAAAGAAATCAGCCCTGAGTGCTCACTAGAAGGACAGATCCTGAGGTTAAGGCTCCAGTACTTTGGCCACCTCATGAGAAGAGAAGACTCCCTAGAAAAGACCCTGATGTTGGGAAAGATTGAGGGCACAAGGAGAAGGGGACGGCAGAGGATGAGATGGTTGGACAGTGTTCTCGAAGCTACTAACATGAGTTTGGCCAAACTGCGAGAGGCAGTGAAGGATAGGCGTGCCTGGCGTGCTCTGGTCCATGGGGTCACGAAGAGTCGGACACGACTGAACGACTGAACAACAACAACAACAACATTGTCTTCCATGAACATGGTCTTAACAGAGAATCTATAAGTGACTGTGGAGGCCAATTCTGGATCCACATGTCCTTCCACAGTGGGGACATTGGTTTCCGGGTGGGAGTGGATCATGGTGAGGGTTTGCCAAATGTGCCTTCCTCTTACCTCATTTCTCTTTTCTGCTCTGAGTTCATGCTTCTTCAAAGTCCATAACACCTTTGGTAAAGGCTGTTCTCCACAACTACAAATCAGCTGATCAGATTAGGGTCAAGAGTGTTGTATCTGAGCCTAAAATTGAAGAGTGTTAGGGAAGTTTTCTGTCCATAGTTCTGACCTGTGCATAGTAATCAAAATAGAATGGGGCTAAGCTGGTGCACAGTCTCCTTGTCGATGTTATTTCACCGGTATATCCTGTGAAAGTTGTCTTCTGTAAGAAGCCTGTGAACAAAATTCATTGGTGCTGATAGAAAAGGTTGTGGGTAATTGTAGCACTCTCAACAATAGCTATGTGACATTAACACGGAGATGTCTAGAAATGTGCCACTCTGGTCATAAATGAGGGATTCATTGTAAAGGCATCCTCAGTATTGCTCACTCAAGAATTCAAAGCCCCCTACAAATGTGTATATAGCCATACTATGATAAGAACCTGCTGGTTCAGGCCAGTGGCCCATGTAGTCCAACATCAAACTACAAGAAAGAAGATTCCACCTAAACATTAGAAAGAACTTCCTGACAGTAAGAGCTGTTGGACAGTGGAATTTGCTGCCAAGGAGTGTGGTGGAGTCTCCTTCTTTGGAGGTCTTTAAGCAGAGGCTTGACAGCCACCTGTCAGGAATGCTTTGATGGTGTTTCCTGCTTGGCAGGGGGTTGGACTGGATGGCTCTTGTGGTCTCTTCCAACTCTACGATTCTATGATTCTATGATCCTCTACTCAGTGGCCAAACAGATGCCTGTGGGAAACATGCAAGCAGGATTCAGACAGAAGTGCATTCTCTCTTCCTGGGGTTTCCAGGAACTGATGTTCAGCAGCATTGTTGCCTCCAACTGTGGTGTCAGAGCATAGTCATTGTGGCTAGTAGCCATTGATTGCCTTCTTCTCTTTTAAAACCACCCAAGTTGGTGGCTATCACTGTGACAGCTTGGTCTTTGATTGGCTCTCAGCCCTATAAGACGTGCATCCTGAATGAGTAAAATGGTTTTTTTTTAACAGCAAAGAGGATTTACTGT
The DNA here is from genome assembly GCA_034641395.1 of Darevskia armeniaca. Taxonomy (NCBI): domain Eukaryota; kingdom Metazoa; phylum Chordata; class Lepidosauria; order Squamata; family Lacertidae; genus Darevskia; species Darevskia armeniaca. The sequence continues at coordinate 620,864 of JAWWNF010000448.1, forward strand.
CAATAGGAAGGCACTGGCAAATTTTGAGGATGTGTGAGAGAAAGAGACAGAGAGCACAGTTCTCAAAATGCATGTCGGCACTAGGATTCCTTTCATGACGTCATGAAAGGAAGCATTTTAAAGCTTCCTTTGTGTAAATTGAGGTAAACAGTTCAGATTGGCCCTGGTATATCAGATCGCCTTCATCTTCTACTTTTTGCTTAACTTATTTATTGTAGAAGAGATGCATCTTTGGAACCGGGACCTATGGAAACTTTAAGGAAAAAATAAAATTTTGCCTATACTGAAGATTCAAAGAGCCGTCTGAGCACAAACATAAGTGCCAGTTTATAAACTAGATATTGCTATGTACTGCCTCTTTTTCTTGTGAAAAGGAAGTGTAGATTTCCAGATTTTTAATATTTAAATGTTGCATTAGTTTGTGTTCCCTGCTTACAACCAGAGTTCATGTTGGTTGTAGAGGTTTTTTTTGTAAACAAATAACTACCCCTATAGCTGTAAACCCTAGATCGTGGGAATATAGGAACAAGCCCCTTTCAACTCAGTGGGACTTGATGCCTTCCTTTTATTTCATGTTTATTTTGATTGTTAAGTCAGGGAGCAGGACTCTCTTGTCCAGTGTTTTATATGTGCATTGCTTTGGAGTTCCTTTTAAGAATTCATTTGATGCCCACCAAAGAAAATGAAGTAGTGTGAAGACTGCCGGTTGTACACAGTCAGTGACATCTATATGCCTCTGTACTAGTTTCCTTACTAGAGGTGACAAGTAGGGCGAGTGGAAGTTGGAGTACAACAGACTGTAACCAGAAACCCTGCATGTTCAAACAGGGTTTCCTGTACTTGCTGTGGCAGGAAAAACGAGGGCCTGAGACACTTTCCTTTACCCTAGAAGGCAAATGCAGAGCTCTGCTTGCGAGTGCCAAGCTAGATCAATGGCCTTGTTGCTTCTCCGGCATTGTGACAGCTCCTCTCTTTGCAAAAGATACTTGTCCCACATCATAATATAAGCAGATATATTTGAAAAAGGTATGTTGCCTTTGAGAACTGAAACGTATTAAATTCAGTCACTTTAGTATTCTTTCTTCTTTGGCGATCCCTCGTAGCCGAGTAAGATTGTCTTCCATGAACACAGTCTTAACAATGAGTCCATAAGTGACTGTGGAGGCCCAATTCTGGATCCACACGTCCTTCCACAGTGGGGACGTTGGTTTCCGGGCGGGAGTTGACCACGGTGAGGGTTTGCCAAAGTGCCTTCCTCTTAGCACATTTCTCCCTTTCGTCCTGAGTTTGAGCACACATGATGGCTACTTCCTACATTTTTGGTGGGGTGCAAGAGCTTAAGGGTTTGCAAAGAGGCTTTATATACTGCTGAGGGTTTGGGTTTGTTTTACCTGATGAGATACTGGAGCAACCAGTTGGGGACAGACACACATTCCATGAAACACTGGCAGGTGGAGCCTTTTCCATTGAGAGATGGTTTCTCTTTGCCGTAACTGGCCTAACAGTGATATAGCACAACAGATCTGAGTTACGGGTGATAAGGATGCACTAAAATATTATCAAATAGTGTCAATTCTACTAGCTTCTCAGAAGAATACTTAATATATTTTGTAACTCATGCAGAAGCCTGTATATAGTATTAATAAACTAATAAAGCCATCATACTGTTCACTTTACATTGTACTAGGCTATTGTTTGCCATAATCATACCAAGACAAGGACCACCTGACTATAAAAAAAGCCCAGAAATATCGCTGAGTTTGCCATGCTTCAAGAACTTGTATTTTGGCCTTATTTAGTAGCCCACCCATCTCAACAGGGAAGGAAAGTGTTTGTTTAGTGATAGCTAATAGCAGCGTTTCCGTGCGCTGCTCTGGTTTGCCAGAAGCGGCTTAGTCATGCTGGCCACCTGACCCGGAAGCTGTACGCAGGCTCCCTCGGCCAGTAAAGTGAGATGAGCGCCGCAACCCTAGAGTCGTCCGCGACTGGACCTAATGGTCAGGGGTCCCTTTACCTTTAATAGCAGGCAACTTGTGTCATTCTACTGCAGACAGCTCTGGTCTGGTGCCCTCCAGATCTACAACTACAACAGAGACTACAACTCTCCTCAGCCCCAGCCAACATGGCCTGTGGTCAGGGATGATGAGAGTTCCAACCAAAAACATTTGGAGGGGGACCACATTTGTGGATGGCTGTTGCAGAGGTTGGATGGCCATCTGTCATGAATGCTTTAGTTGATATTGCTGCATTGCAGGGGGTTGGACTAGATGACTCTCAGAAACCTCTACGAACTATGATTCTTTTAGTTTGGCTATTTACAACAATAAAGAATCATGTTTAATGGGCTAAAAAAAAATATCATTTTTTTCAGTATACCTGTTAAAAGGTTTGTTATAATGGGTGTGATGTTAACGTCATTTTCCCTCGATAGTTCTCCTATGTCAGTTTTTAAAGGATGACATCTTTTTGACTTCCCTGTTTACATCCTGCTTTGAACACACAATGAAATCCTAGAGAAACTGGGGCATTTCCTGCTTTCTTCCAGTAAGGTGCACGGTGGGTACAAGCTACACCAGTGATGGCTAACCTTGACACTCCAGATGTTTTGGAACTACAACTCCCATCATCCCTAGCTAACAGGACCAGTGGTCATGGTTGATGGGAGTTGTAGTCCCAAAACATCTGGGGTGTCAAGGTTAGCCATCACTGAGCTACACTTCAGTGTCTAGTCACTTAAAACCAAAATGCAATACAACCAATTTGAATTAGTAGAGTGGCTAACACAGAGCTGTGAAACTGAAAATTTTAAGTCGGACACACAGTGCAATCTATGTGTGTTTGTTTTGTGAGAAAACCATGGCCAATAAACCATGTAACTGTGCAGAGAAAGAGACTTAAAACACCTGTTTCTGTTTTAAGTCCATGATGTGCAGTGTGAAGATAAGAGAACAGTGTGAAATTAATTATCTAGGCTTAGACGGCTTATATTCCATGCTGGGGGCGGAGGATAAGAACCTGAGTTTGCTTTTGCAACAGCATATGAATCTCTCTGGCTTTAGCAGTTAAATTAGTTCACTCCTTAATTCATGAAAATTCCTTGTATCATAAGTGATATGAGTCAGAGCCTGGTAGGCAAAGACCCAGCAGGTGCATTTGAGTATTACATTAAAAGCTGGGGAAATAAACAGCCTTGCAAATTAATCCACAAACCTGTTAGCTCATGCACCTTTCTGTACCTGCAGTCAAGAGTGGCACAGCAGCTTTTCTCGTTCCTCAGTCTCCCATTGAGGCATGCACATGCACTTACAAATCTTAGGATGGCTTGAATTATAACTCCCTGGCAAGAGCTGGAGAATGTTCCTAAGCTGTTCTGTGCAGGCCCCCATCCATGCACAAACAGCAGCACAAATATACTAGCCCACATGCTCCCACACAGTGATGTTAGGTCATAGATGGCATATTTTTGGCCCAAAATGGGGAATGAGGGGTAGAGCTCTAACTAACCTAGTTTCCTGGAGAGCGTAAGAGCCCTGTTGGATCAGACCAGGCACCCCCAAACTTGGCCCTCCAGATGTTTTTGGACTACAACTCCCATGATCCCTAGCTAACAGGACCAGTGGTCAGGGATGATGGGAATTGTAGTCCCAAAACATCTGGAGGGCCGAGTTTGGGGATGCCTGGTATATGCAGACTGCATAGAGGCGCTGTTTGTGTGTGTGTGACTTCACCCTAGTTTCCATGTGTTTAACATAGGTGGATAATGGGGCACAGAGTTAAAACTTTAGGGAAATAATGGGGAAGGCAACTTGAGGAACACACATCACCTGTTGCTCTGGCAGAAACAAGCCTGTCTGTGCCTGAATTTGAAATTCACCTATAGTGGTTTTCTATTTCAAGAGAAGGCGTGATAGTAAAAATATTAGTAAACAATTCTTTTAAACTGAGTTTTTCAACATGCAGGGAGTTGTTTTTTTTAGCACAGATTCCCTAAAATCTTGACTATTTATAGAATACCCTGGTTCCAGCATGTGTATGTATGCACCTACTGAATATGAAGCTAAAATGCCAGGGGATAGTGTTGTTTCATTAAACCCAGAGCAGCTGTGCCTGCAAGTTGGAAAGCTTTGTGTGATGCTGATTTGTCATCTTGAGGTTTTTGTGTTTTTTTAATAAGGAGTTCTGCTCAGTAAATTAACTAAATTAACACATAAACCATGACATTTCCCTTCCTTCAGCACTTGGCAAAGAGTTGGCAAGTAGTTAGAATTTTCATGTTTTCCTTTCCCATTTAAGATGGCACGTTTTTAACCTTATGGTAGATGGCAAATCGAAACCCAGATAGTGAGAATAGATGGGAGGCATCACAGTCAGATGGAAGCAATCTTTAAATACATTCTGAAGGAAACCAGATCATGTAGCGAGAGACTGCAGCCAGGACTGCAATACCTCAAGGACTGCTTTCCCCCATATGAACGGACCCAGACCCTGCAACCCTTATCCGAGGCTCTTCTTTGTGTGCCCATGAGAGGTCCAGAGGCCGAAGGGCCTTTTCTGTGGTGGCCCCTTGTTTGTGGGATGCTCTCCCCAGGGAGGCTCTTCTGGCACCTTCATTATATATTTTTAGCAAAAATCATTCCTCTTCAACCAGGCCTTGCCCCGATTAATATTCCACATCCTTTTAAACATGGTTATGGGACGGTTGTATATTTGTTTTGTATTGCTCTTGTCTTAACTATTTTCATTTGTGCTCCTACTTTAATTTTTTTATCTAGTGAACCGCCCTGAGATCTTAGGGCAAAGGGTAAATTTGATTTATATGGGTATATATATATATATACATATACACCCTCAGCTCCTGAAGGTAATGGGGCCCTTTCTATGTCCAGCTGTCCTTCGTCAAAAAATTGCTGTTTTTTGTGTTGAATAGATGCTATATGGTAATTTATGGACCAAATAAGTATCTCAAGCCATTTGCACATAACAAATAGGCGCCTACACAACACAAAACACTAGCTGTATGTAGGTTTTATTTTATTTGTTTTTTATCTTACATTTTTGAAATGTACACCCAGGGTTTTTTTTCACCATTAACTTTTTTTGGGGGGCCCTCCCAAGAGAGTGGAGCCCTAAACTAGAGCTTGTTTCGCTTATACGTGAATCCGGCACTGGCTCCGGGGAGCCGAATGGCCGGCTGCGGGTGTTTAGCCACGGAACCGGGGGCCGCACAGGAGGCCGCCCCGCCACCGCCCAGGGGCGGGCGGAGCAGAGCGCGGGGCCGAGGGGACCCGCCGGCGCCTCAGGCCTCCTCGCAGGAAACACCCCGGAGGAGCGCCGTTCTTCGCGGGGCGGGGAGGCCATGGCTTTCCTGAGGCGCGCGAGGAGGCCCCTCATGGCGGCGGCGGCGGCGGCGGCCCTTTCCTTGCTGGCGCTCTTCGCCTCAGCGCGGGCCGAGGGAGGCTGCGCCTCGGGGCTGTGGCATCAGTCCGAGGCCTCGGAGGCCTGCCCGGCGGAGCTCTCCCCTCACGAGGCGGCGGCGGCCTCCTTCCTCGCCCCCTCGCCCCAGCCGGGCTTCGTGGTGGCTTCTGTGGCGGCGTCGCCGTCCTTCCGCGGCCCGGGCAACTCGGACCCGCGGCCCAACCGCGAGCTGCCCATCCTGCTGTGGTGGAGCGGCGGCCTGTTCCCGCACTTCCCGGGCTCGACGGCGCGGCTCGAGTGCGGCGGCGGCTCGTGCCTGGCCACCAAGGAGCGGCGGGCGAGGCTCCGGCGCCGGACGCGGGCGCTGCTCTTCTACGGGACGGACTTCCGCGCCTACGAGGCGCCGCTGCCTCGCCCGGCGCACCAGGCCTGGGCGCTGCTCCACGAGGAGTCGCCCATGAACAACTACCTGCTCTCGCACGGCGCCGGCGCCAGGCTCTTCAACTACACCGCCACCTTCCGCCGAGAGTCCGGCTACCCGCTCAGCCTGCAGTGGCTGCCCGACCTCGCCTACCTGCGCAGGCCGCCGGCGCTCGGCCTGGCCGAGAAGGAGCGCGCCCGGCGGAGGGAAGGCCTGGCCGCCGTCCTCTACATCCAGTCCCACTGCGACGTCCCCTCCGACCGGGACAGGTACGTCAGGGAGCTCGCCAAGCACCTCCAGGTATTTAGCGTCGCTTCCTCTTGTTATCAGAATTTCAAGGGCTTGCATAGATATAAAATAGGCGTTCATAAATGTACCAAGCAAGCGCATACAAAAATATAAAAATTCCTTCCAGTAGCACCTTAGAGACCAACTTTGTTCTTGGTATGAGCTTTCGTGTGCATGCACACTTCTTCAGATACTTGAACACGAAAGCTCATACCAAGAACTAACTTAGTTGGTCTCTAAGGTGCTACTGGAAGGGATTTTTTTATTTTGTTTCAACTACCGACCAACACGGCTACCTGTTGTTGTCGTTCAGTCGTGTCCGCCTCTTCGTGACCCCATGGACCAGAGCACGCCAGGCACGCCTATCCTTCACTGCCTCTCGCAGTTTGGCCAAACTCATGTTAGTAGCTTCGAGAACACTGTCCAACCATCTCATCCTCTGCCGTCCCCTTCTCCTTGTGCCCTCCATCTTTCCCAACATTAGGGTCTTTTCTAGGGAGTCTTCTCTTCTCATGAGGTGGCCAAAGTACTGGAGCCTCAACTTCAGGATCTGTCCTTCCAGTGAGCACTCAGGGCTGATTTCTTTAAGAATGGATAGGTTTGATCTTCTTGCAGTCCATGGGACTCTCAAGAGTCTCCTCCAGCACCAGAATTCAAAAGCATCAATTCTTCGGCGATCAGCCTTCTTTATGGTCCAGCTCTCACTTCCTTACATCACTACTGGGAAAACCAGAGCTTTAACTATACGGACCTTTGTTGGCAAGGTGATGTCTTTGCTTTTTAAGATGCTGTCTAGGTTTGTCATTGCTTTTCTCCCAAGAAGCAGGCGTCTTCTAATTTCGTGACTGCTGTCACCATCTGCAGTGATCATGGAACCCAAGAAAGTGAAATCTCTCACTGCCTTCATTTCTTCCCCTTCTATTTGCCAGGAGGTGATGGGACCAGTGGCCCTGATCTTAGTTTTTTTGATGTTGAGCTTCAGACCATATTTCCTTCCAGTAGCACCATAGAGACCAACTGAGTTTGTTCTTGGTATGAGCTTTCGTGTGCATTCACACTTCTTCAGATACTTTCTCACCCTGTCTTTCTATCCCTACCCCTCCTGCTTTTCCTCTCAGCGATCCATGTCTGCTTGTGACATCACAGAAACTTTGACTTCACCGTAGCCATCACACTTTGACATCATCATAGCCATTGGCAACAACTACAGAAACAGCTGCACAAGCCCCCATTGGGAGGGGGCAAGAAAGAACACTACTTTAAATAATAATTTATTATTTCTACCCGGCCCATCTGGCTGGGTTCCCCCAGCCACTCTGGGCGGCTTCCAACAGAATATTAAAATACAATAATCTATTAAACATTAAAAGCCTCCCTAAACAGGGCTGCCTTCAGATGTCTTCTAAAAGTCTGCTAAGCATTGCCCTTGTTTTATATGAAACCAGTCAGACACAGTTTTGTTTTGTTTTTTAAAAAAGCATTTATTTAGGAATATAAACTGCCTTGCTTCCGTCCTGCTGTTCTCTTCATTACTTTCACGATTGGTCTTGAGAAAAACCTCATTGGCTTCCTGAAAGGCAAACAACACGGTGAGTGGGATGGCCTCCACTGGCTGCTGCCTGGCAACTTCACCCCGGCCAGACGTCCTTGTCAACTTCCACTGGTTTCTACCCATGAATGTCCACTGGTTCCATTCACCCTGCGCCCAGAGGATGTCATCTGCCACCCCCTGAGCACGTAGTTCCCAGCCACAAGCACTACTTACCTGGACCACGTCCGAACGCTCCCATTCACACACACACACACACACACACACACACACACACACACACACACACCATTCGAAACCTCCCATTCACACACGCAGACACACGCCATCCGCCATCCCATGAAGAATGTCTGTGGACGCATTCACTCACCAGCCGCTCTGCATTCACACACACACACACACACACACACACACACACACACACACACAGCTTCAAGTCATGAATATCCACACAGCTTCTGTCAACTGACTTCCAAAGGTGGCCTTCAGCCAGCTGACATCTGCAGCACCTTATGGGCATCCACTGGCTTCTGAATGCAAACTCCACCAGCCACCAACACCTGCCAGCTTCTGCTGGGTCCGTTACCAGACACCAGCCAGCTTCTGACTGGAAATTAGCTGCCTTCAAGCTGCGATCCCACCCAGCAAGCGAACTTGCCTTCTCCCTGTTCCTCAGCATCCCATTGTGCGATGAGTGCCTCCTTCCTGCTGCTATTTTGCCTCCCTGAGGAAGGAGACCCCCCAGAGCTGAGTGCCACAGCTGCTGCCCACTGAGGTCTGTGCTGGGAAGAGGGGGAGGCCCACCTTTATAGCCATGCAACTGACAAGTGCCTTTGTGACATCATAGACAGCTCACAGCCAATGGGAGCAGCTGTGGACGCATCACCATAACCTCTTTGAGCATCACAACTGTGGCTGCACCTCTGCACCAGTGGACCATTTGTTCACTTACTAATAAAAAGTCATATAGCCCACTTCTTATCCATACCAAGGCCAGGGAAGGGCACACCTTAACACTGAGGAGGGGGTGCATTTTTCAGCCTAAGGATCGTATCCCCTTACGGTCAGGCAGTGCAGGCCAGAGGTGGATGGAGCTAGAAGCAAAAATGAGCAGAGCACTGAATGCAGCTCTCAGCTTTGTACAGGAGGCTCCATTCCAGAAGTTTAAGAACATAAGAAGAGTGTGCTGGATCAGGCCAGTGGCCCAGCATCCTGATCTCCCAGTGGCCAACCGGATGCTTGAGGGTCCCTCTCTCCTCCCATGGTTTCAGCAACTGGTATTCAGAAGCATTTCCTCCTCCAACTGTGGAGGCAGAACATAGCCATCAGGGCTAGTTGCCATCAGTAGCCCTCTCTTCCATGAATTTGTTCGGTCCTTTTGTAAAGCCATCACTGCCTCCTGTGGGAGTGAGTTCCACAGATTAACTGCTTAAAGTCTATCTGTCTTGAATCATCCCAACACTCAGCTTCGTCGGATGTACACAAGTTCTAGCGTCATGAGAGTGGGTAGAAAAACACTTTCTATGGCATGCATAATTTTGTAAACTTATGTCATCTCTTACACGTCTTTCTTTAAAAGTAATGTTGGCTGACCCTAACTCAGGGGGAGGAGTAGCATCGTTAATCCGGGAGGGTTGCCCTTTCAGAGCTCTGCCAGTACCAGCGATCTCCGGCATTGAATGTGTTGGTCTTGTGTGGGGCTCCAAGGAGAGCTTGGCTGTCTGGCTGGTGTACCGTCCACCCAGCGCACCAGCAGCCACCCTGTCAGACCTGCTGGAGGTGGCGGCGGGCTGGGCCTTGGAATTCCCAAACCTACTGGTTTTGGGAGATTTCAACGTCCATGCTGATGCCGCTCCCTCCTCACAGGCTCTGGACCTAGTGACTTCCATGGCGACACTAGGGCTCTCCCAGTTTGTTTTGGGCCCCACTCATCAAGCAGGCTACACGCTGGATTTGATCTTTGGTGCTGGCATAGATGTGATCATGCTCCCTTTTGTGGAAGTGCCATGGTCTGATCACTACGCTCTGAGAGCCGAGATTGACTTCCCGCTCCTCCCCTGCTATTTTGGCTCGCCCGCGAAGGCTGATGGATCCCGATAGATTCCGTCAGGCTTTGCGGGACCCTGCTCCCCCTGGCGACTCATTAGATGACCTTGTTGAAGACTGGAATAACCGACTTTTGACGGCCATCGATGAGATCGCACCTAAGCGCCCTCTGCGACCCCGCTGAAACCGGACTCCCTGGTTTACCGAGGAGCTCTGGAAAATGAAGCGGGACCTCAGACGGCTAGAGCGAGTATGGCGGCGTGCTCGCGACGGAGCCTCAAGAACATCTTATAGGATGTATATGAAAATCTATGAGATGGCAGTGAAAGCTGCAAAGAAGTCTTACTTCTCAGCTTCTATTGCATCCGCTAGCTCTCGCCCAGCACAACTATTTAGAACAATCAGGTCTTTAACAACCCTAGAGGAACAACCAAATTTAAATACGAATTTGACCCATAGCTGTGAGGCATTTGCGAGCTTTTTTGCGGAGAAAGTCTTGCTGCTCCGCCATGACCTCCCTGCCAATTTGGATACAATAACAGAACTGGAGGCCCCTCGACTGTCCTCGGGTCCAGTATTGGACCACTTTGATCGGATACTCCCTGCCGATGTAGACAGATTCCTCCGAGCTGGAAGGCCCACCACTTGCCCCCTTGACCTGTGCCCGTCTTGGCTGATTAGAGCGTGTCCAGACGAGGTGCGGGCCCCCCTGGGTGAGATTATCAACTTGTCCCTTGGCACGGGGACCTTCCCACGGGAGTTGAAGGAGGCAGTGGTGCGTCCGCTCTTAAAGAAAACATCCCTAGATCCTTTAGATCTATCCAATTACCGCCCGGTTTTGAATCTTCCGTACCTGGGTAAGGTAATTGAGAGAGCAGTTGCTGAACAGCTTGGTGGATTTCTGGAGGAAACATCGGCTCTGGATCCATTTCAGTCCGGCTTTCGCCCTGGTTATGGGACCGAGACGGCTTTGGTCGCACTAACAGATGATCTCCGTAGACAGCTGGATCAAGGCGGGTCGGGACTGCTGATTCTTTTAGATTTGTCAGCAGCCTTCGACATGGTCGATCATGAACTTTTGGATCACCGCCTTGCCGATGTGGGGATTCAGGGCACAGTCCGACAATGGCTGCGCTCCTTTATCTCAGGTCGGGGACAGAGAGTGGCACTAGGGAGGGAGCTGTCGCCGCGGCACTCCTTGGTGTGTGGAGTCCCGCAGGGCGCAATCCTTTCCCCGATGCTTTTTAACATCTTTATGCGCCCTCTTGCCCAGATTGTCCGGAGCTTTGGGCTGGGCTGTCATCAATATGCTGATGACACCCAGCTTTATCTGTTGATGGACGGCCGCCCTGACTCGGTCCCAGACACACTGACCAGGTGTTTGGAAGCTGTGGCTGGATGGATGCGTGGGAGCCGGTTGAAGTTAAATCCTTCGAAGACAGAGGTCCTCTGGCTGGGTCGGGACGACATGGGGTTGGGGGGCCAACTCCCATCTCTTGCGGGGGCCCAATTAGTGCCAGTGCCTTCTGTCAAGAGTTTGGGTGTAACCTTCGACGCCTCCCTTTCCATGGAGGCGCAGTTTGCAGCCACAGCAAAGGTGGCATTTTTCCATCTTCGACGCATCAAGCAGTTGGTCCCTTACCTTTCTCGCCCTGATCTGGCCACAGTGATCCATGCGACGGTCACCTCCAGGCTTGATTATTGTAACTCGCTCTATGCGGGGCTGCCCTTGAAGCTGACCCAGAAACTCCAGCGGGTGCAGAATGCCGCGGCGAGGCTCCTTACAGGGTCCTTGCCGCGGGACCACATTCATCCAGTGCTTTACCAGCTGCACTGGCTCCCGGTAGAGTACAGGATCAGGTTTAAGGTGCTGGTTTTGACCTTTAAAGCCTTATGCGGCCTAGGACCCTCGTACCTACAGGACCGCCTCTCCCGGTATGCCCCGCAAAGGACCTTAAGGTCCACAAATAACAACTTGTTGGAGGTCCCGAGCCACAAGGCTGTTAGACTGGTGTCAACTAGGGCCAGGGCCTTCTCAGTACTGGCCCCAACTTGGTGGAACACTCTGTCACAAGAGACCAGGGCCCTGCGGGATTTGACATCTTTCCGCAGGGCCTGCAAGACAGAGCTGTTCCACCTGGCCTTCGGGTCAGACTCAGTCTGATGGTTTCCTCCTCTTGGTTTTGTTTATGGGCGACAAATGAAGCTGTATTTTAAATTTTAAATTGGATTTTTAACCTGTGTCTTAATTAATGGTTTTCTTTTATACTTTGTTGTGATTTTGTTGTGATTTTTTACTGGTGTTAGCCGCCCTGAGCCTGGTTTCGGCTGGGGAGGGCGGGGTATAAATAAAACTTATTATTATTATTATCCTGGCTGCAGCCCTGCAGATACCGTAATTGCAAAAAAAAAAAGGTTTGGCGTGTTCATTGTCTTCTAGAGCAATCTGACTCATGGGCCTCAAGTGACTTGCTCAGTGAAGTCTTAAGTGAAAGCGTAGATTTTGTGTGCATTATTTTCTTGTAGTCTTTATCCATTAAAAAACAAAACTGCTGGGCTTCAACTGTAGGCTAAATATCTGAGTCAGAGGGTTGTAGCCAGCCCTGTGCCAATGTGCCGTTCCTCTGGTTTAGCAGCAGCACAAAACATTTCGCCCTTCCCCAAAGTCTGCGCCAGGGGGTCCCCTAACCCCCCAGAGCTGATTTTGAGGGTGCAAGTGGGGAGGGGTTGAAGGCAAGGGGAAAGTTCCCTTGTGCAAGCACAGCAAGTCTTGGATACTGACCAGAATACATGCCTTCTGAGGATTTATATGATTCTGGGCCAGATGGGTGGGGTATAGATAATGTTGTTGTTCATCTAACTGGCATGTAACAGACCAAATAGGAGAAAATGAGTTTGAGGAGAGAGAGAAATGAAAACAGAATGGAGAGCCCTGTTTACTACAGCAAAGTATCAGGGCAGGAACCCCCCATCTGTGTACACGGCCTATATTTAAAGCACTTGTCTTACCCACATAAATCCTGGGTGCTGTAGTTTGTCCCTCAGACTCTCCTTCGTTGGACGCTTTTAAGCAGAGGTTGGACATCCGTCCATCAGGGATTCCTTAGTTGTGATTCTTGCTTTGCAGTGGCTTGGACTAGATGGCCCTTTGGACCCTTTCGTAGTGGCACCCGCCCTGTGGAACGCCCTCCCTTCAGATGTCAAAGAGAACAACAACTATCAGACCTTTAGAAGACATCTGAAGGCAGCCCTGTTTAGGGAGGCTTTTAATGTTTAATAGATTATTGTATTTTAATGTTCTGTTGGAAGCCGCCCAGAGTGGCTGGGGAAACACAGCCAGATGGGCGGGGTATAAATAATAAATTATTATTATTATTATTATTATTATTATCATCATCATCATCATCATCATCATCATCCCTTTCAGCTCTATGATCTACAATTCTTGGAACCCTTAACAAACTACAGTTCCCAGGTTCTCTCTTGATGTGTGTTTAGCCCTTGGAAACATATTTGGATTGGAGTGAGGAGGTGGGGCCAAAATCCAGCTTTTTCTTTTTCAGGACGATTTATTTCTGTTGTAGGTGGACTCTTACGGTGCATGCCTGAACAACCGAGAGCTTCCCAACACGAGGCTGAAGGACACGTCTACAGCCACCACAGAGGACTCTGAATTCATGGCTCTTATATCCAAGTACAAGTTCCACCTGGCCATGGAGAATGCCATCTGCCACGACTACATGACGGAGAAGCTTTGGCGGCCGATGCACGTCGGAGCCGTTCCTATATATCGAGGCTCCCCATCGGTACGTGACTGGATGCCGGACAATCATTCCATCATCCTCATTGATGACTTTGGGAGCCCCAAAGAGCTAGCAGAATACATTGATTTTCTGGACAGGAATCCAGAGAAATATTTGGAATACCTGAAGTACAAGAGTCCCGGCGGCATTACGAACGGGTTCTTGGTGGAGAGCATGGAGAGGCGGGAATGGGGAGTGAATGATATGACGCTGCCCAATTATTTGAACGGGTTCGAGTGCTATGTCTGCGACAAGGTAAATGCCAGAATGAAGGCGGAGGAGGAGCATAGGAAGTCTCGTGGGAAAGTGCCAGCCCCTGAGCCTGAAATCGCCCAGTTCTCACACATGGGCTGCCCGCCACCAGCACCCGGGTATGGAAATATTGAAGACATTCCTGATGGAGACAGGTACTAGCCGTTGTCGTGGAATATGCAGCTGTCCTTAAGAAAGCTGAGGGTTGTGCGGTGCTAAGTTGAAGTCACTTGTTCTGCTGGTGTTTTGCTGATGGGTTGATTACATTTCTGCGCTGCGCGTTTCGTTCAAATGAACCCTAAAGCAGCTTACAAACAACAAATAACAAGAACATGACAGAGCATAAAACAGCATCACAAATACAGCATAAACCATACAGAATAATTAACAAATCATCAGTGAAACAACTGCAACCTATCAAACACTGGGAACAAAGCGACAGCTGAAAAATAAGCTAAACGTCGCAGTTAAAGCAAAAGTCATAACCTATAAAGCAAAATAAACCACCTTAAAATAGCAGCCAAAAATGAACTAAGCACACACACATTCTCCACACCCGCATGACTCATAATTTTCCACTCTATTCAGCTCATTAAAATATACATCCACATAATGTTTTTAATATTTAATGCTGTATTGGTTTTAATATTTGATTGGGAGTCACCCATAGTGGCTGGGGAAACTCAGCTAGATGGGTGGGGTATAAATAATAAATTATTATTATTGTTATTATTATTGTTATTATTATTATGTAGCAACTCCCTTCTGAAGGTTCTTTGGGCTGGAGGTGGGGGCAGTACAGGTGAAACCAGCCACCCCCTGATGGCAAATGAACTTTTTCTCCCCTCACAATTCTCCCTCTGAAACAGCTCCCTTATGAAGGGAGGGTGGGGCAAGGCAGGTGGGAAAAGCCATTCCCTGCTGGCCAACACAGAAAGTTGTGCAAGAGAATGTGTTAGAACCCAGAAGTGACTCAGAAACGTCAGTAAGATGTCCCTAAAACCTCACTAAAAGGGCATTTGCAGGCTTTTCCAGTGGGTTTCAGATTATACTCATTTTCTTCATTTGCTTTTTAGCTGGAAGGAGATGTGGCTGCAGGATTACTGGCAGAGCCTCGATCAGGCTGAAGCCCTCACGGCCATGATTCACCACAACGAGTCGCATCAGGGGAGATTCTGGGACTACATGCACCAAGTCTTCATGAAGAGAACCCGGCAAAACTAACCAGACTTGTTATCCAAGCTTCTTCAGGGCTACGAGAGGCAAGCAGGGGATCCACAGATTTACCAGCATGAAAATTGCTGTTCCAGGACAACTTGGAAATCATCTTTTATATATGGTATTCTCACTTTGGAGATTACTTTTTAAAAAATGTCTTGCTTCCAAGAAAAGGCCAATTTCGAACCAGCTTTTGGTATTGGTTCATTGCCACTGCTCCAAGACGAGGAAGCCTCCCTGATCTGTGGGGCAAAGAAAAGTATTCAGCATTTCTGCTGCTTCAGCGTCTCTCAGAAAGTACTTTTTGGTGTGTATGTGCCAAATTCCTTAACACAGACTGTTGGGCTTACTATAAAAGTCCTGAATGGTTGCACTTCAGGGATTACCTCCATAAGTATTCTTCAACATACATTGGACTCTTTATTATTTTTGATATATTTCATTTAATATGAAAGATAACAGAACAAGAGTTTACATAAGCTCAGCTATGCAGTATACAAATAACCACTTCTATATGGGCTGAAATATGTTATGAACTATGCACCTTATTGTAGTGCATTTCCTCAATTTGTAGAGACTACACACCATGGGTAGGCAAACTAAGGTCCGGGGGCCAGATCCGGCCCAATCGCCTTCTAAATCCAGCCCGCGAATCTGTGTTTTTACATGAGTAGAATGTGTCCTTTTATTTAAAATGCGTCTCTGGGTTATTTGTGGGGCATAGGAATTTGTTCACCCCCCCCCCCAATATAGTCCGGCCCCTCACAAGGTCTGAGGGACAGTGGACCGGCCCCCTGCTGAAAAAGTTTGCTGACCCCTGCACTACACAGTTGCTCACTGTTCCCCCCAGTAATGTGACGGGTGCGAGCCAGCAGTAAATCACACTGAGCAAATTGGAGTTAACTCTTTATTAGCAAAAGCAGGATCTGCTTAGGAGTTTCAGGCTAGTGAGCAAAGCAATCCATCTCCGGTAGATCTTGCCCCATGGATCAGTTGCTGAAACTGAAAGTCCCCGCCTTCTCACAGCTGCCTCAGTGTTAGAAACTGAGATATGAAAGCTAGGAGCTAAATGGCACCCTAAACCTAGGTTATGGGCACCACAACGGAATGTCTAGGCGCACCATTTTTATAACAAAGCTGAAAATGAATGAATTGCAGCTAAAATCTTATGTTCGTTTTTCACATGGTCTAGTCCTCATCTGAAGACAGCAAAAAACAAAGCCATGCTTCTCCCACCCGCCCCCTTAATAGTCATATAAGGGTCCCTCAAAACGCTGCCTTTCTGTAAGGTCAGCTGAGAGGCAGAACCTATCAGCTTGCCTGACGCTGCAATGAATTCTTGGAAGTTGAGCAGGCAGGAATTTCTCCTCCCATGCCCTCAGCGCCAGCAGTGGCAGTTTTAATCTAAAATCTTGGGTGCAGTACTGCGCCCAGAGCTCAGAAATTGCTTGCACTAATGAAATTCCCAGTTGCAAAAAGTGCCTAGAACAATGGGAGTTTTGAACGCTGAGCTGCCCACGTCCCCTCCTTTTCAGTGTTTTCCCCAAGCAATCAAGACTGTGCCCGTGTGAAGTCAATTTCTTTGTCCTTTTCATGCCTCCTAGTTCTGGGAGACCGGCAGGAAGGGAGCTTGTTGCAGCAGGAGGAGGAGACACCTGTGCCTCTTCACCCGCCAGACTCCTATCTCCTTCTTGGCCTCCGTCCTCTTCTGCCTCTGATGCTGGACTTCTCTCTGCCATAGACTCTTCCTGCTCACCAAGCCCTGTCACCTCTTCAGTTTCTGACTTCTCCTTCCATTCCTTTCCCTCCCCTCCCTCTCACCACTCATTGTCACCCCACCACCAATCCCTGGGCTCTGAGCCTTCTTTCCTTGGGGTTCCCCAGCCAGTTCCATCATTTCTCTGTGTCCATGACATAATGGTTTTATTAGGCTGATAATGACAGGTTACTTGATGCGGGAAAGGAATTGGAGTTAGGAACAATGGACAATTTGTGCTGATTTCCGCCAGTTGTTTTTGACAAACACATACAGAATACAATAAAAATGATGGATATGGCTAATAGCAAGAAGTGTAAAAGGAGAAAAATAAAACACAGATGCGGGGTAAAAAGCCATGAAACTACTGAGAATACAGTGCCACATTCAATTGTTGCATACGAGAAGAAAAAAGTGGGTTAATTCAGTTCTCAGCCTCTCCACGAACTTGTCTATAGAGCAGGGGGGTTAGTTCAGTTGAGCTCGCATAGGAGAGAAACTTCAACCATATTGAGTGAAAAAGACCCATTCTCAATGAACCATTAGTGACTCTCTGTTAATATACCAGGTGTTCTAACAATACAATGTCCCATATTTTCGCTATGGGCAGCCCCTGTCAATCTGGCTGCAGCAAGAATGCTTCATCCTTCAGTTTAATAAGAGTATTGCCCCCCCCAAAAAAACCCACATTTTTTCTGTTCATAGAGGTACATTTCTGTTTACAGAATTAAAAAGGCTACGCATTGGATTGTTGGAAGTATATTCAAGTTGAGTTTTTGTACTTGTATGGGTCAAGATGTGTTGCAACACTTGTTTGAACCAAGTCTGTTCTTCCTTTACCCATAAAACTCATGCTGTGTGCAAACTTAGCTCTTCAATAAGAGGCATACAAACGTGATATTTATTCTTTATCCAGATACTTGGGATCCAGCACAATTTTCTGTCTCCAGGTAGTAGAGAACAGATGCTGTATGTCATAGGTATGACTAGTCACCTGCTGGACAGAAGTCATGGGGGTACATGTGGCACAATGAGCCCCTGGCCTTCAGCGAGCAGGTTCATTCCCTGGAGACCAAGGTGGCTGGCTGACCTGTCCTGGCTGGCTCCCAGGCCCTCACCCTGTGGAATGCCATCCCATCAGATGTCAAAGAGATGAGTATATAACCTTTAGAGGTCATCTGAAGGCAGCCCTGAATTGGGAATCTTTTTAATGTGTAATTTTTTATGATGTTTTTATATATGTTGGAAGCCACCCAGAGTGGCAGGGGCAACCAGTCAGATGGGTGTGTGGGTGTGTGTTACAAATAATAAATTGTTATTGTTCTGAAAGGATACTCTGAATAACCCAAAGGGGGAAATGATGGTGATTGTTCAGTACCATAGGGTGGGTTTCTACTGCCCCCCCAAAAGGAATAAACAAAAGCATTTCTTTTTCTGAACATAAAATCATGCTCAGTGCACATTTTTGTTATCGCAGTCTAATGCAAATCGGGGCTCCAAAAATGAAAGATGAGTAACTGCGGTACTTGCCATGCTTACGGTCCATAGCCTTGATGGTCTGAAGAGCCACCTCTCTTTTCTGCATCAAGGTATCCTCACCTTAGCTAGGCCACCCATTTGGGTTTAACCCTGGAATCCCCCCTCCCAAAGTATCCTGTGCAGCAGGTCACTCTGCTGTTTCCTAACCAAGAATTCTGCATCACAACATACCTGTACTCCATGTGGCGGGCCCGTGTTGTCGAGAGCAAGCAACAGTGCTCACGTGCAGCCAATGCCATGCGCTCTTAAGTTTCCCTTTTGGAATGGCTGCACCACACACAGCTGCTCCTGGCGAGACCCAGTGTTTCCTAGCATTTCCAGGGTGCACCACAACCACTGGGTGAAGCGGGATTGCTAACTGGCTGCGCGGCCTTTTTTCACATTGTTAAGATTAAGGTGGAGATGACAAAAGAACTGGAAGACAAATAATCCCAAAGGGCAGGTAGGAAATGGGAGGTAGGAAGTGGGATGCTCCTCCAGGTGTTGACATCACCCATATCGCTGCAAGAAGGGTGGAAGTTTCCCAAGGCAGTCTGAATGTACACACCAGGGCTGAAGCACAAGTTGAATTTGGCTCAAGTTCTCAATTCAGGTCAAAGCTGGTTTGGGCACAAGCGTGAACACCATTGGTAGTGTTTCTTGGGAGAATTGGAATTTCTTACATTGATTTTTTTTTAAATGCATTGAATAAACAGCCACCCATATTCCCCCCTAAAATCACAGGGAAAGGGAGGCTCTACCTAGGTGGAAATTCTACTAAATTAAGAAAAACACAGATAATCTAGATGGAGAATGTTAAATGGAAGTCTTAATATCCCTTCGTTTTAGAAGTTGCAAGGATATGTTATCTACCATATTTCTAACTTCTAACACCAGGTGGCACAAGTGAGTTATTTTTGTACTCTCTTCCAATGGGAAATTATAGAGCCAGAGATTTGTTGCACAAATCAAGATTCCCAATCAGCCAATAAAGAGTAATTGCAAGAGGAAGGAATAAGGAAACCACACCTGGTCTTGAGACTTTGTGACTAGTCTCAAGGCCATACAGGGATCTGAACCCAGGTCTCCATCTGACGCTCTGACCACATCACACCGTTAAAACAAATGCAAGAGGTCTAAGAAAGAGTGAAGCTTGGAATTTCTTCATTGGAAATCTATGGGTTGCAGTCGGCTAACTTTTTCTCAGAGCGGACCCACTGAACCTAAATTAGTCATGGCCATTAATTTTAATGCATTTACTCTTGAGTAAAAGGTAGTTTAGTACAACCTTAACTTGTCCCATCATTCAACATATATGTAAAAAAAATCAGTTCAAATCACCCCCAACTCTGGCTCATGAGGACAGAGGAGCCGCACATTTCAGTGTAAGGAAAAACTGCTTTGGATAAGGCTTGGCCTCCTCTCCTCCTTACTAGTGCAAAAAAGTACCAGTACATGCATTCGGCTGCTAAAGATGCTCTGTTTGAGTCTCTTCCCATAAACGGAAAGCAGGTGTGCAGAGCTACTCTGAGGCATCATTGCCCGAGAAATGGACAGGGTTAAGCAGATTGCCACCATGCAGATTAATACCTTCATCGATCTGAGCACAGCATGTTAGAAAAAGTGGCAGGTGGAACTTAATAGGGTTTTGATGGTGTAAATGATGTTTTTCAGCATTCCTGCCTAGGGAGAGGACTTTGCCTTATGCAGCAGAGTCTACCTCCTCTCCCAGAAGGGGAGGGAGAATCTGGTTACCTGCAAAAGTGTGATCTGCAGAACTGGTGCACATGCACCATTATTGGTATTTATTAACTTTCTATACTACCCTTCATCTGATGATCGCAGGGCAGTAGCCAAGTGTCCCTTTCCCTTGCAAAGTCCTGGGACTTGACCTCTGCAGTTGGTGCATAGATTCTGGTGTCATTGGTTGCTCCCGCAGATAAATCAAAGTAGCAGATAGAAACCCCCGCCCCCAGTGAATAATATTTCCCCGGTCTAGGAAGGGCGCTGGTCCACTGTGGCCACGATGCAAGGTAATCAGGAAGTGCTTTAGAAATGAAGGGCTGAGAATTCAAAAGTGGCTGGAGAGCCACACCATCATGTTCTGCAATGCTTGGTGTGCTACTGGCACACTCTGCTTAAAAACTGAACAATAAAGTCTGAACTGCTCCAAGCCTAATAGCAAAAGGCAATGCTTCATGATAGTACAGCAAAAAATATCCAAGGATACAAGCTGCACAGTGTACTTTCAAAACACGTTCTTGTACAATATTCACATCATAAAAATAAAAACCTTTATTGATAGTATGAACATTTAAGGTTTAATGCTGCCAGCTATAAAAATGGTAAAAAGACTTCTGCTTCAGACATTTGACTTTACAAATATACAGATGTTAATGACAATTAATACTAGATTATGCAGTCTGAACTTCATTAAATTCCCATTAGCCAGTGACAAACCTCTCTAGCAACACACGATTCAGAGAAGATTAAACATTATATTCCCATACACACAAGTCTATAGAGAACTTAAAATACTAACCCTAGAAGTCTCACTGGATTAGCTGGAACCATTTTAATAGTTGTGCTTTGTTTAATCTCAGAAGATAGGCTACTAGCAAAAATACATATTTCCTCTTGCATTCTCCCTTCCTATAATCCATTGTTGAATACAGTACTCAGTGCATTTCCTAATAAAATTATTGTATATAAATCTCTATCATATCGTAAAGAAAGGATACAAGTTAGTGTAAACACAAGGAAATATTTAAAGGGCTGCTACAAAACCCTCCTGTTTTAAGATTAGAAGAGACACTGGAAAGAAACCATTCACCCCATTTTCAGCTGCACAGCCCACATCCAGGCACCCGGACAGCACAAGTGAGCTGTTTTGTGTGCTTGTCAGAGTTGTTTACTATCTGCCTGTAAGCAACCAGCAATTACAATTGGCCAGAAAAATGGGAATTGCGGCACACGGATCAAAATTTAAGAGGGATATGATCATGTGGCAGGACCTCCTATGTCCTCATATGCCTGAGAGCCTGCCCTCATAAATAACAGTCAATTGGCTAAAATGCTTCCAACATAGCAATAGACCAACTTGCAAGACCAGAGAGTGGCATTTTGAAGCAGCACCAATATATTTTTTAAAAAAACAAGTATTCAAGAGCTTTGGTCCAGAGAAGGAATAGGACAACCTTCTCCCCCCTCCGAGGGCCGCATTCCCTCAGAGGAAACTGACGGAGGGCCGCATGCCCATGGGGGCTAGAGAGCCAGAACTGCAGGTCCTCAGCACACCCCATGCTGTTTCTCTCGCCCCAAAGATTGGAGAGTGAACATTGATGTGCGAGATGGCTGTGAAACAAAACAGTGACCGCCTCTCCCCTCGAAACACGCAGACACGCCCCTTTGGAAAGTGCTGTTCTCATCCTCCCTGCCAACAGAGGGAAAGGCTTTTGCAGGTACAAATGGGGCAGGATCTGCACCTGCAAAGCTCCCCCAGTCAGGTAAGGAGCAGGAAGAGGGGGGCCACTCTTGTCTCGCCATATGACAAAGAAGATCGGTCCTCATGTAAAAAGAGCAACATTATATTACATTTTAAAAATGTTTACTGTATTTGTGCAGATTGATTCTGGGGGAAATGGCGAAATGTGTTAAGGTCAATGTGTTCTGAAGCTTGACCACACACTGCTGCAATATCTTAGGGCCAAGCAGCCTGGCACCATTTCAGACAGGAGCCAGACACATGGCTTGCGAGGGTCAGAGGCGTAAGACATGGACAGCACAGGGAGCTTCTTCATTAGAACAAAGACTTCTTCAGTCCTGTATCTGCCCCCTGTCACTAACCATCTTTCCTAGGGGAAAAGTTCTCAGACGGAGGAGATATAAAGCTTAAGAACAGCTTCCTCATGGGTTGAATCCAACGCCATGTTGCTGTGTAAGTGGGACACACTTCACTCTCCCCCCCCCCGTGCCCTCCATGCACTCTCAAAACCTGGAGAGTTTGCAGCCCTTGGGGAGAAATTCTGGGGATGCACAGGGAAGAGAGAAAGGTCGGATCCCAGCATGCAAGTGGTATTGGATTTAACCCTGTAAGTGTAGTTCCTTGTTCTTTTTTTTTTTTTAGATATGAAGAATTTCAACGATATCATCAAACCAAGAGTAAATGAGTTGTGTGCACCACTCTTTCCCCACATATATATGCATCTCTACGTGAAACATAATAATGATTTGGTTTCCACAGCGCTGCCAGGGAGGCTGGTCTGCCTTCTCTCAGCAAGCGCCCCTTAGGCAGCAAGACCGATGTCAGCTCGACATACAGGATTACTGCGGCAGGAGCACGTTTTAAGTTATTGCTTTGGATCGTCTAGTATGGATCCCTATCCTTCCAATGCAAAAACCTGTATAGAATTGACTAACCATTTCTCATTTCAAGTAACGTTAAAGATCTTTATCAAATAACAAGATCCTGCTCTCAGAGGTTCTACACACACACACACACACACACACACACACACACACACACACACACACCAGTAGACTATGTGAAGAATATTAAAAGCTAGCTTTCAAGATTTCACCTCGCCTATTTTATCTCCCTCCGTAAGAGAAAAAAATGCAAGGAATGGATACTTGACTGGAAAAAAGAAAACCCAAACAAACTGGCACCCTGATTGTTTAAAGCTCCCAAAGTGTTTTTAAAGAACGGTTATGCCGTCAGAAAGGCCTGGGTTGCCTAAAGCTCAGCAACAGGGGCCAAAGTGCACCTGACGCAGCAGCTACGTTGGCTGACTTGGTTCATAGCAGGGAAACAACTGACCGACTCTAGCGGTCACCTTTGGAACATTCCCCTTCTGTTGTGTACTGCGAACTGGAAAGGATTAAGAACAGTGCTGATTTCAACATTCATGATTCAGAGAGGAAACTGCTTTCTGCACTTGGACGATCCCTTCTGGGATTTGCAGAGAATCACATTCATATCTGCAGGCTTAAGCTCAGGCACTTCTTAGAAAATGTCTGTCTGGAATGGAAGTTTGCATGGAGTGTTGTTTTTTCTGCATAATTTAAAAATGAGTGTTTCGTCGTCATAGTCCGCTGGTCAGCTCCCAGCATTAGGAATTCACCGCATCTCCCCGTCTCTCTTTCTCTCTCTGTTTCATGTGCCTGCTGCTATGAGAGACCTTGAGGCTCTAGTGTTTAAGAAAGGTCTGTACACAAGTCGTGCTATCTTCTACACGCTATAAAATAAAAGGAAAAGTACACTAAATGTGTTATACAAACAGATTTTTGTTACTACCCAAATAATAAATAACATGGAGTGGCTAAGACATTGTTTCACCTCTAGGAATTGCAAACGCTCGGAATGCAGCTCTTTCTGGAGACTAGCTGTTGGCTGGCAGCAAGATCTCCATTTCTTTCCCATTGGCCACCACGGCGTTGATTGAGCAGCTGCTCGCCAAGTCCGCAGGGGAACCCAGAGAAGGTGCCTGAGAGGAGGTCTTTGTCGGTGGAGCGTGGGTGGCTGGAGAAGGAGCCAGCCCAGGTTTCTTTGGAGGAATTGGCGGGGGGTTCCCTCTTTCTGCTCTGGGTATGGTTGGCGATTTAATGCCAGGCGACAGTGGGCTCAGCGGGCTGGAGACTTTGCCTGGGCTAGACTCACTTTTGGGGCTCATGGCGCTGGCCAGGGTTCGGTAGTCTGTGCCAAAGGGGGAGCTGTTAGGCGAGACAGGCTTGATAGGCCCCTGCTGGCTGGTGAACCTGGAGAGAACCTGAGTGACGGTGTTGCGGGCAAGCTGCTTGGCGGCCGAGTTGTCAACGAGGGTGGGCGACAGGTCCCTGGACGGAGGGCTTTGGAGACCACTCGACGGGTGGTCCTGATCAGCTTGGGACTGGAATTTGTGGCGAGCGGCGTGGAAGCGCTGGTTGATCCCCACCTGGTAAGAAGACTGGTAACTGGGGCTGCTGGCCGAGGCTCCAACCAAGCGCTTAGTCATCACTGGGGAGGAGCACGGGGACGATGTCAGCGAGGAAGAGGCAGTGTTGCTCGGAGATAAGGAGATCCCACTGGAAGGCAGTGGCGGGATGGATGGGGAAAGAGACTCGGTCCTCACCGGGGAGCTGCTGTTTTCGGTGGGACCCTCAGGAGTGGACCCAGCAGGCTTGCTCTTCTCCAGATTCTCCATGCTGGGCTGGGCAGGCTCCACGCTCGCTTGCGCATCAGCCTCGCAGTGCCCATTCGCCTTGGCGTAAGGGTGGGGGGCCGTGGCAGTGACGGGCGATAGGGCACGTGCCGCTTTGATGGTGCTTCCCTGGCTCTCCTTCAAGGGGCTTTCTGTCTGGCAAGCTACGGACCGACTTGGGTCTTCCGGGACAGTCGCAATGGACACCTTGGAGACACTTGGTGGAGGGATCTCCACTTTGCAGGAAGCCTCCAGCTCCTTGAGGGTCTGCTTCAGATGCTCCACTTCTTCCTTCAGGGCCTTGGTGCGGTTCTCTTCCCGGTTCAGCTTGGCTCTCAGCTGCTCCCGTTCAATGTCAAACTCGGAAAGCTGCTTCTCGACCTGGGCCTCCATCTGCAAGCCCCTCTTCTTCTTGGCTGCCAGCTCCTCCTCCAGCTGGCTCACTTTGCTCCTCTCCTTCTCCAGCTTCCCGCTGAGCTCCCCCAGCTTCTGCCCCTCCTCCGCAGCCTTGGCGGCGGCTTTCTTGCACTCCAGCACCAGCATGGAGGAGAGCTGCTTGTGATGGGCGTGCTCCTCCTCCAGCTGACTCGAGAGCTTCTTCTGCTCCCTTTCAAACTTCTTCACCTGGGACTTCTCAAATTCCAGCTAGAAGGGAAGAGAAAGACGCTTAGGGGAAGGAGGGGGCCATGTTTGGCTTCTCAAACACGCCCCACAAACAGAAAGATCCTCAAAGTCAGTTGTGCCAGTTAACAGGGGGAGAATGAGTGCAAGAAAAACAAAGGTCCATGAAAATTCTGTCCTCCCAGGATGACAGGTGTCCAAATCAACACAAGATTATGGACCACATACATAATTGTTGAGTACATAATGTAGGTCAGGAGTGGGAACTTCCTGCAAACTGAGGGCCACATTCCCTTGGGTTAACAGTGCAAGAGACCTGCTATTTGCAGTGGGTAGGAGGCAGGGTGGATAAAAATCCACCCTTTTTTTAAATCAGATTTTTTTGATTTAAATTGGATTTTTTTTATTTAAATTGGATTTTTAAAATAAAATGCTTTTGGAGGAAAAAATCTTTCTAAATATAGTCTTCTATTTAAGTTACATTGTAGTCCAAAGGCTATTCATCAGGAAATAAGGATTTGTTTTAAGTTTATCAAGTGTGCTACAACTCAGTCTAAGTTTTTTTTTTAAAAAAAATGTTTAACCACATCAGTTAACAAACATGGATACATACCATATGCTATCATGTTATTGTTTTAGTTAAATAAATTGTTTAAATGGTTATTAAGGAAATGATTATTTTTCTCCTTCCAATAAAGTACAGCAGAAAAGTTGTCCAAATATAAACAGTTAACTTATTAAACCTCACCATAATTTCATAATTATCTGTCTATGTATTTCTAGTAGTATAACCAAATCAGTAATTTTTGATATAACTGTAAAAACCACTCTGAAAATTTATTATTCCAAAAATGAAACCTTCATATGGTTGTAAATATTAAGATTATACCAGCAAGAATGAGTCTTTCTGTAAAAAAAATATTTAAATCAAGTCTTACTGACTAGTGATTTAAATCAAGCCTTACTGACTAGTGATTTAAATCGTGATTTAAATCAATTTGATTTAAATCAAATCCACCCTGGTAGGAGGGAAGCCAAACCTGTCCCCACTGTGTGACTGCAATTTGAAATTGGGGGGGGGGATCCTCTCCCCTCCATGCAAACAGTAGGCATTGGGCCTCTGGTTCAGAATGGGACCAGGGGTGGGCTTTTAAACTTTGCTCCCACTGCGGTCCTGATCTTGACTGCCACTGGCATTGGGGGAAACTCGACTGACCCCTGTTTCTTCCCATGTGCAAACAGAAGAGGGAAGACAATCATATTTTCACTACCACTAAAATGCACACTGCAGAGCCACAGGGTGTATCAAATTTCATAAGCTGCATTTCCTTTTATCCTCAAATGTTATTACATCTCTTTGCTTCTTTATGTGTTCCTGCAAAGACCAAAACTGACCGGCCTCTGCAACGGGGCAAAAACTCTCCCTCTAGTAAGTCTCCTTCCATGCTCGCAGGGGGAAAGTCAACTCTCGGAAACAGAAATGTTGGTGCTAGCTGCCGGTCTCCTCACCCACGCAAGGCATGTTCTCTGCGTTAAACAGCAATTAATCACTCCTTCCTGAGTGCTGAGTAAGGAGTGAGAGGGCATACCTGCTGGGTGAGCCGCTCTCGCTCCTTTTCCAGCATGTACGTGACATCATCCCCTTCAGCAGTATCTTGGGCGTGCCTCTGTCTCTCTTCTTCAAGATCCAATATTACCTTTCGAAAGAGAAAAGAACACCATCCATCACCTTGAAAGACAGTAATAATTACAAGTGTATCCAGATGTGCAGGCCAGGTCCCTTTCTGCCGAAAGCAAAAATGAAAGCTCTAATGAAGGCATGCAGAACCCCTGACCTTTACTTACATGTAAGGGTTCTGAGAAACTACACTATCAACCCACCCCCGTCCATCTTCAGCAATTTTCAAGGTTTGTCCTATTTCGGCTTGTGAAAGAAATGACAAAAACATGCAGAAAGAGCAGCAACAGACACACACATAGTGACACTTTGTTGAAATAATTTGATGAACAATTCTGAAAACCTGAATCAGTTGTTATATGAATTTGAGCCCAGCAGAAGAAAACCTAAACAGATGGATAAAAACAGACGCTCAGAAGAATGAAAGTCTTCAGGAAGCTGACTGGGTCAAAAATGAAATTTGTACAAATATAGTTTTGTTTTCTATTGATTTAGAGAGACAACTGTTTCCGTCACTAGCAGCACAAAGCCAGGGAGAGAAAAGGAGGAATCTTGTAGCACTTCACACAAATCTACCCCTGGAGATTGTTTCCAGCCCATTCCAAGAGAATCATGGTGCATGAAAGAGCTTTGGCTGCTAGAGTCGGTCAGTAGTTTCCCTGCTATGAACCAAGTCCGTGTGGCTGAGGGAGCCTTTGGCCCGCAGGCTGAGCTTCCCCACCCCTGAGCTAGATCATCTTTAATCAATTCTGAGAAGTTCCCTACGGTTCCAATAGCAGCATCAATCATAAAAATCACAGCACGTTTGTGTTTTATTATCTGAAGAGTGCAAGTTAGAGGCATCATATAGAGAATGTTAGCCCTGCAACATGATTTTACTGAACATAGGCAACATTTGAGACACAGAAATGTGCAAAACAACATTGAAAATGTCACATCAAATTATAAAAGTGGTCCAGTATGTAATGTTAACCTGTTATGCAGTATCAAATGCGAAGCAGGAGCAGTTTTAATGTCTTGCTTCGAAGTGGGAAGGGCTCAGAACCCGCCTTCCTTTCTTGCCCCCCCTTCCCTCCCTCCCTCCCACCTCATGAAACCCACCTTTCGATGCCTGCTCTCTGCAGCTGCGAGTTGGGACAACATTTTTTCCTGCATATTCTTGCAGTGTTTCATCACAACCTTCAGGATGGACAAGGGATTGGCACAAACAGGCTGCTTATCGCCATGATTCTCTTCCTTCAGTGCCTCAAAATCCCTCTGAAGAGCCATCAGCGGGTCACTAATGTTGTATTTTCCATAGCGCTCTTCAATGAAAGCATCTCTGCGCTGGGCCTGAAACACATTATCAAGTTTTTCACGCTGTTAGCTACCAAATAAATGGAAAAAGAGAACCCTCAAGATAAAATCCTCATGGAAACAGGAGTTATGAAAGACTGGTCAGAGTAAAAAAATCAGCATTTGTGCTGAGATGCACAAATGGGGGACAAAGGAGACATTTTAGAGGCCCTGACAAACAATGGGGGGCTTTAACCCCCCCAAAAGAGAGTCACTTATGACAACATTGCAATGCTTATGGTAGTTACCACAGGAGCCAACTCCTAGGGGCCGAGGGGTCTTTGCCCCCCCCAAAATATTTGAGTCTCTCCCCCCCCCAAGTTAATAGACATTATTATTATTCAAATGGTGTGTGCGCACTGCGTCATGTGATTATGTGGTGCGGGGATCACCTGCCCCGCCCAATATTTTATTCAAGTTGGCAACCCTGGTAGTTATTGCTTTTAACAACAACATCTTTTTAAAAGTAGGCGGTATCTTCTATTAGGATAGACCATGGGTAGGCAAACTAAGGCCCGGGGGCTGGATCTGGCCCCAATGCCTTCTAAATTATTATTATATTATTATTATTATTATTATTAAATGCGGCCTGCGGACGGTCCGGGAATCAGTGTGTTTTTATATGAGTAGAATGTGTGCTTTTATTTAAAATGCATCTTTGGGTTATTTGTGGGGCATAGGAATTCGTTCATTATCCCCCCCCAAAAAAATAGTCCAGCCCCCCACAAGGTCTGAGGGACAGTGGACCGGCCCCCTGCTGAAAAAGTTTGCTGACCCCTGGGATAGACTGAATGGGTCCGAAGAGGGGAGGGAAGCTGTAAAGGACCACCAGAGACTGCCACCCCTCTGAGCTTTCCCCTTTTGTGCAGAGGCAGGATCAGGGCCCCAGTCAGTAGGGCTTGCTGCCGGAGAATGGCTGGGGAGGCAAGCCTGCAGTCAGACAAGCCCTGCTATTCCTCCTCCCTGTCATGGGGCCCTGATACAACAGATAAGGAAGAGTTGGGGAGAAGCACAAATGTTGAAGAGCCTAGGGCTTGCTGATGAGAAGGTCGGCGGTTCTAATCCCCGCAACGGGGTGAGCTCCCATTGCTTGGTCCCTGCTCCTGCCCACCTAGCAGTTCGAAAGCACGTCAAAGTGCAAGTAGATAAATAGGTACCGCTCCGGCGGGAAGGTAAACGGCGTTTCCGTGCGCTGCTCTGTTTCGCCAGAAGCGGCTTTGTCATGCTGGCCACATGACCCGGAAGCTGTCTGCGGACAAACGCCAGCGAGCTCGGCCAATAAAGCGAGATGAGCGCCGCAACCCAGAGTCAGACACGAATGGACCTAATGGTCAGGGGTCCCTTTACCTTTACCTTTACAAATGTTGAAAACAGAGTTCCTTTGGTGCTGGCATTAAACTTTTTCTTTTTTTTAAGCACTGCGTCTACCGGTAGGTCCATCTGACAAACCACAATGCACAGGGGCTCACGCCTCAGAACACAATGTTATGTGTGATACTGAAATTAATACCTTATTACAAGCCACAAAGGAGAGCAGAAACCTGATAAGTATCCTTCCCTCCGGCCATGATTTGCACCATCATTAACTGCAGCTATCAATTTACATCATCACTTTTCCCAGCAGGAAATCATTTGCAGGAAAAGGAAGCCCAGCTTCCAAATGCAGGGGTCTGTGGTTGTTTTAATTACTGCCAAAAAAGAAATTCCCAAGATCAACACAAAGGAACCCTTTCAACAGAAGAACCAAGGGTCACACACATCCCTATGACCCCTTTGTGTTAGCTTACGATGACTGATGAACACATCAAGGCTGGGCAGTTGCTGGCTGGACAGCCTGCTTCCTCTTCCATTGTTGCCAACAGATTACAAATGCACACATGGATCTATTTATAAACTACAATGTAGTCAAGCGGACTTGATAATGGGTCACAAAGGAGTCCAGGATTTGCTTTAGATCTGGGCATTTGAAAGGGATTAAATTTCTCCAAGCAGTGGGGTTCAGCAATTTTACAAACAAGAGTGGCTGGGTAAACTCAGCCAGATGGGCAGGATATAAATAATAAATAAATTATTGTTATTGTTATTATTATTATTATTAGTTAGGCAGTATCTCCTCTCGTGATGTAAGAAGGCATCACTTTTCGTTCTGCCCTGCATTTGCCACTTACAGCCCTGTTTCCATTCCACTACAATGCGTCTTCCACCAAAAATGGCATTATTTGCCTCACTGTCCACTGTGGTGAATTCTGTAACTTCCATAATTCACATTAAGTAATGGTGCAAATTACACTGTCATCACAGTTTCCTACCCAGGTCATATCAATGCAAAGGGAATGCAATGCAAATGAAGGGTAGGACCATGATCAACTACGTATTGTCTGTGGACTGAACGCAACAACAATGAATCTTATTCACTGGGTTGATTTCCCTTGTAGATATGGGACAAAAAAATGAACAGCAATTTCTGCTCCTATTTCCATTTCTCTGTCTCCCCTAATTTCTCCCAAACACTCACAACCGGCAGGGGTAGACAGTAGGAAGCCACAGGGCAGGGTAGTTGGGTTTGAGAACTCAAGTCTTCATTTTATGGTAATTACAAATATATTGTCTTTTAGAAATCAAGCCTCCCCTAGAAACTCATCAGACCACTAGGCTAGCTCACATAGAATGGACCACTCCTCCCTACAGGAACTCAAACAGAGCTGATGGCAGTCCTGACTTCGGCGTGACCTGTTTTTGTGCATTTCCTTTTCAAATTGCTCCTGAACCCTGCCTCTCACTTTAGAGATCCTGGAGTTAGTCTGCAGGAAAAGTTAAGCCTCTTGGCTGGCATAACTGGGGGTAAAGTAGGCTGAAACTTTTTGGAGAGGCTGGGAGGTGACTTCGACCCCCACTTGAAACCCCGGAGAGCACTACCAGTCAGAGTAGACATTACTAGGCTAGATGGATCAGTGGTCTAACTTGGTATAAGGCAGCTTTTTATGTTCTGCTCTTGCTATCTGATGGCACAACAAAAGACTGCCACTTACATAAAGGTTTCCTGACTTGGCAAGGCATATTTGACAGGTCAGACTTTGCTCTCTCGACTCCATATGCAAAACAATTATAGACTCAGGGGATTGTCTTTTAAGTCACTTTGCTCAACAATATCACCCCACTGGCACTGTATGTTCCAGCTCAAGGCTGCTTCGTACATTTACTGGTACACGTCAGACAGTTCCACTTCTGGCATTTTAGCTGCAGTGGATACACAACGTGGATCTGTCAAGAATGTGCTAAAACGAAACAGTGAAGCAGCCCTCCGTCTCAAGGCTAATGGAAAATTTTTGCTCTCCTGACTGTTCTGGGAAATCCATCCCAGAGTCTCCTTCCTTGTTCAAGGCACATAAAAGCTCTCCGTGCACAAAACAAGTCCCAGTTTACTGACTGAATCACATGTTCTGAACCACAGACACCACCACTGTCCCACTCTGGGATGAGAACACTGATACCCATTTAGAACTACTGAGCAGAGAACAACAAGGCATTTCATGAATCGCTTCGACAACCGGAGAGGAAAAACACCCCAGGAAATTTAAGAAGTGGAATGGTGCTAGCCTAATCTCAGTCCACACAAATACTAAATGAAAGAGCAGTGCCGCTTCACTTAACGACTGTTCAGTAAATGTAACGCCAGTCTGGATAGCGAGACTGCTGATCTACCACATATTCATCATTGTGAGGACTGAAGCATGCAGAAGAGTAATCCTACATAGAATCCGAGATTAATTTATACAAAAGCAGCAAAGTAATTCTCTCATGTTACTATTTGTCTCTTCAAAATCTGTTCTTAACTAGCTTAAGAAGAGCGCCAAACCGGTATGGTTTGCATACTCCCAACGCAGCTTATAATGTCATTTCAAATAAGCCTGACCTGATTAAGTGTGCATGCACACGAAAGCTCATACCAAGAACAAACTTAGTTGGTCTCTAAGGTGCTACTGGAAGGAATTTTTTTATTTTGTTTTGACTATGACAGACCAACACGGCTATCTACCTGTAACTGATTAAGTTTTGACTGCAGTAAACCTAATGAGTAGGGGCAAAGCTATTCAGGAAAAAACGGCCCTCCAAGGTAAGCTTTTGGGATCCAGAAAAACCAGAGACTGTATTCTGTTCAAAACCTCTAGTCACTTACACAAGGTAGATGCCTAAGATCTCTCCCCCCCCCCCCCGCCGCCCATGTTTCTCATGGTGTACTTACTGTACAGGGGCTCTCCCCCTGATGAGCAGCTTGCTAAAAGCCTGATCAAGTACAGAGGTTATTTGCATTAGAAAAAGAATTCACAAACAGCATTTATGGCAGGGAAACGAAAACATTTGGAAAGAGTTATGTTTTTCCAGCTGTTTAGGATTACTGTAAACATCAAAAAGGAAATAGGAAAAAGAACAGTAAACAAAAATACTGAAATATATACAGGGGCTGAAGTTAAAAGGACACCAAGGTAACAACAAAATTACAGGTAGATTTCTGAATGACTCCAACAAGGGGATGTATTATTTACTTGCTTTCAGGTAAGAAGGCACAACAGTTCTCAAAATTGAAGGGTAAATGTTTAACCTGAAATGGAGGCAGTGAGAGATTTCACTTTCTTGGGTTCCATGATCACTGCAGATGGTGACAGCAGTCACGAAATTAGAAGACGCCTGCTTCTTGGGAGAAAAGCAATGACAAGCCTAGACAGCATCTTAAAAAGCAAAGACATCACCTTGCCGACAAAGGTCCGTATAGTTCAAGCTATGGTTTTCCCAGTAGTAATGTACGGAAGTGAGAGCTGGACCATAAAGAAGGCTGATCGCCGAAGAATTGATGCTTTTGAATTATGGTGCTGGAGGAGACTCTTGAGAGTCCCATGGACTGCAAGAAGGTCAAACCTATTCATTCTTAAAGAAATCAGCCCTGAGTGCTCACTAGAAGGACAGATCCTGAGGTTAAGGCTCCAGTACTTTGGCCACCTCATGAGAAGAGAAGACTCCCTGGAAAAGACCCTGATGTTGGGAAAGATGGAGGGCACAAGGAGAAGGGGATGACAGGAGATAAGATGGTTGGACAGTGTTCTCGAAGCTACCAACATGAGTTTGGCCAAACTGCGAGAGGCAGTCAAGGATAGGCGTGCCTGGCGTGCTCTGGTCCAGGGGGTCACGAAGAGGCGGACACGACTGAACGACTGAACAACAACAACAAATGTTTAACAACCTGGACATCAGTCTTTCATCCTTTCTAGGTGGGAGTTAGCAAAGACCTCCTGCAATGAAAATTCCCCAAATGGTTTCAGACCCACTTCTGAAATGTCAGTAATCTTGAGACACATTTTCTTAAGAAAACAGGGCACTTCTGAGAAGTACTACAACCCCAGAAGAAGCTGCATAGCCAGATACATGTGAAGAGAATTAAGAGTAGAACTGAAGCAGGGATGAAACATTTTTCTTCTACCACCAAATAGCAAGAGCAGCTCCTTTAAGCAAAGCTATTCCTAATGTTTATTGTTCACAAAGCACCTTGGGGTTCATGTGGTTAAAAAAATGTATCCTTTCTTGACAGAGCAATCTTGTCTCCTGCAAGACTAACAACGGAGCTGTGCTGGGCTTGCACACGCACTAGACATCTGGGGATCTTTATGAACACAAACACATGGTTAAGCCATACCAAATTAAGTACAGTAGCCCTTTCAGCATCAATAAAGACTTTAATTTTAAACAGTAGCCCTATAAAGCAATAGCTCTGCAGAGTCTGTTAAACAACATACAGCTGTCAAAACTAGCAAGCTAACCATTTGTATTATAGAAGGCAATTATGTCCTTTCTATAATCTGTAACATATTGTTTCAGGGGCTATTTCACAGAATGAGCCACTGTTGGGCAGAAATGATTCAGGGATGCCCCAAGATATTTGTTTATTGTCATAAAATGTATACACCACTAGACTGAGGTTTTTTACAAAGTGGTTTACAATAAAGATAAAACTATAACATTATCACTTAGAAAATTAACAACAATAATTTAAGACTTTCAAAAAGTTAAAACAACAATAGACAAAAGCAGATTAAAACTTGCATCAACTTTCTGAACATCTGGGTAGGATCTGGTCCGAAGGGCCATGAAGCCAACAGCCTGGATTCCATGATGGTCTAAAACAGGCATAGGCAACCTTGGCTCTCCAGATGTTTTGGAAATACAACTCCCATGATCCCTAGCTAACAGGGCCAGTGGTCAGGGATGATGGGAATTGTAGTCCCAAAACATCTGGAGAGTCAAGGGTGCCTATGCCTTGTCTAAAAGGTGGGGTAGAAATGTAATACATCATAAATACATATTGGCTGAGATTTTGAAGAAATTATGAGAATTTCCAGCTTGTAAGCATTTTGGACAGGCACTAAGGATATGGTTTTTCCTCCCTTTATATTTTCAAGATAGCTGTGTTTTCTTATAAGTCCTGCAAGCAATCTCAAAAGTCAAAGACACAAATATAGACTTATGAATAGCCATTGTCCCAGAGCCAGTAGAAAGTCAAAATTACTGTGTGTGTATCTTCATTTTTAACTTTGTCTAGAATTGAAAGAACAACTGTTGACAATGAAAAACTATTTAATTCATGGGTAGCCTTCAGTTTTGTTTTGTTTTGTCTTTTTTAAAAGAAGGCATAGAATTCTAAAAGACTAGGAAGATTTTCACCCTTCTGAAATATTGAGATAATTTGTTCAGGAGGACAAATCCTTACAGCCTGGTGAGATTAGGAAAACAGGAAACAGACCGAATCATGAGATGTGAACTTATTTGATAAGGTATTATCATTATTATTTTCATCCTATATAATAAAGAGCAAGTGTCCCTGCTTTTCCGTGTGTCACGGAAGTGCATTCTGCGCATGTCACACGGGGACGCAGGGATTGGACAGCTCTACTGTTCCCCCCCCAACAGGGACGCAGGCCGGAAGTCAGCGGCGGCGCACGCGCGGTGTCAGTTGAGGCAGCGCCGCCGCCTTGCACGGAGCCTCATCCCTCGCTTCTTGCTAGCGGCGCCCAGCGGCGCCCGCCTCGGCAGCAGCAGCAGCGCCAGCCAAAGCCAAGCAGGCCGACGCGGGATCCGCGGCTGTGCCTGAGGCGGCATCTCGGGGGGCAGCAGCCGACACCGCCGGGGGGGGCCACCCCTCTAGCGCCCGTTTTTCAACGGGCTTAATTTACTAGTAAAGAATAATCATGCACATTTTGATCCAATAGTCACTTGCCGCATTTCTTAGTTAACATGGAACTATGCACACAAGGCAACCAGTTTGTCCAAATTTGGATGACACAGCAAGTGGCAGTTAATCTAAAACTGGAACAAAAGATTTCCAATTCCTTGCACCCACACTGGGAAGCAAGCTTTGTTCAGTATCTGTGAGAGTATTAGATCATTCTTGGTTTGCTTGAAAAAGGAATACTTCTAACTCTACGTAATGTTCTCAAGACCAGGAGGTGCGGGGGACACCCTGTCTTGCATGAGGTGGCACACCCCTGGAAGGAGCAGGTCTGTAACTTGTGGGTGCTCCTGGAGCCAACACTGTCACTGGAAGCCACAGTGGCCAGGTGTGCCTTTTTCCAGCTACGGCTGGTTCACCAGCTATGTCCCCTTTTTGACAGAGAAGACTTTGGTACTCCATGTTCAGGTAACGTCCAGACTGGATTATTGCAATGGGCTGTACATGAGGCTGCCGTTGAAGACTACCTCTGAAACTTCAGCTGGTCCAAAATGCCACAACCAGATTACTGACTGGGATCCCTTTTAGAACTCATATAATACCTGCTTTAAAACAATTCCATGGGCTACAAGTTCATGTCTGGGTCCAATTCAAGTGCTCACATTAATGTTTAAAAGGTCTCAAATATTTGAAAGACAGTCAACTTCCCTACAGACCCCTTTTGGGTCTTAAAGTCAACAGATCTCTTTAGAAGCTTGGGATGGTTCCAGTGGCCCTGGAGAGGGCGTTCTCTGTGGTGGCCCTTAGGTTATGCAATTCCACGCCCACAGAGATTCACCTGGCATCTTCATTATAGTTTTTGTCGTATGAAGGTGCATCCTTGTTTTAGCTCCCCTGCATCAGCGCTAATGCTCTTTGTCCCCACTGAGGGAACGAAGACTTGCTTTATTATTATATTTCTGTCCTATCTTCCCTCCAAGGAGCTCATCATGTCTCCCCCCCCCTCGCCCAGGCCCTTTATCCTCACAAGAACTCTATGAAATAGGTTAGGCTGCAAGACTATGACTGGCCCAAGGTCACTCTCAAAGCTTCATGGCTCAGTGGGGATTTGAACCCTGGTTACCCAGGTCCTAGGTTCAGCACTCTAACCACTACACCACACTGGTGAAGGCTGTGGGCACATGACAGCTGGAGTAATGAGCAGAGGAATGGGAAAGAGCACAGACAGGGGAAGATGCCACTGAGTACAGGCCTTTGGTCAGTATGGAATTAAGAGGCGCTCAATGCATGAAGCAAGATACACTTTGAAAGGAAGAAACGGAAAGCGTTGAGGATTTTTGCGCTGCTGTGGGAGAAATGCTTAGCACCAGCTGTTTCTTTTTCTTTTGTATTTCTTGGTTCTTTCTTTACAGAGGGCTTAACGAACTGATTCCTCCTGACCTGCAATACACCCCACAATTAGCATTTTTGAAGCAAAGAAATAAAGCTCTATAACCACATTTATTTTCCCATTTTAACATCAAACAAGCAAGCTACTTAAACTCCTGGCTTCACTGTAGTATTAAACCACACAATTCTCAAGCGGTTGTCATTTATATAGAAGGGCCTGTTCTAGAAAACAGAAAATGGCATCTTCTTTAAATAGCTCACCATGCAATCTTGAACTTCCTTATTCCTAGTTTCCCCCCTAGAGACAGATGTTTGAAAATAAATACAGGCTGAGGTCATAAACAGGGGGTAGGAAGAAAATGAGAACAGACTAAGACAAGAAAGTAATCTATCAGCCAGAAACATGATAAAAGACTGAACCTCTTATCTCTAGTCCACAGAAGCTCTAGATCCCAGTGATGCTCTGTATAATAAGGCTTTAAAAAGTTACCAGTGTACAGTATTAAAATAAAACACAGCACACAACGTTTATTTGGCTAATCACAACACAATCTCAGTCCAGTGGACAAAGTCTGATCTATCGACTTTATATTAAACAACTAGCAAGATACTTTGTCTACACTTTTTCCATGTCTACAGAATGAAAATTTGCACCCAGTGCCTTTAGATCACCATGAACCCAGTATATTTTTTAATATTTCATACAGAGATTTTCCAAGTTGTACTACAGGCCTTCTCTGAACGTTTGATTCCCAAGACAAATTCTAAGCCTTTACAATTCATGTTCTCCTGCAACCCATTGCCCCAAATTCTATGTTAGCAGATTATGGCTTCATCTTTGATCCATGATACAGAACCTGCTTGAGACTTTCTCTAAAACAGAAGCTTCAGAGGCCCCCCCCCCCTACTTTTTTGAACCCTAGCTGGAGGAGAGTTAAACTTGCCTCCCCACTCCCATGGGACTGTTGTTTACATAACAAAAAAGGACTTAACTCCATTCAAATATCTAACTTGACCCACGCCATGCAGGAGTGAAAGGAAGATATAGCGGGAGGGAGGTATTCATGCAGCATTTTCCTTCTTCAGTATTCAGCATGCAGTGAAGTAAAACAGCGCTCCCCATCCCTGCATCTTCTTGTTTGTTCCCAAGGTCTCAAAGGACAGCAGGCAGTCAATGGCAACCACAAATAATGGCTGGTTATCAGCCAATCCAAAATCTGCAGACCTAAGATTAGTCCAGTTGCATTTGAGTTTCAAAGCCATACTTGTTAACATTTCAGCATTCTCTGGTTTTCTTTGTAGTATTTTTCTACTAGTTGAAAATGAGTAAATGCTTTAGACCTCCGTAACTGATTTTAAAATTAACACCCCTTGCCGAAGAACCCAACTATTTTTACACCCACACCCATGTGCCATCTTCTGCTATTCAATTGTCCTGCTCAGGAATCAGCATCTTAATACTGACCCCCCCATTTTGTGATAAATGGCTCCAATCATAGTAACAGCGACTTTGGGTTGTAGCCAATGAACTCAACCCAAAGCGTAAGGATTTCTGCTTGCACAATGGAGCTTCCTCTTCCTCTCCTCTTCCAAATCTGTTCTGGGATTCCCCCAATCTGCCAGAGCAGATTGAGAGGGGCATGTGGGAATCCAGTCCAGGGCAACACCCAGCCCAGCTTTCTATGATCCTGTTTAACACATTTATATCCCTCCTTTCCTCATAAACCCCCTCAAAGCAGACGGTCTTCCTGTTACACAATTAAGATTGCTACTCAAGGTTGAAAGTCTAGTGTTACACCCTTCAATTTTCCTCTTTCCGGTACAATCAGTAAAAACCTCAGTTATCCTTGTGTGTACCATTTCAATTATTCCTCCACCCCCATATCCTTGCAGCTTTCAAATACAGGCAACTTGTATGTCTTGCAATAGACAGTTCATTTCTTTGTAAATCTTTCATTATTCAGAGAAACACTAATTAAATTCATGTGGAAAGAAATGTGCAATGATGCAGGAGTTCAATCACAAAGATGAAGTAAGACCTAGCAGCTTTCCCCACAAATGAGCTTCAATCCAGCAAAGCAATTACTCAAACTACTGCAGCATTTGTACACTTGAGAAAGCCACTTGCCCTGCTTTACTGCTCAAGTTGTTCTGTGGCATACACAAGTTAGTGCAGGTGGGCAAACCCTTTTGTTCTTAGATGACATTGATGCATAGCCATAAACATAAGCTGGCACAAAATGCTCTGTCCATAATTGTAAACTGTTTGAATCACAATTATTTAGTCTGTAAAGATGCATCAGCAATTTAATAAGAATAATACCCTTAGCAGACATTTTATGGGGTGTGCTGAGGGCTGCACCTATAACGTGGGTGCGAAATTCCCCTTGTTCAAATGTTCTTTCACAGGGACTTTTAGATATACACCATGGTTATCTGTAACTAGAAGTAAAACCATAAGAAGAGCCTGCTGGATCAAGCCAGTGGCTCATCTAGTCCAGCATCCTGTTCTCACAGTGACCAACCAAATGCCTATGGGAAGAATGATTTCAAGAGCACTCTCTCCCTCCTGTGGTTACCAGCAGCTGCCATTCAGAAGCATGCGACTTCAGAAAGTGAAGATCATAGCCCAGGCATCCCCAAACTCGGCCCTCCAGATGTTTTGGGGCTACAATTCCCATCATCCCTGACCACTGGTCCTGTTAGCTAGGGGTGGTGGGAGTTGTAGTCCAAAAACATCTGGAGGGCCAAGTTTGGGGATGCCTGTCATAGCCATCAGGGTTAGTAGCCATTGATAGCCTTATCCTACATTAATTTGTCTAATCCCATTTGAAAGCCATTCAATGATTCAAATCAGGGGATAACGTTTTTGGCTCAGTGGGCCAGATCTTTATCTACCCCACTTGAGTGAGCCAACCTTGGCAGGTGGGAAGGACCATCTCCTGTCAGGTGATTGACAGGGGGTTGGTCCTTCCAGGAGGGGACAACAAAACTCCCTGCATATCAGCTGACGTACAAGGTGTTCAGTTCTGCTTTCTGCAGCCATGTCTTTATCTGCCCCAAAGCTGACCTCAGATATCAGATATGGGGCAGGTACGGTAGGTGTGGTTTAGGGAATAACTATAGTAACCTCAGTTACAGGTAGATAGCCGTGTTGGTCTGTCATAGTCAAAACAAAATAAAAAAATTCCTTCCAGTAGCACCTTAGAGACCAACTAAGTTTGTTCTTGGTATGAGCTTTCGTGTGCATGCACACTTCTTCAGATACACAGTGTGCATGCACACGAAAGCTCATACCAAGAACAAACTTAGTTGGTCTCTATAGTAACCTCCTGACTGACCTGGATCCATGGCTGGCTATATGTAGTATCCTCAATCAAAAGAAAGGCCTGCTTGAGAGTTTGTCACACATATAAATTTTAGGCACTAAGCCGTTTTTGCCATCATTAGTGTTTCTGGCCTTGCCTGGATAAGTCCTCCTGACACACAGCTCTATTCATACAATGTATTGTGGGAGATATTCTTAGGACATGCAAGATGATGCTTATTTCCCTCCAAATGAAATTAGTCCAGAAACAGAGGGATAAAATTCACTGCAACAAATAGCTGCAAAGGGAACGATTATTAATGATTACCAACAAATCCTATATAATAAAGAGCCTGTGTCCGTACGTACCACTTTCCGTCCGTCACAGGAATTCGCGAGTGCGCGTGCGTTCCTGTGACACACGGATTGGTTAGTACGGACCAATAGGCGATGGCGGTTAGAAGCCGGGCGAAACTGCGGCGCCGCCA
This sequence comes from Darevskia armeniaca, assembly GCA_034641395.1. Classification (NCBI taxonomy): domain Eukaryota; kingdom Metazoa; phylum Chordata; class Lepidosauria; order Squamata; family Lacertidae; genus Darevskia; species Darevskia armeniaca. The sequence continues at coordinate 661,343 of JAWWNF010000448.1, forward strand.
TTGCCATGTCCGCCTCCTCCTCCTCCTCAGGCCGCCCTGCCGCTGCCGTTCGCTGCTTGGCCTTTCCCGGCTCTTCACGTGGAAAGGCGGCGCTGGCTGAAAGGGGGGGGAGGCTTCGGCCGCGCTGTTGCTAACGGGGAACCTCCCTCCTCTTCTCCTCCTGGCTGCACCCTCCTCCGAGGAGCCCGTCCTCCGGCTTCCCGGCGGCGCTCCCGGGCGGGAGGGAAGAGACGGGAGCCGCGAAACCTCTCTCCGCCTTCCGGGGGCGGGGCGGCTGCCGCTCCCCGGAGCCTCCCGCCTCTTCTACCTCCACTCCCCCAGCCGCCGCAGCCGCCACCGCCGCACTGCAGCCGCCGCAGCCGGCCGACAACGAAGCCTCCCCAGTCGCTGCAGCCGGCACAGCCGCGCTGCTGCCGGCCGACAACGAAGCCCCCCCCCAGTCGCTGCAGCCGCCACCGCCGCGCTGCTGCTGCCCGGCGACGAAGGCCCCCCCCAGCCGCCTCCGCGCCTCGGGTCCCGGTTGCCGCCGCTAGCGCCCGTCCGCCTGTTGAATCGGGCTGGCGAAGGAGGGAGGGGGCAGGGAGAGGCTAGCGGGCCGCGAGAGGCTAGCGAAGGAGGGAGGGGGCAGGTTGCCAGCCCTCTCGCCTTCCCGCTCCTCCATCTGTGTGTGTGTGTGTGTGTGTGTGTGTGTGTGTGTGTGTGTGTGAGTGAGAGAGAGAGAGAGAGAGAGAGAGAGAGAGCTTTCTAGCGCCTGTTTTTGTTAACAGGCTTAATTTACTAGTATACTCAGAAAGAGACACTATGGAAAGTAACCACATTTCTTATTTTGTAGCTTAGGATACAATTTAGACACTCTGTGTCTAGGTCACACTTCTACCTGTAGTAGCTATCCAGAGCTCCAGACACTGCACTCAGAAAATCTTAAAATCAACACCCTGTAATATCTACTTGTCACATGTGTACCACAGAAATGCTCATTTAATGACACTCCCCAGCTACACTGTCTTTGCCATTCCTTCTCACAGGCTACCTCAGGGTACAGGCACACCTTTAAAACAAGACTTCAGAGGGAAAGCTCTAAGTTGTCTGATAAAAATCAGCAAAGCAAATACCAGAGCTATAGCTGTCTTTGCACATGTTCACTTAATGTGGTAAGTTAACATCCAAGAATACTTTTTCTCATAGAAATAAAAAGGGGCAATAACTTTCCCCCAATCAAACATGGTATATTTCTTACACAATGAAATGAAGTTTGAAGGTCTTTGGGTACCGTTCATCACATTAATACCACTACAGGTCTTTGCTTTTAGAGGACATAGGTCTAAGATGGTTTTATCTAGCAGGCATATTCAGACCAAATATCACATCCATGCCATACATTTGAAGCACATGGCTTCCCCCAAAGAGTCCCAGGAACTGTAGATTATGGCTCACAAAGCTACAGTTCCCAGTATCTGTTAAGGATACTTTATGAATCACTGCACCAAGGCTATCCCTGTCTAAGAACAGCTGTAGTCCACATACCAAATGTACCCGAGCCTCAAGTGACAAAGATGGAGAGTTGCCAAACTACAAACGTATTCTTTCAGAGGAAGAACAATGCCATTAAGAACAGAGAAATTGTCAATTTCTGAGGCACAACCACTTACTAACTGTACCTCTGTCTTCCCAGGGTTCAAGCTCAGTTTATTAGCCCTCATCCATTCCACAACTAGATCCAAACAATGTTCCAGATCATATTTAGCTTCTCCTGACTCAGATGTTATGGAGAAATAGAGCTGTGTTGTATTCAGCATACTGAAGACGATTTTCCTCAAAATTCCTAATGACTGCTCCCAACAGCTTCATATAGATGCTAATCAGCACTTGCGACAGGGTTATAACCTGTGGCTCACCACAGCACAGGGACTATGGGACTGAGATACAGCCTCCCCGTGCTATTCTCTGGACACAGCCCTGCAGATTGATTGGAAACACTGTAAAACTGTGACCCCAGCACCCACCCCACAGAGTCACTCCAGGAGAATACCATGGTCAATGCATGGTCAATGTAGCAGACAGATTGAGAAGCAGGACCAGACACACATTTCTCCATCCCACTCCACCAGGGCAACGAAGGCTGATTCTGTCCCCAAACCACACTTGAATCCAGATTGAAATGGACCTGAATAGCCCACATCCTGCAGGAACTCCTGGAACTACTTAGCCATCATACTCCCCACCACAGTGTCCAAGAAACAGGTATACATGACTGGGTGGTAGTTTTCGTAAACTGCAAGGTCCAGGGGTGGGCTTTCCAGGAGTGGACACTCTACTGCTTGTTTAAGAACAGCATGGATCATTCCATCACATAGAGACATGTTCAAAACACCCTGGACAGCCCCCCCCCCCCCGCATTTGGCTTTCACTAGCCAGGGTGGATAGGGTCAAGAGAGCAAGAAGCTGTTTGCATCATTGCTTTTTATTTTTGAAGTAATTAAACACATACATTTCCTAAGCAAGCCTTGATTTCATCACCCCCACCAAAGTGGGTGGGTGGGTGAACACCAAAACATTTCAATATGTCCCTAAGCAACAGACTTTAAAATTGCACAAGCTAAGTAGGATAACTTGCACTGCAGAGGAGGCCTTAGAAAAGAACTGACAGAAACCAATGAAGCTAATCAGAAATCCGGAGGAAGAATCTGTGTTGCTACTCCTGCCTGCTGAGACTACAAGAGCTGTTCACCAGATCATCTCTTTACGGAGACATGCTGAAACATGAGAGTTAGAACAAGAAGTTCAAGTTTTGCTAATCTTCTATGGTGAAAGGAGAGCAACTCTGATTTAAAAATTTGAAATATTGTCTGCACCTGCTATCACCTCTCTCTCTCTCTCTCTCTCTCTCTCTCTCTCTCTCTCTCTCTCTCTCTCTCACACACACACACACACACACACACATATATATATGATGGTATCTGCAGCAGCAAGGTTGCACTTCAGCCCTCCTAGTAATCTATAGCTTACCTTTAAGGCTTCTATGACAATATCTCTTGCTTCTAGTTCCCCTTCAAGAATGCTAAACAGAGTCAGTAGTTCAGGTTTGCTGAGTTTTTCCAGATTCATCTTGAACACCTGGAAAGAGAAAGTTTAATTAGATATTGCTTTTGAACAACCAGCAAGCAATAAGGTACATATATTATGACATGCAAGTCTGAAGTTTCCAGATGAGAAGCTCCATTACCAAAAGCTCACCACTCCTTTCTTTATGGCCACCATAGCTACTTGCAAATGAACAATCATTCACCTTTTCCCTTGGGCTCACTAACAGATGCATACCCAGATGGCCTGGGAACAGCGCAAGTGCTAATATAGCAGCTTTAGTCACCAAGTAACAACCACTTTAACCAGGATAATTAATATGAGTGTTCATTATATATACACACACACAGTGGACTAGCAATATAATTAGACATTTAGACTAGATGGCTAACTATCCTGTTGACAACAATTATGTATTCCTAAAATTTGAAATCTTAAAATGGATGTTTGAAAGATAATCACTACATGATACAACTGGCTTGCATAAAGTAGCATGACAGAACCACATATTACACGGCTTACTTTCTGAAGATGCTTTCTGACAAAGTTTTATTATTTGCTCATACTGGAATCACTAGAAGTTATCCTACCTTATAAATGTGAAGCCCCAGATATTAGAAGACACTACACTGCAAATCACTTGAAAGCAACATTTCTTACATATTTTGAGTCCAACTCAGCTTATTTCATCAAGTACTATTTTATTTTATACATGTATTAAAAAAAAACATGTATAATATAAAATAGTACTTGATGAGCTATTATGGTGAGCATGCACATTGACTTTATTATCTACATGACACTTCTCTTATGACATGCTTAAGAGACAATTGCATACAAAATGTTCCACCTCAGTCACCACTTTGCAAGCTTTTTGTTTTATCCACATAGATCTAAACAAAGACTGCATTCATGCTTCAGTTTACTCTGCATTGAGTGCTCTTACTGCTGGTTTGTGAAGTCATGCACACATCATATTAGCCTCAATCTACATCTATCCTGTAGTTTCTTGAGAAATACTGCATTTTAATGCATTTTACTCTAAAACAGCTTTGATCAGATTTAAAAATGTAAGCCATTTGAAGACATCCTCAACCCTTCTCCAGGGCAACTTGGAAACACATCCAACCATACTGATATGATGTACAACATGCAAATGCAGTTTCAAATGCAGCAGAAAAAATGACATCGCTGCATTTTAAGCTGGTAGTGTATACATAGCCAAAGATTCACTCAAGATTTAAGGCACTGGTTTTCAACCAGAGTGCCGTGGCATCCTGGGGTGCTTTGAATGATGGTCAGGGGCATTGTGGGCAACACTGGCCTCTTTCCCTCCCTCCCTCTGATGCCCTCTTCCATATCTGCCTCCCAAAGGCTTGCACAGCTGTTCGTTGCAGCAGCCCTGCCTACAAGCTCCACAGCTGTATGGTGCCTCTGGGGCTGGCCAGGGGGTGTTTCCCAGGCCCCTGTGGGGCAGTGTGAGGAGGTACCTCTCTTAGGGGTAGGGGGCAGCTCAGAGACCAGGGGCGGTAGCTGTACCTGCCCATAGGGCTCCCAAGGAGAGGGGAGAAGGCTAAGGGAACACTCCACAAGGGTGTTCAAAAAAGGGTGAGGGACTGCCAACTCTGCAAGAAAGGGGTGACATAACTGGGCTCCTGAACCCCACAGGGGTGCCGCAGAAAGAATGAAGCTATGGACTCAAAAAGATTGAAAACCTTTGGTTTAAGGCATGGCAGCTTTCCAGTTGCTGATGGAAAATATATGAATGTGCTGCTGAACATGTCGTGAGAAATTAAGAGTTCTACTGAAATCCCACAGCATTTAATTGGATTACTCCCATTCAGGAGAAAACATCCAAGTTATTCGGTAGAACAGAGAAAAGACACGGCTGATCTCATTTCTCCAAATGAAAGCACAACTATGCCTCCTTTTATGGGTTGTGTCCAATACAGTGGTACCTCTGGTTAAGTACTTAATTCGTTCCGGAGGTCCATTCTTAACCTGAAACTGTTCTTAACCTGAAGCACCACTTTAGCTAATGGGGCTCCTGCTGCCGCTGCGCCGCCAGAGCACAATTTCTGTTCTTATCCTGAAGCAAAGTTCTTAACCTGAAGCATTATTTCAGGGTTAGCGGAGTTCTTAACCTGAAGCGTATGTAACCTGAGGTACCACTGTACTATCCCTACTCAAAGTAGACCCACTGAAACCCACTAGACCAACTTTGTTCAATTAATTTCTCCTGAGTAGGATTTAGCCAGATACAACCCTATGGTATTGCAGCTGTTTAAAATCCAGTGCAAGAGTTTGTTACAACATAATACGACATAAACTCAGTGCTGCAGATAAACAAGTCGACAGTCTGGGGGAAGTTTAAACAGTTTGGAAAACTCATAAATGCCTGCTTTCATGATTTCCTACAAGACCAGACATCCAAATTGGGGTCGACACAACAAAGGAGGTGGCACATTTCTCTTGAAGTAACAGCCACATTTTCCCCCTTTCTGAAAACCTTCCCTGAAGCACACATCTATGCTGTTACTATAACATCCTGGAAACTTTAACTGGCACTTCAGCAAGGTCACTGCTACATAAAGCAAACTATGATGGAGTCAGAGGCTAGACCATAATTTACTTAAAAACAAACAATTCCTAACAGCTGTACTGCTGCAGACTGAAAGTACACCTTTGTCCTGAGTTTTTAATCTAGAGTTTGATGAGCCCATATACAGTTTTTACAAGAGGATATGACCTTTAAAAGAAATAGTACCGCTACAGAAAAGTAGAGAGATCAGTTGAAAACAGTTACCGGTAGTAACGAAAGTCCAAAATGTTTTGCCTACAAGCCATAACCTGATGCCTACGTATTACACTAATTTTAAAATACAAAGCGAAAGTAAGTCAGATATTTTCAATTTGGGAATGGCTGACATTTATGTTGTAAATTAAAGCAGCTTCTTGCGCTTAGAAGTTCTTCTACGGTATGCAACTATTTTTAGTCTAACAGCTGCATTTTGGGTTCATAGATTGTATAATCTGGTTTTATACTGTCTTTGAATCAGTTTATTATTTGCACTGTTACAAAACCTGAAGGTGGCCCAGAGGGGTGGGGGGATATTCCTTGCCAAAACACAGACCACACAATTTCTTTTGTCATCTCATAACTACGGTAGCTGTTCTGTGCCACCCTCAGATCTCGAAATTTCATCAAGAAATGCACATACAGTGAAGCAGCACAGTTATTATGTCAAGATAACAGCTTCCATGTCATTTGTTGGCAAAATGTGAACTATCTCAATAGCTTTCTTTGTGTTAAGCCTAAACAAAATGGACTAAACCATGACTACAACATAATAATCCAAGAAGAAAGGCATTTCTGAATGATCATTATGTTCACAAATAGACCAATCAGTGGGGGAAACTTCACAACGCTTCTGAAAGACCAACCCAATGTAGCAGTTTGTAGTACAGAACAGATTTTCCAGAAGTTCTAAGTTTAAAGGCTTTGCCTCAGATGCCTGGTACTATTTCCTTGGAACAAACTACAGCAAACAGAGGCAGCACTTTCCTGCAATTATTGGAGATATTTCCTGTCTTTCTAAACTCTTTGATAACACATACCTGTTATTGAAACAAGGCTTCTCTGTGCACAACCTCTTTTAAATTCATCGTATCCAAGTAACAGTGGAATTTTCAGCACTACAAAAAACTCTCTGAAGTGCTAGATGAGATTATGCTGCTACCGGTATGTTCACGTAATGTGGAATGCATTACTTTCTTGGGGTATGCATGCAAACATACCAGCATCTACAGAAGCTTATGTGTGCAGTGCTTTGTAAATTTATCTACCGGTATATACTTTTGAATTTAAAAAAGTTATTCTCATCAAGCTATATTTAAGCTTAAACCTCCACAATCCACACACTTTATAGGGCAAATATGCACCATCTTTAAACTTAGCCATTTTTTAATATACTGTGAATTGCAGCCTAAAAAATTGAACCCAGACTGTATTTACCATATGTTAGGAGAATGAGAAGAAAATTACACCGAGTTTAACAAGTAAATATACTTGGGATAGCAGCTTAAGAGTGCAATTCTATGCTTGTCTAACTCAGAAGCAGAAACAACAAAGTATTGTGGCACCTGAAAGATTCTATAGAATAGGCTCTCTTTGACTGGTGCCATGAATAGGATGTGGGCCTGTCAGGTACCTAACTCGATTCCAAATTTGTTAGCTTAAGCAGCAATGCTTTATACCCACTTATCTGGGAGTAACTCCCAATCCATTGAACTCAATGGGACTTACTTCTGAGTAGATAGGTATGCATTGCTTATCTCAAGCCACACTTCCATTGCCTTCAGAAGTTTTGTACCTCAAAACTTTGCATATGGTATAACCTCTTACTCAACTTTCCCCACAATTACTAGCCCATTATCTCTGCCTCCTACGTATCGATATGCAGACAAATCAGCCAGGGGAGATCTAAAAGCCAAGTATGTATTCCAATGCCAAACATAAACCAATAAATTAGTCTCTCTCTGAATATTATTTTTCTGTGTAAAGGGATATTCTTATTTCTGGCCAAAAGCCACTGAAAACAAAAGCCTTATGCTTTTTTAGAAAGAGGAATCTTATTTAGCAGCAACCATAAAAATATTTGCACATGCAAGAAAAGCTTGCTCAGACTAAGGCTGTATACACACCACTCATTTACGGTAAATCAGATTTAAAGTGCATGTGTAGGCTGCATACACATCATACATTTTTTGCCCCAAAGAAGCCTGGGAACTGTCATTTAAACAGCCATTAGCAAACTACACTTCTCAGTAGTAAAACAGGAGTGGGGAACATTTGGCCCTCCAGAAATACAACTTGCATCCCCAGCAAACCTGGCCAATGGCCAGGGAGGATGGAGTTTTAGTTAACAATATCTGGAGAGCCAAAGCTTCCTCATGCCTGTGATTAAATCTCAAGATCCTCTATATTTTCAGGCTGTTAATGGACGATGCAGTTTTTGTATTTCTAGGTTTGCACAAAGAACTCTTTGCTGTCATTCCAGAGTAATTTCCATAACTTTCATTAAAAGGCTGAATTTCAATAAAGTACTTGAACAATATTATTTGCACAATCAAGTATGCCTGCTCTTTTCTTTATTTTGTCACCAGTACCCTGGCACTCTTTACTCTAGTGTGAATTTCTAGCAGCATTCTGAGAATGACCTAGCAATGGTGCCAAGTGACAAATCTAAGCCAGCACTTTATCCATTGAACTTAAGTCAAGGGCTGCAACATTCTAATACTTTTCATGGATATCACTCATACAGGCCAGGCTCTAGATTCAGGTAGGTAGCTGTGTTGGTCTGACACAGTCGAAATATATAAAAAATTTGTCCAGTAGCACCTTTGAAACCAACTAAGTTTGTTCTTGGTATAAGCTTTTGCGTGCATGCACACTTCTTCAGATGCCAGGCTGTGCAACTTGGAAGTTGCGCCTAAAGATACATAATGAAGGCAGCAGATGAGCCTCCCTGGAGAGACCATTTCACAAACAGGGAGCCACTGCAGAAAAGACCTGTTCTCATGCTGCCAACCTCCAGACCTCACGTGGAGGAGGCACATGAAAAAGGGCCTCAGATGGTGGCTGCAGGGTCTGAGGCAGTTCATATGGGGAGAGCTGGTCCTTGAGGTATTTGTCATTTACTTATTATTGCCATTGTCTGCCAAGACAGATGGATGCCAATGACGTAAGAAGAATGAATAATTTTGGATTTATTTTTTAATTCATGTCATGTCATATTCAGTTTATTCTAACTGGTTATCTATCTACCTAATCCAGGAACTGTTAAAACTTTATTCTGAGATACAAACTACCGGTAGGCTCTCAACAACTTTCAGCCCCCATCATTGATCACACTCTATGAACTTGCAAATGAGCTGTGGAGGAAGGAAAACCTACTTATTCACTGTACAAAACTGAAATTTGCAGATTGGGTAGAAACCCTCATTTCTGTCATCTTCCAGCTTCCTAAAACACCATGGAATAGGTTCAGTCTAGAAATGGAAGCAACTTCCTTTGCAAGAAGAACTTCCCCTTATGTAATGCAACTCATCCATTTACTACAGAGCATGAACAACTGTTTCCTTCTCATTCTCCTCCACACCTCAATCCTCCTTTACATCTTTGTGTTCTCAGTCAGGACCATTAACAAAAAAAGTCAGTCTGACACAACCATGTTTCTAGAAGAGGCAGACAATATTCCTTTTAGAATTTCCCATCTCAATCAGTGTGAGGTAAGCCAGCTGGAGACAGCAGCAAAAGAGCAAGAAAGCTGGAAAACACATATAGAAATGAAGAGCTTGCATGCTTATCTAGAGGGACACTACCTCCTGCATTATGGGATTTTAGGAATGATAATTCCTAGTATAATCCAGATCACTTTTTGCTGCCTTAAAAGTTTAGGATGGCCATATTAGACATCTGGTTCCTCTCCATTCCCTCCTTTGAAGTCACTGGCATTTGTGCAGTGCAGCATGTGACCAAAATAAAGTTAATGTAACATTTCTAGAATTACTTTTCTGTGATAAAGATTAGAAGCACAATAGCTGTTTGTGTGTGTGTGACACGACTGTCCTATGCAAAAAAAAAGGTATATAAATAATGCATGACGGCTATCAAAGAGGTTTACAATAATAATAATAATAATAATTCTTTTATTTGTAACCCGCCCATCTGGCCGGGTCTCCCCAGCCACTCTGGGCGGCCTCCAACAGATATAAAAATACATTAAAATCACAGGTTAAAAACTTCCCTAAATAGGGCTGCCTTGAGGTATCTTCTGAATGTCAGATAGTTGTTCATCTCCTTAACCTCTGCTGGGAGGGCGTTCCACAGGGCGGGCGCCACTACCGAGAAGGCCCTCTGCCTGGTTCCCTGTAGCTTTGCTTCTCGCAGTAAGGGAACCGCCAGAAGGCCCTCGGCGCTGGATCTCAGTGTCCGGGCTGAATGGTGGGGGTGGAGACGCTCCTTCAGGTATACAGGACCGAGGCCGTTTAGGGCTTTAAAGGTCAGCACCAACACTTTGAATTGTGCTCGGAAACGTTACAAGACCATATCAGTATTTTTATAGTCAAAGGGAAATACATAGAAGACTGTTAGTACCGGTAGTACTGTATATGAATTACCGGTACATCAAGAGTGGTCAACAGTTTGCCCTACTGATGTATAGGCCATGGGGCAGGGACTAGTGACAGCTGTAGCTCGAAACATCTAAAGGACACCACATTGGCTAGCCCTGAATTACAGGTTTTAAAATCAGAATCCTGATCCTGGTTTCCTGGCAATCCAAATTAATTTACTTCAAGTAGTAAGCATTAGAAATATTGCAGGATGTTACATTAACATCTTAATTCATGGAAAAGCTAGAACCCACAGCTAATTTTCTTTACATTTGGTGTGTTTGCTTCATTCCTTGTCTAGAAGTCTTCCAAGACCAGATGCCTCCAATAACCACAGAGTAAACATTATAGCAACTGCTGACCTATGTTGTCAGTGCTACTATAACCGCTAAGCACGCCTTCAGCAAACACAGAAATTCAGTATAGCTGCAACAACAAAAACTTCCTACTAACTTCCAAAGAAACAGAGATATTTGCAAAGCAAAGTTAGTTACAGCAAGAGCAAATCTTGAGGAAACTGATCATAACTTAAGACTTAATTTGAAATGACTGGGAAACAATTCTTAATTACTAGAAATAGTACTGTCATTACTTAGCTTTTCTTTAAAAAATGAACAGGGAAAAATCCTTTATGCTACCCACTAAAATATTGTTTTCATTTTTTATATCTAATATTCGTAAGAAACTACCTTTCCTTAGCTATTAGCATATCAGTCAAACATATTTATCATGTAAACACAGAGCACTAAATATGGTTTTGGCATTTTGCAACAGTGTGTTACTGTTTGCATGTCACACAATGCAGGTGACAAGTTAAGAACAGTATAATATTAACTGAGAGCACATCAAAACAAAGCAACTGACAGCATCCCTCACCGAGTCATGAAGGAAGTTTGACATGTAGTGCATAAGGTTGAGTAGCCCAAAAGGTATCTGAAGAAGTGTGTGCATGCACACGAAAGCTCATACCAAGAACCAACTTAGTTGGTCTCTAAGGTGCTACTGGAAGGATTTTTTTTATTTTGTTTCGACTACGGCAGACCAACACGGCTACCTACCTGTAACTAGCCCAAAATAGTCAGTTTAAATATTGCCCAAATTATATTCAGCCACTTGTTTTTCCAAGGTTCAATTTGCTTTGATAAAAAGAAGTCCTGTCTAACACTATCATGGTACCCATTAAAAAATGAGTACTCCCTTGTTTTTTCCTCATCAAATTGCTCTCAAGCAGATCTAAAACATTCCATACCTAGCCACTTCACAAAGTATGTACAATACACTTCATATATCATCAATCCTCTAAATCAGTGTTTCCCAGACTTGGATCTCCTGCTGTTGTTGCACTACAACTCCCATCATCCCTAGCTAGAAGGACCAGTGGTCAGCAATGATGAGAATTGTAGTCCAAAAACAGTTGGAGACCCAAGTTTGGGATACCCTGCTTTAAATAATACTATGATCACCAAGTTGATTTGACCCTCTGCTTCCACCCAAAACCCCCACCTTTGGGATCAAAAGTAACCCACAATCACAGCACCAGCACTTTTCGCCATTCACTACTCCCTTCATTGCTATGATACCAATGTCTCAATTTATCACCTATGACAACCTAAATATACTTTCTCCCATTCCAGACATGCTTTAAAAACTTGCTCAGGTGTAGAATAATCTGAACCACTGCTCTAAGCACTACACTTCTAAAATGCAATAGATAACATCAAATGCCTGGAAGCAGAAAGAGGTCTTAGACTGGCACCCAAAAGATGACACATTGCATTGATAGACTACCTCCCCCCCCACCGCCAAGGAGGCATGTGTTTACTTCTCTTCCCCCCACTCCTTGATTAATTCCCACCAATGCCCCTGTGAAGTGGGTTAAGCCAAGATGCAGGAAATGGCCAGAAGTCATCCACTGAGAGTTTCACAGCCCAGTTCTGGGATTTGAACCCAGGTCTCTCCCAGGTCCTAGTAGCTCAACACTCTAACCACTACTCGACCACTGACTCCCCAATACCCTAAAGGAGCCTTTCCCAACCTTGGGTCCCCAGATGTTACTGGACTGCAACTCCAAAACATCCTTGGCCACTGGTCCTGCTAGCCTTGGCTTTTGAAAAGTGTTTGTGGGGGTTGCTTCTGTTTTTAAATAAATAAAATAAAAATTAAAACCATCCCAAAGCTCCATCCAGGACACACCGAGCTCCATCTCCTGGAGCCTCTAAACACTGCCATCCTTCCAGCCCTCTCCTTCCTGGGACGCTTTAAGCAGCTGTTGGACAGCCATTATTATTTATTAAATTGGTATACCACCCTTCATCTGAATATCACGGGGCATAAAAACACAAGATGCAAACACAGAAACAAAAAAACCACCAACCCCTCCCCCCATCCGACATCTGCCAGGGGCTAAATTTAGCCGCCACTCCTGCTCCACAGGAGGAGTTGGAGATGGCGTTTATAAGTGGTCCATGTTTCACAAGCATACAGGAAGGTTGGTAGTACAATACTGGTAGCTTTGTAAACAAGCATTTTGGTTTCTCTGTGAATGTCCTGGTCCTCAAACACTCTGCACTTCAATCGGGAGAAAGCCAAACTCGCAGTGCTCAGTTGATGCTGGATTTCGGCATCAATGTTGGCCCTTGTGGAAAGATAACTGCCCAGGTAGGAGAAGTGATCGACATTTTCCAACGTTACACCATTGAGTTGGATTTGTGGCGCTGCAGAGGGGTTATTTTGTACTTGTTGGTGCAGCACTTTGGGTTTTTTGGGACGTTGAGGAAGGCACGCTTGGCAAGCCCTCACCATGATCAACTCCCACCCTCAAAACCTATGTCCCCACTGTGAAAGGCAGTGTGGATCCAGAACTGGCTTCCACAATCACTTACGGACTCATTGTTAAAACCGTGTTTACGGAAGACAATCTTACTTGGCTATGAGGGATCGATCGCCAAAGAAGAAGAAGAGGAGGTGGGCTGGATGACCCTTGGAGGTCCCCGCCACTTCTGCCTTCTCTGGCCCTTCCTCACCGCACAGTCCATCCTAGAACCGCAGAGCCGAGGTTCATCTAGCCCAGGCATAGGGAAACTCGGCCTTCCAGATGTTTGGGACTACAATTCCCATCATCCCTGACCACTGGTCCTGTTAGTTAGGAATCATGGGAGTTGAAGTCTCAAAACAGCTGGAGGGCTGAGTTTGCCTGTGCCTGATCTAGCCCAGTGATGGCCAAACTTGGCCCTCCAGCTGTTTTGGGACTACGACTCCCATCATCCCTAGCTAACAGGACCAGTGGTCAGGGATGATGGGAGTTGTAGTCCCCAAACAGCTGGAGGGCCAAGTTTGGCCATCACTGACTTCTAGCCCAACCCCCAACAATGCAGTGGGGATGTTTGAACCCGCGACCCTGAGACTGAGCGCCCTGCCGCCGGCTGAGCTCATTCCCTCAGGCTCCTGCCAGCCAACCGGCCTCCGTCGCCCGAGTACCGGTCGCCCCAGGACCGAAACCCCACCTCCCACCCTCCGCCGCCGGCTCCCCTTAAATCCCCTCACAGCCGGAGCGGCCGCCTCGAGCACCGGCCTCCTTCCTCCTCCCCACAAAGCAGCAGCAGCAGGAGCTGGACCCCTCTCGGCCGGGACAATGGCGGGACCCCCTCCTCCCACCTCGCCCCGGCAGCTCCGGGCGCGCCTCCCCCTCACGCCCCGCTCCCCCTCGCCACTGACCTCTCCGGCGGCCCCCTCAGCTCGACGCCCGCCGCCTCGGCCCGGGCCGCCCTCCTCAGCCGCCGCCGCCGCCGCCGGTGTGTCCCCGCTCGGCCCCACTCGCCATCCCTCCAGCCTCCTCAGGCGTGAACCTGGATTGGCGCGCCCCGCCGCCAACCGCAGCCCCGGCCGGCGGAGGCGCTCGGCCAATTGGCTCGCGGGAGGGCGGGGCGGAGGGCGGGAGCGGAGCGGCCGCCTGGCCAATCAGAGGTCGCAGAGGCGGGGCAAGAGAGAAGGGAGGGCAGGGCCAGGGCGCGCTTGAAAATCCCTTTTGTTCGCGGCCCGGACGAGAAGAAGGCGGGAGGTGGGGAGGGAAGCCGCGGTTGAGACGTCACTTCCGGTGAAAAGGGATGGTACTTAAAGGGTGGGAAGCTTAGGGGGGGGGTTAAGCTTCTGCCTCTCCCCAAAAACATATTATGACATTTTTCCAGGCTGCAAAGGGCTGCAAGAATATCTTTCATAGAATTGTGGAATTATTTTATTATTATTATTTTAATTAAATACTTTTTATTAATTTTCCATTTATTAATATGCAATCACATCATTTCTAGAGCCCCTCGACTCTTCCTTCCCTCCCGCCTCATGGCTTTCAAAATTAACCTTTATATCATGGCATTTTGTACGTTTTCCAATTCTAATTAAACCTATTGCAAAATACCTCAGAATTAAAATAAGTATAAAAAGGGAGAAAAATTCTCATTACAAGTCTTCAGAGAACCCTGCTAGTGATGTTAATTGCTTACAATGAACTTTCAAATATCGTATAAATTTACTCCAGTCCTTTTGGAATACTTGATCATGCTGGTGTCGGATTTTTCCTGTCAGCTTCGCCAATTCTGCGAAGTCCATCGTTTTCATCTACCACTCTTCTTTTGTTGGTACTAGAATTGTGGAATTATAAGGGGACACAAAAGGATCAAATAATCCACCAGTTTAACATGAGCCAATGGTGTGATGCAGCAGCAAAAAACCCGAATGCTATTCTAGGCTGCATCAACAGAAGCATTGTGTCCAGATCAAGGGAATTCAGACCACAGCTGGAGCCCCGTGTCCAGTTCTGGGCACCACAATTTGCAAAGGTGACAAGCTGGAAGGTGTGCAGAGAAGGGTGACCAAGATGGCTGAGGGTCTGGAAGCCGAGCCTTATGAGGAACGGTTGAGGGAGTTGGGCCTGTTTAGCCTGGAGACGAGGAGACAAGTGACAAGAAATTAGATTCTGATTAAACACCAGGAAGAACTTTCAGCCGGAAAGAGCTGTTCAACCGTGGAACAGATTCCCACCGGTTTTTAAGCAGAGGTTGGATGGTCATCTGTCATGGATGCTTCAGTTGAGATTCCTGTATTGCAGGAGGCTGGACTGGATGACCCTAAGCGTCCCTTCCAACTCTACAGTTCTATGAGCTACTAGCTGACCCGGCCACGCCTTGCTGTGGCTGATTTGGTGAAATGCAAAAGTAAGATACAGTATGAAAGAGAAAGCGTATGTTTACTTACACCTTATCTCTTTGAAGTTCAGTCTATGTGTTCTCCGTTTGCCCCTCCCGTTTTTGTCTTCGTTTCTACAACTGTTTATTGTGCTGTGCTGTTTAACGTCCACTGGAGGGCGCTATATTTTTTTGCAGAAAATCACATTTTTACCTGGGAAAGGTGTGGTATTTGTGCAATTTAAGTACATATGATCACTCCCATATGGGCATGGAACGTTGTGTCCAAATTTGAACGGAATTGATCAAGGGGTTATGGAGAAAGGCGATCGTTAACAAACATCCAACTTGAACGATTTTATATATATAGATGCAGTGCAGGAATAACAGCTGACTTTACAGGACATGAATGGGCTGCAATACTCAGGCAACATATTGCAGATGTGATCTAAGTTCAGCCCTACAAATCAGTGAACTATCCTTACCTGCCCTCTGTTCACAGCAGAGCCGTTACTCTCACCAAGTTACCCTTCTCAACAGCCTTCTCAACAAACTACGGTGCCCAGAATTATTTGAGGGAAGTAATGCGCTTCAAATTTGCTTTAAAGATATACCGGTATATAGTATGGACACAGCCTTTGTGAGGCATATAGTTAAGGAGCAAACCTTGAAAATGGGATATAAAAAAATAGATGTTTCCCCTTCCCTCGTTATATTCTAAAGCAAACCTCATGGTTTTCCCACTCAATGCTTGGTTTTTATTTACCGTATCGTTCAATGTCAGTACAATTTAAAAGCATAGGGAACAATGGAAGACAGATTTCCTGAAAGTACCAGATGTTCATTAGGCATGTGCCAGTCCATTCACTGTATTCCTTTTGATTAATTAAGATGAATGTGAAGGATGATTTTCAATGAATTCTATGAATCCATAAGCATCCGTTTTGCACACACAAGTAGGGTTTCGTGTGTTAAAAGTGGATCCAGGAGAAAGAGGAGCAATGTAGAAAGTGGCAGCTGGAAACATTTTGACTTGGCAGAGCGGCAATTTGTAACATTCTGTTTTCATCACAACAGCACCTGCACAGCACTTATTTAGGATAGTATATCATGTGCAGAGTGGGGTTGTCTCCTCACTTTAAAAAATCCATTATTCCTTGCCCATCTATTAGCTTCCCTGTAAGAGGGCCCAAATATGATATCCAGACAAGATTATCTCCATACCTCTTCGTTTAGAAATTAAGTCATACCATATGGCACAAGGTTTTGAAAGAATCTATAGATGACACCTACACATCCATTGCCAATAAATCCTAAACACACCACAACTTTTGAAATCTGAGGAATACTGACTGCCACTTGCACGTAGATTTCCTCCTCCTCCCAAAAATATATCTAACTTTTCATTATCCAAAACATTTTCTAAATTAAAAGAACGAAGTATTCCAACTAATATACAAAAAAATATTATTTTATTTGAGCCAGGACACAACAGAATGTAGTTGCAATGCATGGAGTAATGAAGATGTGGAGTAATAATTTCTGCTCACTTGCAAAGTACATTCCACTAGAGTAATCATAATCAGCTTCTTACATCTAGTATTTTCCAGGTTTGGAGAAGGATGTTGTGTTAGTCAGTCTGATATCCAGGCAGGCAAAGAGCTCAAACTTTTCACATTGGAAATTCACTGTCAAACTCACCAAAAAAAATCAGACAATAAACAATAGCAGCGGCATTTTCTTCCACTCCAGTATAATTAGTTCTAGGATGAGACTGATTATTTGGATCCTTTTCAATCTTGTTTCAGCACCAGTTTTGGCAGGGAAATTGACTTGGACATTTAAAAAGCAACAACCCACAGTGGTCAAGGCATAAGAATGCCTTCCCACTCCCACTTGTGATGAACTTGTGTAGAACTTAGATTCTTCCATGAAGACGTGGGAAAGGGATGTGAGCAATGGCTATTTGGAATTCCCCCACAGAGCCACAAATAGGTACGGAGTTGCTTTCAGCCTTATGACCTTCTGTTATAAACAATCTTCTTCAGATTGCAGCCCTAAAGTCACATACTAGAGAGAGAGCTCTTTGGGCTCAATAGGATTCACTTTTGTGCAAACAAAAGTACAAGGGACAAACCCGGGCCATTGAAGGCTCTGTGCCAGCTGATGCTATGAGCCAAGCGAAGCATATGTCTGTAAATCAGTCACAACAGTCGTCCGCAGGCAAAATATTTTTAAGCAAAATGTGCTGTGCTCATAAATACGCTACACATTTTGAGTCAGCTCCAATCAGACACCGAAGGCACAGTAGCACAAAACCACTGCTCATGCAGATTGCCTACTGGTGTATATAGCATAATAGAATCATAGAATCCTAGAGTTGGAAGAGACCCCAAGGGCCATCCAGTCCAACCCCCTGCCAAGCAGGAAACACCATCAAAGCATTCCTGACAGGTGGCTGTCAAGCCTCTGCTTAAAGACCTCCAAAGAAGGAGACTCCACCACACTCCTTGGCAGCAAATTCCATTGTCAAACAGCTCTTACTGTCAGGAAGTTCTTCCTAATGTTTAGGTGGAATCTTCTTTCTGGTAGTTTGAATCCATTGCTCCGTGTCCACTTCTCTGGAGCAGCAGAAAACAACCTTTCTCCCTCCTCTATATGACATCCTTTTATATATTTGAACATGGCTATCATATCACCCCTTAACCTTCTCTTCTCCAGGCTAAACATACCCAGCTCCCTAAGCCGTTCCTCATAAGGCATCGTTTCCAGGCCTTTGACCATTTTGGTTGCCCTCCTCTGGACCCGTTCCAGCTTGTCAGTATCCTTCTTGAACTGTGGTGCCCAGAACTGGACACAGTATTCCAGGTGAGGTCTGACCAGAGCGGAATACAGTGGTACTATTACTTCCCTTGATCTAGATGCTATACTCCTATTGATGCAGCCCAGAATTGCATGGGCTTTTTGAGCTGCTGCATCATAAAATGGGGACAGAAAATGCATTCAAGATTGCTTCTGCAAACTGAAAAATTGCAAGCTGACATATTCCATTCAGTGGGGAAAAGCAGCAAATTCAGTTTGCAGCCCCATGAGTTCATGCAAGCTGACTACTTGCATGAACAGTGTTTTTTGTGTCCGAGCTTGTCCACACCTGAGTTTAATGTGCATTTGAAGCTGTCTGCATCCCTGTTTAAGTCGTGTTGTCCACATTATGTTCCCCTCAAAGAATTCCTGTCCTGAAAGTAAAAGTGCATTTCCTTGATTCCGGGATAGTTGATATTTTGAAAAACGTACCTCCAAGCAGTCCCACTCAAGACAGCTTATGAAAAAGCAAAACAGTAAAATCATCAATAAAGACCGTTTAAAACAGCTACTGTAAACCGCCCTGTGGTCCTTGAATGAAGGGCAATATATAAATCCAGTGCATAATAAAATAAAGTATTTAAAACATTCAAAGAACAATTAAAGTCAAATATAAAAACAGATCAAAACGCAAGTCAACCACCTGCTCATCTGGGTAAAGGTAAAGGTAAAGGGACCCCTGACCATTTGGTCCAGTCGTGTCCGACTCTGGGGTTGCGGCGCTCATCTCACTTTATTGGCCGAGAGCCGGCGTACAGGTTCCGGGTCATGTGGCCAGCATGACAAAGCCGCTTCTGGCGAACCAGAGCAGTGCATGGAAACACCGTTTACCTTCCCACCGGAGCGGTACCTATTTATCTACTTGCACTTTGATGTGCTTTCAAACTGCTAGGTGGGCAGGAGCTGGGACCGAGCAATGGGAGCTCACCCCGTCACAGGGATTCGAACCGCCGACCTTCTGATCAGCAAGCCCTAGGCTCTGTGGTTTAACCCACAGCGCCACCTGGGTCCCTGTACCCATCTGGGTAGGCTTGCCTAAACAAAAATGTTTTTAGCAGGTGCTGAAAAGGGTATAAAGATGGCACTGTGGTCGAAAGATGCTGTGGTGGGGTGACCCATTTCCCCCACAGCTCCTACCTGATGTTAATAGGCAGGGCATCCAGCCTCCGCCTCTTCCCTGGCGCCCTCCAGAATTTGGTGCCCTGGCGCCCCGCACCACTTGCCTCTATGGGCAAGATGCCCCTGATTACATTTGCCACAGGGGTAGCCATACCTCTTAATTCCAATTTTAGTAGTGTTTTGGAGAGCTGTGATTTGTTTAAAAAAGGTACTGGCTAAAACTCAAAGCAGTGTTTCTGTTTCCTGAGTAATCCTCAATGTGTTTTCAAACACGTTTAATTAAAAGCCTTCTTTAGCATTGGGAAATTATCCAATCAAGCATTATCGCTAGAGCATCCCAGGGCACCAATGTGCCTTTTGTGCTTTGAACTGATGAAACTTTCTGTCTGGAGAAGAGCAGTGCATGTTATTAACAGTGACAACAGGAATCACTAATCTACCCTCCTAGCAGTGTTTGTGGCTGTTTCCCCTCTCCAGTGAACATGCAAATATTCCTTCTCTAGTAGGGCTGCAGAACAAAGGGTGTGTCCTGCCCTGAATTTTGGGTTCTAAAGCTGAACGCAAGAAGAGCCGAGTGAGGTCTGTCAGCTGGGCAAACATTTTTGTACTTAGAAATAAAAAATAAAAGGAAACTTGGCTTCAACTTTAGTCAACATAGGCAGTCTGCATTTTTTAAACTACTGGCTCGAGCCTCTTCCTTTGGTGCTTTACAACCAGGTGTTGGAAATAATCTGGCTGGGGGTGGGAGGAGGCAAATGCAGCCCTCAGAGCCTCTTTGCCTGGCCCTCAGGTTTCTTCCCAAATTCCCGCCCCAGCCACACTCCTTCACAGGTCCTGCTTTGCACCCTCTAGTAATGTTTTTGCCTGACTGAAATGCTGTCCGATTCTGATGATGACTTTTGCTTGCCTATACAGACAGGAGAGAGGCAGGTGCTGAAACTATCTTAGTGTTGTTGTTGAGTCGTTTAGTCGTGTCCAACTCTTTGTGGCCCCATGGACCAGAGCACGCCAGGCACTCCTGTCTTCCACTGCCTCCCGCAGTTTGGTCAGACTCATGTTGGTAGCTTCGAGAACACTGTCCAACCATCTCATCCTCTGTCGTCCCCTTCTCCTTGTGCCCTCCATCTTTCCCAGCATCAGGGTCTTTTCCAGAGAGTCTTCTCTTCTCATGAGGTGGCCAAAGTCTTGGAGCCTCAGCTTCAGGATCTGTCCTTCCAGTGAGCACTCCGGGCTGATTTCCTTCAGTATGGAGAGGTTTGATCTTCTTGTAGTCCATGGGACTCTCAAGAGTCTCCTCCAGCACCAGAATTCAAAAGCATCCATTCTTTGGTGACCAGCCTTCTTTATGGTCCAGCTCTCACTTCCATACATAACTACTGGCAAAACCATAGCTTTAACTATATCTTAGTGTACCAAGTTAAAAATTACCGTATTTTTCCGTGTATAACACTCCTCCATGTATAAGACACCCCCTATTTTTGGGGACTCCAAATTCGAAAATGGGGGATTGTCCCCATGTATAAGACTACCCCCTTTTTAACAGAATTTTTAGTAAAAAAAAAACCTAGTCTTATACACGGAAAAATACGATACAGTACTTTGTTATCTGCCCACTTTGGCCTGCCTTATTCCTAACTAACACACAGCCCCCAGGAATTTTCCCAGAAAGAAAGGCAGCCCTAAGGCTGGACCAAGTTCCCCATTCCAGTGTGTGAAAGCAGTTTACTGCGTTGTTTTTCTCTCTCTTCCCCCACCTCCAATATTTGAAGAGAGAACCAAAAGTGCTTTCTTCTCGTTCACCCCCCTGCCTTCACAAACTAGTTTGCCGCTGCTCTGGATGACTCGCACAGATCACGCTGAAATGGAAACACGCATGGACACAGACTTCTCCAAAATATTTTTAGCTTGCGGAAGAGTTGCAGCTGCTTCTTGCTTCTGCTGGATCTCAGTACAAGAAATGAAGTGAGAAGGAACAAGGATAGCATGCTTCTAGGGAAAACCAGCTCGGTTTGTGTGTGTATGTGTGTAGTTGAGAGTACTATGAGGATTTTAGGAAATTCTATCCTGACTTTCCATACGAGAGAGAGAGAGAGAGAGAGAGAGAGAGAGAGAGAGAGAAATGGAGCAGGGGTCTTCCCTACCTATATTCCCTATGGTGTAAATGGAAGTCTACAAGCCAGCCAGTTTTCAAAGCAACTGTGGTCAAGCAGAGAAGCAGATTGTGGTCTGAGCACCCTTTCAACTGTTGCAGGAATTTATGTATAGGGTTTTTTTGCCCCTCCAGCAGATATCATGCACATGTAGCCCACTACCAAAACCAGCACAATCACTTTTGTGACTTGTCCCCACAAAACACTTCATCACAGTTTCTTCCTATCTATTCAAAGGGCCTCTGCTGCACAATACCAAATGTAACAATTCACTGATAAATGTATCTATGTACTGGCTCATTGGAAAAACTTCAGAAATTAATATAGACATGTGAGCTCAGCTACTCAGCAGCCTTTCTGCCTAAGTGATAATTCCTGGCATCCTGATACCTGAGTGCCAGACAGGTAGTCATTCCAGAAATAATAAACCCAGATGAAGGCAAAAGGGAAACAGGGAAATGTAAATATCTCTTTTGTTTCACTTGATGGTTGTTTGGTGGAGGGCAAGAGGAGGCATGGGGCAGGGTCCAGGATGCTCAGATTACTGCCACCAGACCTCCCCTTTCATGATGTAACCATGATGTATTAGTGATGTAGTTTGGGTGTGTGTGTTTTTTTGTTTTGTTTTTTTGTTTTTGTCCAAGGGAGCCCTCAGATTTCTCTATTAACACTTCTCAAGCTCCTGAGAAATGCAACAGCCGCCGATGTTGGCTGGGCAGACAATACTAAATGAATGAATGAATGAATGAATGAATGAATGAATGAATGAAACTTTATTTATGTCAGCCATCGGCCATAGCAATAAAACAGCAGTGCAATATACAAAGAATAGAAATAAAAGTCAATTATATGAAATACATTTTGGGGTTTTGAATCAACAGTCAAATGGTGGGTCTTATTCTGATTGCCCCAGCTAAAAATCTTGCAGCCTTTGCTGCCACCTGCTCATCTTGATCTGCCAAGAGAAAGGACACTGTGGCAGTGGTTGGGCGACCCGGAATGGACAATAAAAGAGGGGTGATAATCTAATTCCTCACGTCTTTATAAAGAGGGCAAGCCAGAAGGGCATGTACCACCGATTCGGGACTGCCATCTCCAAAGGGACATAAGCGTTTTTCGTATGGAGTCTGTTGGAATTGTCCTTCAAGTACAGCCGAGGGCAATACATTCAATCTTGCGAGAGTAAAAGCGTGTCTATATTTTAGGATTGCTAGGTTATGCAGATAGGGTGCCAGAGAGTCGAAATGGGAAGGTGGGAAATAGTCATACCATGGGCAAAATTTACTTATTGTGGCCAAGTTCTTCTGACGCTCGATCTCATTTAGGCACTGACAATAATTTTGCATGCTTCTCCAGCAATTTTTGTGCATGATCAGAGAGGACCTTTTAAACTATTCTCAGGATGAAATGGAGATTTCTTCCCCATCCCTGTTTTAAAGCTTTTTTTAAATAATTTATTTCCCTACAGTTAAATGCCAATAGAAATATTTGGGCAAGCCAGGCCAGCTGTAATACTAAATGTAGTCCATGTTAGCCAAGGCTGATCTAGCTGCTTGTTTGGATAGTTACAGCTTGCAGATCTTGTAAAGATTTTGACTGTTTCCATGACGGTGTGCTTCCATCCTGTGACCAAAACCCTGTACTACACCAGGGATCCATGTCATCTAAGCTCATGGAAATAACAACCCTGATCTATATATTCTTTTATATATATATTTATATTTCTTCACATGCAAACTATCCATCAAAGCATATACTATAATTTGTATGCCAACACCAAACTGAAATCTATGGATGAAGGGAAGTATTTGTTGTTGTTCAGTCGTTCAGTCGTGTCCGACTCTTCGTGACCCCATGGACCAGAGCACACCAGGCACGCCTATCCTTCACTGCCTCTCGCAGTTTGGCCAAACTCAGGTTAGTAGCTTCGAGAACACTGTCCAACCATCTCATCCTCTGTTGTCCCCTTCTCCTTGTGCCCTCCATCTTTCCCAACATCAGGGTCTTTTCTAGGGATTCTTCTCTTCTCATGAGGTGGCCAAAGTACTGGAGCCTCAACTTCAGGATCTGTCCTTCTAGTGAGCACGCAGGGCTGATTTCGAAGGGAAGTATACAAATGTAATAAATAAAAATAAAAAATGAGGCTGAACTCCATCAACTCTGTAATTATCTGCATGTTTTAAAATAGATTATGTCTCTGTGTATAGTTTTACTTCTATTGTTTAATTTAAAAAATGTTTCCCCCTCCTCTATGTTTTTAATAATAATAATAATAATAATAATAACAATAATAATTTTTTATTTATACCCTGCCCATCTGGCTGGGTTTCCCCAGCCACTCTGGGCGACTTTCAACAGAACATTAAAATACAGTAATCTATTAAACATTAAAAGCCTCCCTAAACAGGGCTGCCTTCAGATGTCTTCTAAAGGTCTGGTAGCTGTTGTTCTCTTTGACATCTGAAGGGAGGGCGTTCCACAGGGCGGGTGCCACTACCGAGAAGGCCCTCTGCCTGGTTCCCTGTAACTTGGCTTCTCGTAGTGAGGGAACCGCCAGAAGGCCCTCGGCACTGGACCTCAGTGTCCGGGCTGAACAATGGGGGTGTTCTTATTTCATCTGTAAGCCACTTTGAGTCCCTGTCAGGGAAAAAGGTGGGGTTTTAGTTTATATGAATGCTGTTTTAGTTTATATGAACAAGAGCCTAACTTCCAAAGCTCAGGTAGTCATTGCGTAGTCATTGGTGAGACTTCAACTGCAATTCTGTGTTTGGGTCTTGATGCCACAGTTTCTAGGAAAACATGGCTGTAATGACACACAATATTTCTTTACGGGATGATGTTATCGCCACATCTGGCAGGGGTCCCTGCCTTCCAGCTGTGCTGCAACTATCAAGTACTGTACTGAGAAGCTTTATCTCCAAGTCACTCTTTCCCAGAATCAATCAACAGATGTTTCCTGTGCTGCAATAGTTCCAGCTGGCTGATTCGTTGCTTTCCCCTCTTATATGCTGCAAATTCTCCATATTACAAACGAAAGGAGAAATGGAAAACAAATATTTTAGTGTGGCAGCACCTACAATCTGGAATATTTTTGTTTAGACGAGCCTGCCTAGACATACAGAATGTCAATGCATATTTTAATGTTTTTCAGTTTATTGTTGATTTTATCTTTCTCTTTTTGGTCTTAATTATTATTTTTATTCATTTTCAAAATACTGATACATGAAATTATCAATGAATAACACAAATGAAATAAAAGAACCCCAAATGAGGGGGAGAAACCCTATCCAGACAGCAATACTATTTACTCAAAGTACTTTTTCCCCTTTTCGCAGTGATAAACTCATGACTTAAACTGATTTTATCTTTCAAATGTTTTAAAGGGTTGTTTTTACTAGTTGCATTGATCCTTTTATTGTTTTATTCCCTTTGCAGACTGCTTTGAGCCAACATGGTGTAATGGTTGGAGTGTTGGATGAAACCTCTTAGTAGCGTTTGTAGGAATACACCTGTGTGCTGGGCGCTCATGTAGGTTCAGACAGAGACCTTGTAACAGGGGGGAGTCAGTCCGAGGGCAAGCAGGCAGGTAGAGAGAGGTACCAAGGAAGCATTGCAGACCAAGTGATTAAACAGAATAAACTCATGACTCGAGCACTGTGTCAAGAACTTATCACAGAAGAAACCCACAATAAAACACCTGTCTGGAGGGGCCCCAGAATTAAATGTTTGATCTGAGCATTGTGGTTCCACCTGAGAACACCAGCTACCCACAAGAAGATGCTTGCAGTTGATTTTGCAAGGCACACATCTTGGCTGGCTCACAACAGCATAATGTCTATGACAACAGGGTCTCATGCCAAATGTAATAATAATAAATAATAATAATAATAAATTTTATTTATACCCCGCCCTTCCCAGCCGAAACTGGTCTCAGGGCGGCTTACATCAGTAAAATTACAATAAAGTATAAAAGAAAACCGTTAATTAAAGTACAGTAAATGAACTTCAAAAAAGACTCAATGAATTGAAAGTGCTATTTTTCTAGGTGTTCACTATGAACACCTCCTTTGTTCTCTGAGATATTCCGGAACTGAGTTCTGGTGAGTTCTGGCTGAAGAAAAGCCCTGGCTATGGGTACTTTTCTGTCTTTCTTGTTTGGTTGGTTGGTTACACAAGAAAATCTTTAATAAAACTCATTAAAAAAAAAAAGGAACCTAGACAGCACAGCCTAATTGAAAAGACCTCTTGGATTTTCCATTTGTGTTGCCAGAGTGACAAAGATTAAGTGGCCCCTTGTCTTGTGCAAATTAATGTTCAATGCAGTCTTCTTTACAACTGCTGTTCTGGCTGGACAGCTGACACCTCCTTTGCAGGATGAGCGTTGAGTTCCTCCTAAAAATAGGAATGTAATCATGGAAAAAGGCAAGTTGTCAATTGCCTAAGTTATTTTAGAGGAGGGGGTCTTTTCTTTTCGCATCTGCTGCTCGACAAATATATTGCTTTTAGCAGAAGCAACTTTTCCGCGTATGCTGGAAGACAAGCCACAATACTATTCAAAGCACGGACGATATGATTTGATTTCCTCTTTGCCAGAATTTGCATGGCCTCCTTGACTATCAACATGTAACATGTTTTCAAAGCATCTCAGAGAGGAAGGAGAGTGTGACTGACAGGTGTACAGCTGTTAAATGGATGTTTTGACATTTTCTCTTCTGGTACAAGTCCCGTGAGACTACATTTCCAAAGTGACACCATAATGAATATTTACTCTGGATTTAGCCCCTCCTAAAAAATCTGGAATTTGGAATAGCCTAATCAAAAGTGTGTGAGGCTAAAGCATGGTTCATCTCAGTTGACCCAGATGTGGGCTATCCATCATTATAACAACAAGGGAGCAAACGGACCATCAGCGCTGAGCTGCACTCACAATTGTGAGGTCTGAGGAGGTTATGATGATGCATCCCCAGCTTTTGCAGTTTGCTGTGGTGTCACAAAGGCACCTGTCAGTTGCATGGCTATAAAAGTGGGCCTCTCCCTCTTCCCAGCACAGACCTCAGTGGGCAGCAGCTGTGGCACTCAGCTCTGGGGGGGGGGGGTCTCCTTCCTCAGGGAGGCAAAATGGTAGGAGAAAGGAGGCACTCATCGCACAATGGGATGCTGGGGAGAAGGCAAGTTCGCTTGCTGGGTGGGATCGCAGCTTGAAGGCAGCCGATTCCCAGTCAGAAGCTGGCTGGTGTCTGATAACGGACCCAGCAGAAGCTGGCAGGTGGAGTTTGCATGTGGTCGAGGAGAATGGCGTGTGTCTGTGTGTGTGAATGGGAGCGGTTGGATGTGGTCGAGGAGAATGGCGTGTGTCTGTGTGTGTGAATGGGAACGGTCGGATGTGGTCGAGGAGAATGGCGTGTGTCTGTGTGTGTGAATGGGAACATTTGGATGTGGTCGAGGAGAATGGCGTGTGTCTGTGTGTGTGAATGGGAACGTATGGATGTGGTCGAGGAGAATGGCGTGTGTCTGCGTGTGTGAATGGGAGCGTTCGGATGTGGTCGAGGAGAATGGCGTGTGTCTGCGTGTGAATGGAGTGTTCGAATGTGGTCGAGGAGAATGGCGTGTGTCTGTGTGTGTGAATGGGAGCGTCTGGATGTGGTCGAGAATGGCGTGTGTCTGTGTGTGTGAATGGGAGCGTCTGGATGTGGTCGAGGAGAATGGCGTGTGTCTGTGTGTGTGAATGGGAACGTTTGGATGTGGTCGAGGAGAATGGCGTGTGTCTGCGTGTGTGAATGGGAGTGTTCGGATGTGGTCGAGGAGAATGGCGTGTGTCTGTGTGTGTGAATGGGAGCGTTTGCATGTGGTCGAGGAGAATGGCGTGTGTCTGTGTGTGTGAATGGGAGCGGTCGGATGTGGTCAAGGAGAATGGCGTGTGTCTGCGTGTGTGAATGGGAGTGTTTGGATGTGGTCGAGGAGAATGGCGTGTGTCTGTGTGTGTGAATGGAAGCGTTTGGATGTGGTTGAGGAGAATGGCGTGTGTCTGCATGTTTAGAAGGGAGCAGCCAGTGGAGGGTCTGGCTGAGGCTGTTGGACGGAGGCCATCCCACTCACCGTGTTGTTTGCCTTTCAGAGAGCCGGAGAGGTTTTCCCCAAGACCAATCGTGAAAGTAATGAAGAGAACAGCAGGACTGAATGAAGCAAGGCAGTTTATATTCCTGAATAAAAAAAGCAAAAGCAAAACTGTGTCTGACTTATTTTTTATAAAACAAATAACAACACTAAATAAATGTCTTTCAAAATACTTCAGCATTTAAAATAGCGTTCATTAGCCCCTGCAACTGCAGATGCTTCTCCAGTTGTTGCCGTTGACTATGATGTCATAATGCCTGTGATGTCACAAACAGACATGATGACTGAGGGCAAGTAGATGGAGGGAGGGATAGAGAGATAAAAGATGAGAAAGGATGGCAGAGACAGAGTTGACCTTCTGTGAATTGGGATTCTACCCTTTTGTGAAAGTGTTTTGTGTCGAAACTTCAAAGGATTGGCTTAGCATTTTGCACACCCCACACAGCTGTCTTTTGCTGCCTTCCGTTTTGTGATGGCGCCTCAACACTTTAAAACTCCCCAATGTGGCCAGGGGCCCCTGGTCTACAGTGACCAGCAATAGCTTTCCAGCCAGCCTCAAATACACCTGATGGTCAGTTTTTTTGCTTTTATTTTTTTTATTGAATTTACTTGATAACATAACATAATTATATAAGGTCTTTTGAAAATAATATTACAAACAATGTCAATTCAAAATACAATACAATTCACCATACACACCATACACTTATATACACATAAGACTTCCCACCCCCCAATGCCTTTACCTTTTCTATTTTCCTGTTGTACAAAACTTAACATTATACTAATTATACTATCTTAAAGTTTCCTACTGATTTATAGAACCTTTTCATTCATATATACAGAAATCATTCAAATGTTGTCAAAGAAGTCACACCACTGTTAAATTTTGTTAAGCAGTTCTTGAACATGTCCCATTTTTAAATAAAATTTTGGTTAACATTACCTCTCAGCCTGTCATTTGAGCCAATTCAGCAAATTCTACCAATTTGTTCAGCCATTCTGTTTTTGAAGGAACCCTCTCACCCTTCCAGTTTTGCGCAATTAGAATTCTCGCTGCCGCAGTTGCGTACAGAAAGATTACATTTACTTTTGTTGGTACTTCTCTTTTAGTTCATATATAATATTCCAAAACTTTAATTTTGGGGCAGATCCACCACATATGAATCAGGTTTCCTTCAGATACCCCACACTGCCAACATTTATTCGAGATATTTTTTATACATCTTAGATAACTTTGACGGCGTCAAGTACCATCTAAACTGCATCTTCATGATGTTTTCCTTGATGGTATAACAAGCTGTAAATTTAATATTTCCAAAGATTCTCCCAGTCACTCATCTGGGTAGGATGACCAAAATCCTGGGCGCATTTAATCATTACTGTCTTTACCTTCGAGGAGAAGTCAGTACATTCTAGAGAGCAGCTTAGTTTGGATACCTAACAAAATACTTTCCAGTTTTGAGGGTTCTGTAGCAAAACCTTTTTTTTAAATCTTGTCTAAAAGTCTCATTAAGTTGATGGTATCAAAGCCATCCTGAAAGATGTTCCTTAATATCGTCGTAGTTCTTCAACTTTAATCAGTTTCACATTTGTATAAATGAGTCAGCATTGGGGATGCCAGCAATTTGCATTGTTTTCAGTAAATTTCCTGCTGCCCAAGTACCAGGATTTGCTGGTGTTTTTAGGTAGCATCTGTGTACAGTATTTGAATCAATTCGGGAAATACAAGCTGCAAACTGGGAAGCGTGAATCAAACTGCTTTGTTACAATCAAACGGTATATAAATTTTATGCAATAAATAAAAGTAAAGTAAATCCTGAATGCACATTGGTGCCTGATATCCTATATAATAATCTTGAAGTGTCCCTGCTTTTCCGTGTGTCACGGAAGTGCGCTCTGCGCATGCCACACGCGAACGCAGGGATTGGCCAGCGGACAGGAAGTGACGGGCGCCCGCCCGCCTCCCTCACAGCCCTGCCGGAGGACGGCCGGCCTGACCTGGAGGCAGCGGCAGTGAGGAGAACGAGGAGCCCGGGCCAGGCCGTGGCGGCGGCGCCGGGGCCTCGGCCAACCAGCTCGCCCTGGCGCTGCTGCTCCTGCGGAGGGGCGGCGAGGTGGGCGCTGGCGGGCGCAGTGGAACGCGCTCCAAGCGGGGGGAGCAGGGCGCGCCGGGGCCCCGCGAGCCGCTCGGAGGGGCGGCGAGGCGGGAGCGGCCGGAGCGTGCTCGAAGCGGGGGCTGGGAGCAGGGCGCGCCGGGGGCCCCGCGAGCCGCTCTGCCGCCTCCTGCCTCCTCTTCCTCTAGAGCAGCGTTTCCCAACCGGTGTGCCGCGGCACACTAGTGTGCCGCGAGACACTGGCTGATGTGCCGCGGAAAAAGGGACCTGCAGCCCAGGGCTGCACAGGACCGTGGCGGCGGCGCTGCTGGAGCCCGGCGGCGAAGCAGAAGCCAGGGCGGCGCTGCTCCCTTGGCTGCTGCAGCAGCAGCAACAGCAGCCTTGCGCGAGAATCCCGACCGGAAGCCTCGCACGCGCCGCGCTACAGCTGATCCCAGAGGTAACTCTGGGTCAGGAGACCCGGCGCAGCCGGGTGGGGGAGGAGCGGTGTGCCGCGAGATTTTTTCATTGATTCAAGTGTGCCGTTGCCTAGATTAGGTTGGGAAACACTGCTCTAGAGCCCATTAGTCAACGGGCTAACTTCAACTAGTATGGTATAATTACCATAGATTTGTGGAGCGGTAGAGTTGGAAGGGAACCCAAAGGTCATCTAGACCAACCCCCTGCAATGCAGCAAGTTTAAAGCCAGCACCTATCTTGAACTGCAAAGCTTCGGGTTGGGCCCTGTGTTGTGGCATCATATTGAGCAGAAGAGTTGCGGCTTGGTGGTTAAGGACCTGCTTTTTATGTGGAAGGACCCCGGTTCAGCCCTGCTGGCATCTCCTTGGAGGTTTTGAAGCAGACCTTGGATGGCCATCTGACATGGATGCTTCAGCTGAGATTCCTGCATTGCAGGGGGTTGGACTAGATCAGTGTTTTTCAACCTTTTTTGGGCAAAGGCACACTTGTTTCATGAAAAAAATCACGAGGCACACCACCATTAGAAAATGTTAAAAAATTTAACTCTGTGCCTCTATTGACTATATATAAAGTAATTCTCTTGAATAGGAATCAAATAAACACAAAGAAAGTATTTTATAATTACTTTATTATGAAATAGTAAGTAAACAGAAATATGAAAAATTATAAAATACTTTATTCAGTGCGCAACCTGGGCCTGTTTGGCTGAACACAAAGCTGATATTCTGGCTGGAATCGAAGAAAGACACACACGTAGCTCTTCGTCAACAGCTCTCAGTCTCTCTCTGTATTTTTCAATTTTTCCCACGGCACACCAGGCAACATCTCGCGGCACACTAGTGTGCCGCGGAACAGTGGTTGAAAAACACTGGACTAGATGACCCTCGGGGGTCCCTTCCAATGCTACAGTTCTAAGATTCCAGGCAGGGCTAGCAGAGACTCCCTGGCTGAAATCATGGAGAGCTGCTGCTGCTGCCAGTCAGTGCAGGCAATACTGGTCTAGGCTGTATAAAAAACTTCATTTTGTGTC
Source organism: Darevskia armeniaca (assembly GCA_034641395.1). Classification (NCBI taxonomy): domain Eukaryota; kingdom Metazoa; phylum Chordata; class Lepidosauria; order Squamata; family Lacertidae; genus Darevskia; species Darevskia armeniaca. Next base: position 692,628 of record JAWWNF010000448.1, read on the forward strand.
CCCCCCCCTTTTTGATAAGTTTATTAGTTTTTCAAAATTAACAACAAATAAAAAACAATAACAAAAACAAAACAAAAACAAAACAGATTGACTTCCCTCTATTCCCTTCCCTGGTTTCATTATTTATCAATGTACTGCATGTCCATTGTTCAGTTCGAACCTTATTTAAATTACTTATTATCCATTCATAGCCAAATTGCCAAATTACAAGTAATTTAAGTGTGCATGCACACGAAAGCTCATACCAAGAACAAACTTAGTTGGTCTCTAAGGTGCTACTGGAAGGAATTTTTTTATTTTTATTTTGTTTCCCCTGATGTAAAAATACCTTCATCTTGGACTGGGCCTAGCAGCCTAGGGCTTGTGTACAAAATTGCTCCCCGCCGCTATATCATTATCATTATCATTATCATTATCATTATCATTATCATTATCATCAAATCAAATCAAATCAAATCAAATCAAATCAAATCAAATCTATATTTGCTACCGGACCAGAAGGCCCGACGCCTGAGGCTCCTGCGGTTGCCATAGCGACGCGCCGGGCCTAGTCGGGCGCGCGAGGCCTGCCCAGAGCCGCGGCTTTTCCCAAGCTGAGGGGCGGAGCTGCGAGACGTGGCAGCGGAAGCAGGAACCGGGCGGGTGCCCGGGAGGGAAGGAGGGAGGGAGGGAAGCTCCATGGCCGGGGCCTGGGCTGGCTTCTCCGAGCAGGACCTCCGGCGGCTCCAGGGACAGCGCCGAGGTAAGCAAGGCCGGCCGCGGGAGAGGGGCGGCCGGCGAGGCGGGTTGCGGGAAGCCGGAGCCGGTTTGTTTCGCAGGCAGCCCTGCTGGGCTCGTGGCAGCAGCTGCACGGGGCGCAGGGTCTCTCATAGAAACAGAGAATGGTCGAGTTGGAAGGGACCCCGGGGTCATCTAGTCCAACCCCCTGCAAGGCAGGAATCTTTTGCCCAACGTGGGACTCGAACCCACGACCCTGAGATCGAGAGTCCCATGTTGTACCAGCTGAGCTATTCCAGACCAGTCCCACCCTCATAATCTCAGAGTCCTGGGTTCTAGCCAGGGTGGATTTGATTCATATCAAATCGATTTAAATCACGATTTAGATAAGATAATAAGATAAGATAAGATAATTTATTGTCATTGCACAAGTACAAGCACAACGCTATACAAGTGCAACGAAATTGCATGCCATCCCGTAAAAACAGAAAAGAAAGAAAAAACAAAAAGCAGCACAAAACACACACCAAAGAAAGCCACACATACACACACATACACCCATCACAGCTCTCCAAGGTCATATTATCCGGTAAGACTTGATTTAAATCATTTTTTTACAGAAAGACTCATTTTTGCTGGTATAATCTTAATATTGACAACCCGATGGAGATTTCATTTTTGAAATAATAACTTTTGAGAGTAGTTTTTACAGTTATATCAAAAATTACCGATATGGTTATACTATTAGAAATAGATCAGACAGATAATTATGAAATTATTTTGAGGTTTAATAAGTTAACTGTTTTTATTTGGACAGCTTTTCTGCTGTACTTTATTGGAAGGAGAAAAACAATCATTTCCTTCATAACAATTTAAACAATTTATTTAACTAAAACAAGAACATTATAGCATATGCATCCATGTTTGTTAACTGATGTGGTTAAACGTTTTTGTTTTAAAAAAATTCGACTGAGTTTTAGCACACATGAAAAACTTAAAACAAATCCTTATTTCCTGATGAATAGCCTTTGGACTATAATGTAACTTAAACAGAAAACTATCTTTAGAAAGATTTTTTCCTCCAAAAGCATTTTATTTTAAAAATCCAATTAAATTAAAAAAAATCCAATTTTTATTTATTATTATTATTGGGTTTTTTTAAAAAAATCATTGATTTTTATCCACCCTGGTTCTAGCCCCACGTTGGGCAAAAGATTCCTGTGTTGCAGGGGGTTGGACTAGATGACCTTGGGATCCCTTTCCAACAATTCTATGATTCATTACAACAGCCTAACAGGATGGCCCCTCTGGAATTTGTCACAACACGGGCACATGCACTGAATTTGTCAATTTTTCTGTGCTTGGCTACCCAGAGCTCAGATACAGCTAAAAAAGCCAATGCAATTCTGGGCTGCATCAATAGGAGTATAGCATCTAGATCAAGGGAAGTAATAGTACCACTGTATTCCGCTCTGGTCAGACCCCACCTGGAATACTGTGTCCAGTTCTGGGCACCACAGTTCAAGAAGGATACTGACAAGCTGGAACGTGTCCAGAGGAGGGCAACCAAAATGGTCAAAGGCCTGGAAACGATGCCTTATGAGGAACGGCTTAGGGAGCTGGGTATGTTTAGCCTGGAGAAGAGAAGGTTAAGGGGTGATATGATAGCCATGTTCAAATATATAAAAGGATGTCATATGGAGGAGGGAGAAAGGTTGTTTTCTGCTGCTCCAGAGAAGCGGACACGGAGCAATGGATTCAAACTACAAGAAAGAAGATTCCACCTAAACATTAGGAAGAACTTCCTGACAGTAAGAGCTGTTTGACAGTGGAATTTGCTGCCAAGGAGTGTGGTGGAGTCTCCTTCTTTGGAGGCCTGTAAGCAGAGGCTTGACAGCCACCTGTCAGGAATGCTTTGATGGTGTTTCCTGCTTGGCAGGGGGTTGGACTGGATGGCCCTTGGGGTCTCTTCCAACTCTAGGATTCTATGACCTTTCACAGACCGTACATTTGAAAAGGATCCCTAACTTGGTACAGAGAGAAAGAGAGAGAAGACCTGAAACACAGGAGGAAATGGTATCCATACAGGAGATGGCATTTTGCATTGAAATACGGGACAATCCTGTATTATGCAGGGCAGGTGACAACCCTCAATTGAGGAGGAAGGAGCTGCAGGTGGTCCTCTGCGGCAGAGGTGCCCTTGGCCCTGGCTCCTGGGGAAGCAGGATCTGGACCTGGCTGCTGGGCGAGGAAGAGGGAGAAGTGGGGCTGCCTTGTGCCCAGTCAGATCCCTGGCCCAGCCAGTGGCTCCATATTGCAGCTCCCTGGGTGACCTTGACGTTGCTCAGCATCTCTAACCTACCTCACAGGGTTGTTGTGAGGATGAAATGGGGAGGGGGGGAGAACCACGGGCACCACCTTGAGATCCTTGGAAGGAAAAGGTGGCATTTAAATAAATAAAAATTATACAGACCAGCAATCAGGGCCGGCTTTAGGTTTGATGAGGCCCTAAGCTCCTGAAGGTAATGGGGCCCTTTATATGTCCAGCTGTCCTTTGTCAACAACAAATTGTCGCTGTTTTTTGTGTGTTGAATATATGCTATATGGTAATTTACGGACCTAATAGGTATCTAAAGTCATTTGCCACTGTTGCTGTATGTAGGTTTTATTTTATTTGTTTCTTATCTTATATTTTGGAAATGTACATCCAGTTTCCCCCCCCTATAAATTTTGTGGGGGCCTCCAAGAGAGTGGGGCCCTAAGCTATAGCTTCTTTAGCTTATACATAAATCCAGCACTGCCAGCAATGGCTCTCCAGGGGTCCAGGCAGGGGGCATTCTACCCTACCAGCCCTAACTGCAAATGCCAGGGATTGACCTCAGGGGGACCTTCTGCATGCAAGGCAGATGTGGTGCCGCAGAACTGTGGGCCCCTTCCCTAAACATAAAGTTAAGATTCCAGTCCTCATGGTTCTGAATTAACGGACTGGTTTAAATAAGTGCACAGGAAGCTGCCTTATACAGTACTGAGTCAGACCGTTGGTCCCTGTAGCTCAGTATGGGCTGCACTGCTTGGCAGCTGCTCGCCAGGTTTTTCAGGCAGGGGACATTCCCAGCCCCTGGGATCTTCTGGATGCAAAGCAAGGGCTCCACCACTGAATAACCAAACAACATACAGGATCACCTGCAGTAGAGTAGACCATGCCACCTACACTGCATTAAAAATAATTTTAAATTATTATTGTTATATTATTATTGTTACTCGCTCTTGGGTTCCAGAAGCCTGAGGTCTGTTCTAAAACGGTTCTGGATTAAAGTTTTGCAGTCCGTTCTTTTAGGGGAGGGGTGAAATTAATTCATTTCTTTATTTTGTAGCTTACCCTGCCCCATGCATTGGAGCTCCACAGATGTGAAAGCCTAATTTTTGTTTATTTGGGTCCTTTAGACCCGCCTCTTGCACCACCGCAGCATCGGACGGCTCCTGTAAGCAAACACCGCCAACATCTGCAGCGCAAAAAGCCGGTTCAGCAGATATGTGGAGAAGCAGAACTTCCCGATGGAGCAGCCTTGTTACCCTTGGAGCAGAGGCTTTCTGCGCCCAAACAGAAGAGCTCCTCTCCCCAGACGCCTCCCCCACCGCCCCAGTCTCCGACAGCAGGAGAGCAGCAAGATGCCAAAAAGCAACAGGTTCAACCTGGAGTCGATAAAACGTGTAACGGTGACCCCTCTACAGTGCCAAGTCATAAACTGGAGAAAAAGAAAATGGAATTGTTAGTAAGTCTGTAATGAAACTCCTTAAGAGTTTTATCATCCCAAACGATCTAATTGCAGAGGGGGGATTCAACGTCGTTCTAAGGTGACTGTTCCGTCAGGACAAGCATTTTGGTTTGTCAGGCAGAATGATCGCCTCCTCTCCCCACCTGCTGTTTTAGGGTTCTCCTGACACCCCACCCCTGACCCAATTTCAGGGACATAGGGGGAGAGGGGATAAACCCTGATGCATAAACACAAGCTCTTTTGTAGGGCTTCCATTGATTGATTGATTGATTTTAAATTATATTTATTAAGTTTCCAACAACAAAAAAATAAAAACAACAAAAACATCAAATACATAACAAAATACACTTCCAACAATACAGTACACACAAACATAAAACCTTTCTTCATTCCTACTGTCCATTCATGGTATGGGGGACTTCCTCACGTCCCCCCCTCTGCGCTTCAGTATCAATCTATCTTTAGTAATTCCTTCTCATCTTTAGCTATTACTTCAATCAAAACTTAAATTTCTATATATTAAATCTAATAAATCTTCATATTTCTCTTAATTAATACTTAATATAACTCTGTGGCCTATCATTTCTTCCAGCTTCTTCCTATTTAAATCTTACAATGATTCTTTAAATACACTTTAAATTTCCTCCAATCTTGTTCCGCCGTCTCCTCCCTCTGGTCGCGTAATCTGCGAGTCATTTCTGCGAGTTCCATATAGTCCATCATTTTCATCTGCCAATCCTCCACTGTCGGTAGATCCTGTGTCTTCCAGTTCCTGGCGATCAATACCCTAGCTGCTGTTGTGGCATACATAAATAAAGTTTTATCCTCCTTGGTGACCTCGTCATTAACTATTCCAAGTAGAAAAGCCTCTGGTTTCTTTACAAATGTGTTTTTCAACACCTTTTTCATTTCATTATAAATCCTTTCCCAGAAGGCTTTAATTCTTGGGCAAGTCCACCACATATGGTAAAAAGATCCTTCCACCTGTTTGCATTTCCAACATTTATTATCCGGCAAGTGATAGATTCTGGCCAGCTTGACTGGGGTTAGGTACCATCTATAGATCATTTTCATAATATTCTCTCTTAGTAAATTGCATGCTGTAAATTTAATATCTTTCTTCCACAACCTTTCCCAGTTGTAGGGCTTCCATTGATGGGACTCATTAGCTGAATCCCACCCAGAGTTGTACTGCATAGTAAATTGGAAGATACGTGAAAAATTGCAGTGGTTTTTAGGGTAATAAATATTGAGATCTTTTTCTACCCTTTCCTCACCTTGAGGTGCTTTTATGTATTTGGCCAAATCTGACCCGCTCTCCAGTCCAAGGTCATGAGCATAGTTTTAGAGACCTTTGCTTTGGTGCAAGCAAAACAGCTAGCTCTGCATCCTTAGTTACAAAGGAATTTTCCTCTTATGCAGAGAGCTCTGCATGTTGCTTGTCAGTGCAATTGTACAAAATAGTTTCCAGGCTCTTGACCTTCAGGGAACAATTTCCACAGTGGTGGCCTTCCTGCCATGAAGCCAGAGGATTCTGGGACATGTTGGAGAGAGACATGTTAGGCACTAGTCATACTTTATGGACGTTCTTGTTGACCTGCATGAAGTTGAGCCGAGGCAACACTCAAAACTTCTCTGTAGCTGCTCATTGCAAGGGAATATTTAGAGAGCATTCAGACGAGCTGTAGTTTATTATTATTCTTTATTACATTTATATACTGCCCTTCATCCAACGGGTGGTTTAAACAGTTTAAAAGGCACTGATACACAAAGGGTAGAAAACATATTAAGCTACCTTATATTAAGAGAGCCTGTGTGGTGTAGTGGTTAAGAGCGGTAGACTCGTAATCTGGTGAACCGGGTTTGCGTCTCCACTCCTCCACATGCAACTGCTGGGTGACCTTGGGCTAGTCCCACTTCTCTGAAGTCTCTCAGACCCACTCACCTCACAGAGTGTTTGTTGTGGGGAGGAAGGGAAAGGAGAATGTGAGCCGCTTTGAGACTCCTTCGGGTAGTGAGAAAGCGGGTCTGCAGAGGTGACTAACCTCTAGACCTCTAGATGTTGCTGGACTAGCTTCCATCTCCCTGATGATTGGCCATGGTTTCTGGGTCTGATGGGAGTTGTGTTCCTCCAGAAGTAGGTGGACTCCCAAGTTAGCAATCTCTGATCTGTAGCGACTGATAGTGTCTCTTCGCCAGTCTTCCCTGTAAATGCCTGAGATTGGACCTGGGCCCTTATTCATGCAAAGCATGTGCTTTACTTACTAACCAACGATTCTTCCGTTCTGTGAGTCAGTCAAGAATAAAGTTTTCAATGATAGCTGTCCTCAAAGGATCAGTTTGCTGCAGGGGTTGAATAGCAGAGTTTCTGGTTTTGTAGAACATAATTTAGGGGGCTCCTAAATTATGTATAGAGGAGAGGGGAAGGAAGTCCCTTTATGCAGAAATCCTTGTGCTGGTGGGACCATAACTTCACTGCTTTGGATACAACCTCAGATTCTGAAACCAGGCTTGGCGTTAAAGTGACTAGCGTGAATTATTCAAATATTTTTGAAGCAATTGTGGAATGCATCATTGACTCAGTTTTGTGGGAGAGGGAGAAAGAAGACAATTCCTTGTTAATTCTGTTGCTTTGTCAATGTTCAGGCCAGAAAAGTCTCGGTGGGAGATCCTACAACAGGAGCAGAAGCTTATGGAAGAAAAGAACAAGCGCAAGAAAGCTCTCCTGGCTAAAGCAATAGCGGAAAGGTGCGAAGAATCTTTAGGTGTAATATTTGGGCAGGCCAAAGGAACACAATACCTATTTCCCCCGAATTGTGTTGCTGGATCTTAACAAACCCCGCCTGCCTTGTTTTCTCAGCACTAGCACAAAGTGTTTTTCCTCTGAATATCAAGAAGTAATCCCACCAGTTACAGTTTGGAAGGTGCAAGATGGATTGAAAAGTGTTTGCTGTTCCTCTCCTTTTAACTTAGACTGTAATCATGACTTCATTCCGTTGGGTTCTGTTGAACAAAATGGGATGTAAGTTCATGAGAAAGTTTGGAATCGTGTTGTAATAAGGAACTTATAAGATGCCAATCACCCATCTCCTACTACCCTTCTGAGAAATACCCCCCACCCACCCACTATATATAAAGGTCTGGTGACTTCTGTTTCAGAAACAAAATTAAAAAATTCCTTCCAGTAGCACCTTAGAGACCAACTAAGTTTGTTCTTGGTATGAGCTTTCGTGTGCATGCACTAAGGTGCTGCTGGACAATTTTATAAGATGCTGTTATTCATGTGAAAAGGGAGGGCTCGAGACCAGGTCTCCAACACTACAGATCCAGGTTGAGCTTCCTGGCTTTGTAAAAGAGCTCTTGAGAACAAATTCTCTGTAGAAGTTGAATGAAAAAGTAGTTAAACAGTTTGCTTATACTAGTATACACACTTCTGAAGAAGTGTGCATGCACACGAAAGCGCATACCAAGAACAAACTTAGTTGGTCTCTAAGGTGCTACTGGAAGGAATTTTTTTATTTTGTTTTGACTATGACAGACCAACACGGCTATCTACCTGTAACTAGTATACACTGGTTATACTAGAAGTCAAATAAAGTTTCCAGGGGGATTGGTAGCTTTGCAGGGGGTATAAAACCTGCTGAACCGCAGATGATTTTAAACACAACCTGCACGTCTTGAAACCTTTCTCCATAACGCAGGGCCAGTCTCATCCTTTCATTCAAATAAAGATAAAAAGGGAGTTTTTCTGGAATCCTGGTCCGTTCTTTGTTTGGAAAGTCCAGGCTTTTTTCCCTCCTGTATAAATGAAGAAAAAATACAGCTCTAACATTCCTGAGAAGTTTTAACAAGTCTTTCTTACTGAAATACATGGTAACTTAGAACGCCACGTTGCCAACAAATATGGTCTCTTTCTTCCCCAGATCCAAAAGGACTCAGGCTGAAACAGTGAAGTTAAAGCGGATTCAAACCCAGCTCCAAGCTCTGGATGACATGGTATCTGCTGATATTGGGATCCTGAGAAACAGGATTGACCAGGCAAGCCTGGACTATTCATACGCTCGGTAAGGACTAAGCACAGAATAAGAATAAGAGATTGACACGTGAGGAAAGCATTCGCTTTCTTCTACAGCAGTGGCGGCAAATACACGGCCTGGTTGCCCGCCCAAAAAGATTTTTTAAAGTTCCATTAGTATATGGACACTGTTTAGCTGGGCTTATCCTCCTTCTCTGTTCCTACTCCCCCAATCTGCTCTTCATTTCCCTGGAACAGTTTTTTGGGGGAAAGGAAGTCTCATGTGCAAATGGAAGTCCTTGTGCTTTATTGTGCACAATCTATATTAAAATCATTGATTAAAATGGATTTAAAATTCTGTAGAATAGCTGATGGGAAACAGCTTGGGAAGGCAGCCTTGAGAACGGCAGCTCTCATCACACCCACATTTGCATGAGGGTTGACCATGGGTCAGTGTGGCTCTTGGCCTGAGAAAGGTGGTCCACTATGGGGTGCTTTCTTAAAAGGATAGTTGGAGGAATAGTGATAATGGTCATACCTGTTTGCCTTTCAAAGCTTTTTCTTAGCTGGTCCTGCATTTAGTGCTTCAAATCTTCAATTCCAGCCTTACTTATACCAGTTATGAAGCTTTAACAGAGTAGACTTGATTATATTGTCTCTGCTTCCAGTTTTTATCCCATTTCCTTCAGTCTGCTGAGTAATTTTGTTGCGCACATCAAGTAGTTTTGGTTTGAGTAGTTTTGTCAGGCGACCAAGATAGCAAAGGGTCTGGAAACCCAGCCTTGTGAGGAACGGTCAGGGGAGCTGGGGATGTTTAGCCTGGAGAAGAGAAGAATGAGAGGTGACATGATAGCCATCTTCAGCTATCTCAAGGCCTGTCCCACGGAAGATGGAAGCTTGTTTTCTGCTGCTCCAGATGGTAGGACCCAAACCTATGGATTCAAATTACAAGAAAGAGGATTCTGACTAAACATTAGGAACAACTTTCTGATGGTTAAGAGCTATTTGATAGTGGAATGAACTACTTTGATGATGACGATGATGATGATAGATAGATAGATAGATAGATAAATTTATATGTGTGTGTGTGTGTGTGTGTGTGTGTGTGAGTGTGTGATTATATATAATTATAATATATATATATATATAATATAATTATATAATATATAATTATATATTATATAATATATAATTATATATTATATATAATTATATATTATATATAATATATGTATATATGTGTATATATATATATATATATGTATGTATATATATATAAAATATGTATATATGTATATATATAATATATGTATATATAATTATATAATTATATATATATATATAATATATATATATATAATTATATATAATTATATATAATCACATATAATAAAGTGCAAGCATCTCCGCGTCCAGTCCCTGTGTCCCTGGGATTGCGCTACTGCGCATGTGCCCCACGGACAGCCCCACGGAGCGCAGAGACTTCGGGCGGCCGGGCGAAACAGTTGAAGCAGCGGGTGTGCGCGGGCACGCGGCGGGTGCGCGCTCGCGTGGACTTACAGTTGAAGCGGCAGCGGCCATTACAAGTGGCGGCGGGCGAGCGAGGTCAAGCGGGAGCCGCTCGGTCAGCTCTGCGCGTGTCCCGGATGTTGCTAGGGCAACAGGGACGCTATGCGCAGAGCTGGCTACGTCATGCGGCTCTAGCGCCCTTTAATTTAACGGGCATAATGTCTACTAGTTATATATAATATATAACATATATATTATATAATATTGTCTTACTTGTATGATGTTAGCTGCCCTGAGCCCAGCTTTGGCCAGGGAAGGGTGGTGTATGTGTGTGTGTGTATATATATATATATATATACACACACACACACACACACACACACACACACACACACACACACACACACCACCCTTCCCTGGCCAAAGCCGGGCTCAGGGCAGCTAACATCATACAAGTAAGACAATGCATAAAAACAAGCGATCAATAAATTAAGATACGTCCCACAATTCAAACAAATTAAAATTAAAACTGGACAAGTGGCAATCTTCAGGTTAAAATTGAAGGCGGCTACCAACTGTTTCCACTGATATTATAAGCACCTGCGAGCTGGCTGGGAACCTCCTTCGTGCTTGTTCTTATACAAGGAGAAAATGAGTCAGACTGAACCCTGACCAAAGGCCCGGTGGAACAGCTCTGTCCTGCAGGCCCTGCGGAAAGATGTCAAATCCCGCAGGGCCCTAGTTTCTTGTGAGAGTGTTCCACCAATCTGGGGCCACGGCCGAAAAGGCCCTCGCGCTGGTCAAGGCCAGTTTGCTCTCTCTGGGCCCGGAATCTTTAGGATGTTGTTATTTGCAGACTGTATGGTCCTCCGTGGGGCATACCAGATAGATGGTAGACACTTCTTTGGAGGTTTTTAAATAGGGTTTGAATGGCCAACTGTCAGGGATTCTTTAGCTTTGATTCCTGCATTGCAAGGGGTTGGGCTAGATGACCCTTGGGGGTTCCTTCCAACTCTACAATTCTGTGTTCCTGTGCGTAGAGCAGACAAAACTTCCCTATTAAACGGTTGCTTTTTTTCTTTTCTTCAGGAAGCGTTACGACAAGGCAGAAGCCGAGTATGTGTCCGCAAAGCTGGACCTCCAGAAGAAAACGGAAGTCAAAGAGCAGCTCACAGAGCACTTGTGCACCATCATCCAGCAAAACGAGCTCCGCAAGGCCAATAAATTAGGGGAGTTAATGCAGCAGCTGGACGTGGAGGCAGACGATGAGAATCTGGAACTCGAGATAGAGGTGGAGCGGATGCTGCAGCAGCAGGAAGCGGAAGCGGCGAGGCAGAGGGCTGAATCCCAGAAGCCGGCTCTAGTTGGCGAGGAAAATGCAGCTTCCCCGGCTGCCGATAAAGAACCTGAGAGTGAAGGCCGCACAGATTCAGAAACATTAGCAGAGCAGCCCACCACTTCCCATTCGAATGGCGAAGGCCAAGCTGTAAACTCTGCTTCAGGGGAAACGACAGCTCAGGATGGTACATGAACACTGAACCTAATCAGCTGGCGCCGTAATCATATTTACCCATAGGGTTTAGAGGCTTCTGCTCCATGGTGCTACAAGAGCCCTCTGAAATCTGGCTTTTGACGGCAGCACTATCTCCATTCGTCTCCTGGATCGCCAGTATACCTGTGTGAGCCCTCTCATCTTCTCTGCCCACCTTCCCCGACCTGCTTTCATTGAGCAAACTGCATGTGGTCCATGGCAATTGCCTTGATATCGGGGGTGGAGAACGTCAGGCCCTCCAAGCCTTTCTTCCTGGCCTTCAGAACTCCTTCCAGACCGCACTCCTCGCTGGCTCTCCTTTGCACCCTGAATGCTTTTGCCTGGCTGGACTGTGTCTTTGAACTCTGACCGTGCCTCTTGTTTGTCTGTGTGGCTGAATGTGTGTAGAAGCTAGCCTGCCGTATGGAGGTCAAGCTTACATTCGCTACTCTGCCCTCCACTGGCATGTTGCCCGCAGATAATTAGCCGGAAGGGTCTATGACCCTTCAGCTGAAAATGGCACACCCCCCCTGCTTTATATTTTAAAAATGCAAGCCAGTAGGAGATAGGTGCTATCTAAAACACACTCCAGTATATTGGCAGTCCTGTCCTGATAGGTGGTTATTTTCTTCCCATTTCTGAGCTACAGAGGCTGGTGGACGTTTGAAAGAAGCCCAGCTGCAAAATAAATACATTCATTTTACTCCAAGAAGTGATTAGATTGACACAAACACATGCACACGCTTTGCCATCCACAAAGATCCTTATTGAGCCTTCTCAGTCCACACCTCTTAGGACTTACGAAACCTTGTGTGTGCCACACTCATGGCATTTGTAACTTAGGCTAGTCAGTCACTCCATAAAATTGGGGACCTTAGTGTTGGCTTCTTTGCGTGTGTTCATGCCCCCGTGCTAATGTCTGAAATTTCAATCTCCTTGGCAGAAGTAAAGGTAAAAGGTAAAGGGACCCCTGACCATTAGGTCCAGTTGTGGATGACTCTGGGGTTGTGTCGCTCATCTCACTTTACTGGCCGAGGGAGCCGGTCATGTGGCCAGCATGACTAAGCCGCTTCTGGCGAACCAGAGCAGCGCATGGAAATGCTGTTTATCTTCCCGCTGGAGCGGTACCTATTTATCTACTTGTAGTTTGACGTGCTTTTGAACTGCTAGGTTGGCAGGAGCAGGGACCGAGCAATGGGAGCTCACCCCGTCGCAGGGATTCGAACCACCGACCTTCTGATCAGGAAGCCCTAGGCTGTGGTTTAACCCACAACGCCACCTGCTTCCCATCCTTGGCAGAAGTAGTCAACACTTTTTCATATATTGCAGCTTGGTCACTCTGTGATCCCTTCATTCTGCACTCCTCCTCCCCCTCTCCTGGAGCAAGCAAGTGCCCCTATTCAGCCAAAACAGAGCCAATGCGAAACAAGGAAGAGTTACCACTGTGCTTGGGGGAACCCCAAAGTTTGCCAAATTACAAAAATTAAACATTTATTGAATACCCAAAGGGAGCAACTTCCCATAAAGCTGCCCAGTGAGGTGGAATGCCATTAATAAATATTTCTTACTCATGTAGCAAAACATATTTTCACATTTCCCCCCCTATTTTTATAAAGTTACAAAAGGTGCATTACTACAGATTTACAAAACGCTGTTAACTTAATTCATACTGCTAGTAAACAGTAGGCAAATAGTTTTTAGCAAACACAACCTGATTTGTGCAAGAAAAAGAAAAGAAAATAAGTATGTTGTCGTTTAGTCGTTTAGTCGTGTCCGACTCTTCGTGACCCCATGGACCAGAGCACGCCAGGCACTCCTGTCTTCCACTGCCTCCCGCAGTTTAAAGTCACTATTTAAGAATCGGTGCTTGGACTCCCTGTCCCCGTTCCCTTATGTGTCTTTTTAAAAAATTAATAAAATTGTAAGTTAGTGGGCAGGGATTGTCTTGTTTTAATGATTGTACACTCTGGAAGCTGTTTTGTCTGAAGAACAAGGTATAGAAGCTATAAATAAATAAATATGCACTCCAATTGCTGATTTGGACTATTCAGAACAAGGTATAGAAGCTATAAATAAATATGCACTCCAATTGCTGATTTGGACTATTCTGTTGCTGTTCTATTCTGTGGTTCCCATTCTCATATTTTCTGTGTCTTGCCGTTTGACTACCTGGTGGGGAAAAATGGTGTTGACTTGAGTGAATTTAATGGACATTGAACAAAAAATGTATTCATTTTCTTTTTTTCCGCTGGGGGGGGGGCTTGTTTTTAGCATGACTCAAAAGTGCTCAATGTAGTAAGGTAAAGGTAAAGGGACCCCTGACCGTTAAGTCCAGTCATGGACGACTCTGAGGTTGCAGCGCTCATCTCGCTTTATTGGCTGAGGGAGACGATGTACAGCTTCTGGGTCATGTTGCGGCGCTCATCTCGCTTTATTGGCTGAGGGAGACGATGTACAGCTTCTGGGTCATGTGGCCAGCATGACTAAGCCGCTTCTGGCAAAGCAGAGCAGCGCACGGAAACGCCATTTACCTTCCCGCCAGAGCGGTACCTATTTATCTACTTGTACTTTGAAGTGCTTTCGAACTGCTAGGTTGGCAGGAGCAGGGACCAAGCAATGGGAGCTCACCCCGTCGCGGGGATTCGAACCGCCAACCTTCCGATCGGCAAGCCCAAGAGGCTCAGTGGTTTAGACCACAGCGCCACCCGCGTCCCTTGCTCAATGTAGTAGTACATACCATCTAAATCAGTTTACTGCGTCCTGTATGGGATCTGTATGGAGGGGCTGCATTCTTCCCTTAGATTAGATGAAGAATGGAAGGTGGTGGACTCTCCTTCCTTGAAGGTTTTTAAACAGGAGGTTGGATGGCCATCTGTAAGGGTTTATTCAGCTGCAATTCCGGCATTGCAGGGGGTGGGACTCGTTGACCCTTGGGAGGGTTCCTTCCCAACTCTACAATGATTGTATGAAGAGCTGTAGGAATCTCAATAATCAAGAATGCAAATAAAAAGTCTCCCCCCCCATTGATTTAAGGAAATAATAACAACCCTAAAAACACATGCATCTATATTTTTATTATATTTATTTAAACCCGCTTTCCCCCCTGACAAGGACTCAAAGCAGCTTAAGAGTAGTAGTAGAAAAAACCTTATTAAAAACAATTAATACATGTATTCATACATGATGCACATATATACACACTGTGTGTGTGTGTGTGTGTGTGTATATATATATATATATATATATATATATATATATATATATATATATATTCATTTTATTTGTATGCCGCCTTTCCATAGTTAAAACAATGCTCAAGGCGGCTTACAACATGACAAGATTTACATGATTACCAACATAACAAAAGTCATAATTAATAAAATAAAATATATTCTATTCTATTCTATTCATAATAAAATATATTCTATTCTATTCATAAACAGTAAATAAAACACATCAAAAGGTACACAACCAAATGGAAAACAATTTCCACATAAATCCTAAAATCTAAAAATACAACATTAATATCAATAACAATTGAAAATGACATAGGTAAAAAAATAAATTTTAAAAAGGAGCCCTCTCTGTCGAGCAGAAGCAGCAGTCCTTTATGTATATGTATATTTGAAACATGCAGATATTTGTAATAAAAGCGCCACGGCACCAGCAGCAGCGCAGCTGCCATGGCGACTCCTGGCTGCAGATCCTACTTCCGCCCGGCCAGGAAGTCCCGCCCTCGGACATCCGGAAGGCCAGTCCTCTCGCGCCGAACTCTATGGTCAATCAGCCCAGCCCGCTTCCTGTTCCTGCCAGGCACCCAGGTGTCTCTCGCGGAGCTGCATCCAGGTGGGTCGGGGATCAGAGGACGGTAGAGCTGGAAGGGACCCCCAAAGGTCCTCTAGTCCAGCCCCCTGCAATGCAGGGATCTCAACTGGAGCCTCCAAGGAAGGAGAGTGCACCGCCTCAATAGAACATATAAACTATTTTCATGCCACTGCCAAGCAGCTCTTAGCAGCAGAAAGGTCTTCCTTGAAAAAATATTGTAATATTTAGTAATGCCAATAGAAGTAGCTATAGCTTTTCGGAATTTATTTAGGATATAGGTTATATTTTATGTTGTTTTCATGGAATTATGATAGGAGTTTAAAGAGACTGCCAGAGGATTAGTTGAGTGAAATCAGATGGAGGGGGTCGGAGGAAGTCACTTATTGATGTAAAGGATTTATTATAAAAAAAAAAAAAAAAATCCTTCCAGTAGCACATTAGAGACCAACTAAGTTTGTTCTTGGTATGAGCTTTCGTTGCATGCACACTTCTTCAGATACACAGTGTGCATGCACACGAAAGCTCATACCAAGAACAAACTGGAAGGAATTTTTTTATTTTTTATTTTGTTTTGACTATGGTAGACCAACACGGCTACCTACCTGTAACAGGATTTATTATGATATATTAAGATGTTTTTGTTCAATTTTTGTTTCACTTCTTTTTAATTTTTTTTCTCTTTTGTTTTTCATGTCTTTTTATAAAATGAATAAAAATTAATTAATTTATTTTTTTTTAAAAGAAAGTTCTTCCTGAGTTGGAAGCGCCTTCCTTGTGACTTGAAGCCATGGGTTCGAGTCCTACCCTCCAGAGCAGGAGAAAACAAGCTTGCTCCCTCTCCCATGTCACAGCCCTTGAGATATTTGAAAGTGGCTCTGTATCCCCAGTGTGGCTAGGGAAACCCAGCCAGATGGGTGGGGTATAAATAATAAATAATAATAATAATAATAATAATAATAATAATAATAATTATTATTATTATTATTAAAACATTCCAGCCAAGCAATTCTGCCCTCTTAACGGCAGTCTCTTTTCAGGAACCAGCCTTGAACTCTTCCAATGCAGAAAGATTGGGAGTTTCAAATCTAATATAAGCAATGGTGTCAATTTTTTTTTCACCAGAAGCTGTTTTTTTATTAGATTTTGTTTGTGTGGTTGTATTTTTTTTTTTTTTTGTAATTGCGGGGTGGTTGTTTTTTAAAAAATGTAATGTGTTTTATTTTTTTAATTTATGATTTTCAATTTTATACATTTCAATAATTTTACAATCATTTTAACATTTCGAAACTCTGCTTCCTTCCCTCTCTTTCTGCGGTTCCTTAAATTTATTTAAAAAAATATTTTCTGCATATTCTAAATTAACTTAATTCACTCCTTTGTTCATCTACTTTAATATATACCCTTATAAAACTGCAGGGTTTGTAACGTGTTTTAAATTGTTTGCAATCCTCCCTGGGACCTTGCATGTAGAGTGGGTGGGAATAGTAATTATTGCTGTTATTATTTTAATTTAACAGTCAGTCAGATGTCCACTCTCCCGTCTTTCGCTGTGCTGTTGACCGTTCTGGGACACCCAGGGAAGCCAGAGGTCCTTCTGATATCTTGGGCCTAAACTGTTTTTGCTCTATTCGCTCAACTCCACTGAATGATAATCATAGAATCATAGAATCATAGAGTTGGAAGAGACCCCAAGGGCCATCCAGCCCAACCCCCTGCCAAGCAGGAACACCATCAAAGCATTCTTGACAGATGGCTGTCAAGCCTCTGCTTAAAGACCTCCAAAGAAGGAGACTCCACCACACTCCTTGGCAGCAAATTCCACTGTCGAACAGCTCTTACTGTCAGGAAGTTCTTCCTAATGTTTAGGTGGAATCTTCTTTCTTGTAGTTTGAATCCATTGCTCCATGTCCGCTTCTCTGGAGCAGCAGAAAACAACCTTTCTCCCTCCTCTATATGACATCCTTTTATATATTTGAACATGGCTATCATATCACCCCTGAACCTTCTCTTCTCCAGGCTAAACATACCCAGCTCCCTAAGCCGTTCCTCATAAGGCATCGTTTCCAGGCCTTTGACCATTTTGGTTGCCCTCTTCTGGACACGTTCCAGCTTGTCAGTATCCTTCTTGAACTGTGGTGCCCAGAACTGGACACAGTATTCCAGGTGGGGTCTGACCAGAGCGGAATACAGTGGTACTATTACTTCCCTTGATCTAGATGCTAAAATGGGACCTTTTTTTTGCCAGGAGCATGGATGGCGTTTGCGTCATCACAAAGTCACCTGAGTTTGGAGCAGGTTGAGCCAGGGTTGCCCCTACGAAGCATGACTGCTGGCACAGAGAACCCTGAGAGGAAGATGCCTTTTTCCTTCGCTGTGTGGCTTGGAAACCCCGGTAAGATTACAACAGAGTGGAAGGTCATACACCTGTTCATTACCGCTTTCCCAGTAGGGACGGGGAACCTGTGGGCCCTCCAGAGACTGTTGGATTCCCAAACCCATTACCCCAGTCAGGTGGGGGTCATGCCAGGGGTCGGCAAGGCTTACCGGGCATGGGCCGGATCACTCCTGCAGAGATCCTCCGTGGGCTGGACCGGCACAGCACGATGCTGGAAATCGCTCCTGCGCAGAAGTAATTTTCGGCATCTGGGCATGCACAGAAGCAATTTTTGGTGCCGTGGACCTGTGCAGACGCGATTTCTACTAATACTTCTAAATTGTATTTCACTATTTTAATATTGAGAGAAGAGATAGACGGAAATGTTTTTTGAATTCCTGTTTCTCTATGAAATTTGTCCGCTTTTCTGAAGGCGTCTTGCTTTGTTTTGTTTCCCCCCAGTGTGAGCGAGTGTCTTGCCCATATGATCCGAACCACCAAATGCCCAAATCTTCCCTGGAGAAGCATATGGTGTCCTGTAGGCTGAGAAAACTGGATTATTCTAAAGAGGAGGAGGTAATACTCTTTGCCAGTCTCCTTTTTGTGGGGATTATTCATATTCTGGAATGGGAGGGAAACGCCTTAATTTTTTCTCAAAAACAATAAAAAAGTAAAGGGTCCAGTCGTGTCCGACCCTGGGGTTGCGGCGCTCATCTCGCTTTACTGGCCGAGGGAGCCGCCGTACAGCTTCCGGGTCATGTGGCCAGCATGACTAAGCCGCTTCTGTGCGAACCAGAGCAGCGCATGGAAACGCCGTTTACCTTCCCGCCGGAGTGGTACCTATTGATCTACTTGCACTTTGACATGCTTTCGAACTGCTAAGTTGGCAGGAGCAGGGACCGAGCAATGGGAGCTCACCCCGTTGCGGGGATTCGAACCGCCGACCTTCTGATCGGCAAGCCCTAGGCTCTGTGGTTTAACCCACAGCGCCACCCGCTTCCCTGTGTTAGTATTTATTAATGTACTAATGTTTCTACTAGAGCCAAGAACTTTCAAATCAGCACAATCATTAGGATTTAGGAAGTGTTTTTGGTGTTACACCAAGACTGTCCATAAAGCCTGTCTGAGTGACCTTGCACTCCATGTTTTAAATCTACCCTGCTTCTAAGTGACTTCGTTGACTCCTTTAAAGAGGTGTACAAATGAGGACTGGATTAGCCACATTGGGGAGAGTGTTGGGTTCTGTTCCACTTGTGTAGCTGAGAGTGGAACAGAATATCCACTGGTGACAATCATGATTACTGAACGGCTTCCTCTTTTATTTACGTTTTGTCTTGTAGGCTGAAATGTACGATTCTACATTTTTCTTAGAGAAAGCAAAGATCCCTCGTGTGCAGATGGGTGAGTGCGAATGTGGCAGTGAATATAAAATATTGCACAGACAACGCCATGCTTATATTAGTAGAATAATCAAGCTCTGGACTGTCAGTGCAGCTGTGGACTGAATGAGGGTCAATAAACTGAGTTTGAATCCTGGGAAAATTGAGGGTCTGTGAGTAGGTGGCGTCTGTGCTTGGAAGGCAGGCCTATTGCTCGTTCTGGGTAGGGTTGCCCTCCCTCTGAAAAGGGCCAGGTACATAGATTGGTGGTTCTCCTGGATTCAAATGACCTCTGTGGCTAGAAGTCACATTTATAAAAATAGCTATTTTTATAAATAAGACAAATAGCTTATCTGAAATTTGGGTGCTATGTTGTTCACTGATTTCGTGATCATTTAGTCCAAGGAGCCTAGAATAATAATAATAATAATAATAATAATAATAATAATACTGTAATAATAATAATAATTTATTATTTGTACCCAGCCCATCTTGCTGGGTTTCCCCAGCCACTCTGGGCGGCTTCCAACAAAGATTATTAAATATATTAAATATTGAAGAATATTAAAGATATCCATAGGGAAATCGGGCCACGTGTGTCTAGGAATTTTTTTTTTACATGCTGCATAATTAAAATTTCTGATCTCTGAATGTGAATGGCTTTTTAAAACCATGTCAGGTGTCCTAAATACTGTATAGTTAGCATTCTTATATGTCCTCCTTTATTTTGCTGCAGACAAGAATTTGCAATTTGACATCATTAAACAAGCCATCGCTAAAGAGAGTGGAAGTTATGGTTTAGGTAAGTAGGGATTCTGAAGTGACAATCATCCTTGGTTCCTATTGAGTCTTGACTGCTTTGTATGCTGGAGAATGTTTTTATGCAGCGATGTCTGGCTTTCCCGTATTTTCTACATTTCTTGGAACGCCCTGAAAAAGCTTATATTCTTGAGGCTCAGTCATTCCTTATATAAGCCTTTCCTTTTTGCTGACATGCAGCCTGATCTATGGAAGCGAGCCAGACTCTGAACCATCCAGCATTATTGGTTCTGCTAAATGTACATACAGTGGTACCTTGGTTCTCAAACGTCAAAAACCCGGAAGTAAGTGTTCCGGCTTTCGAATGTTTTTCAGAAGCCAACCCCAGAGTCGGTCACGACTGGACCTAATGGTCAGGGGTCCCTTTACCTTTACCTTTACCTTTACAACAAAGAACAAACCAAACCAAACAAACACACCAAATACACAAATGAATACCGGTACATAAGCAAGAGTTATTACAAAACCATATTTTTCTTCATGATACTCTGAATTTTTTAGCACTTACTTTAAAAAAGGCATATTACTACACATAAACATAACAACTAATACAATATTTTATATAAATTTTATACAGATATTGACTTCCCTAAACCTGCACTCCACCGCTTCAAAAAAGCACATGTAAGATGTCCCAATTTTAGCACTGAGGTCAACTGTTTATAATCCATCTAGATAATATCTGTTCCACTTAACGGTTAACTTTTCACTTACATTTATTCTCCGTATGTAACACACGCACAAGCTTTTATTATTTATTTTCTTCTGCAAGAGCTATTGCAAAGCATGTAGCCTGTTCATATCGCACCTCTTTTTAAAGTAATCTAGAAAGCTATCCCACTCCTCTACGACCCTACTTCTAGGGTTTTCTTTTACTTTTCAGTAAGTCCTCTCTTTTATCTGTCCCGAATCTTCCAACATTCCTTGCTTAGGGAAGTTTTTAATCTGTGATATTTTAATGTATTTTGATATTTGTGGAAGCCGCCCAGAGTGGCTGGGGAGACCCGGCCAGATGGGCGGGGTACAAATAATAAATTATTATTATTATTATTATTATTATTATTATTATTATTATTATCTTCGTTGGATGCCCACGAGTTCTTGTGGCACGAGTTCCCTGTGTTCTTCACAGTCCTCCGGTTCAGATCATGCGTCTGTTTTGATTGCTCCAGGTGCCTATTCCTTCCTGCCTGTCGAAGTTCCGCAGAACCACAAGCGCTACGTCTGCGACCTGACGCAAGCCGACCGCCTGGCCATTTACGATTACGTCCTTGCAGAAACGAAGAAGCAGAGGTCAATATCCCAGTTGGCAGAAAACGACAGTGATCTCTTCGTAGATCTGGCAGCAAAAGTCAGCCAAGGTCAGGGGGAAACCGTTGCAGCTGTACTCCGTGTGACATTTGAAAACCACAAAACGTGGGGGCGTATTTGGTACGCTTTTGTTCAGGCACCCCCCTGCTTGAATTAGATCTCTCCACCCCCCGCCTAAAGTCGAGTGGTTTACTTTATCTCGGTCTTTTTGAAGTTGTATTTTCTTCCATTTCCCCCAATGATATTGCACACCGTCTGTGAATTAAAGCGAATGTTTCTAATGCAATAAAATAACCTCTTCTTCTTCTTTTGGGATGCGGGTGGCACTGTGGGTTAAACCACAGAGCCTAGGGCTTGCCGATCAGAAGGTCGGCGGTTCGAATCCCCGCGACGGGGTGAGCTCCCATTGCTCGGTCCCAGCTCCTGCCAACCTAGCAGTTCGAAAGCACATCAAAGTGCAAGTAGATAAATAGGTACCACTCCAGCGGGAAGGTAAACGGCGTTTCCGTGCGCTGCTCTGGTTCGCCAGAAGCGGCTTAGTCATGCTGGCCACATGATCCGGAAGCTGTACGCCGGCTCCCTCGACCAATAAAGCAAGATGAGCGCCGCAACCCCAGAGTCGTCTGCGACTGGACCCAACGGTCAGGGGTCCCTTTTACCTTTACCTTCTTCTTTTGACTTTAGATGACGGCCAGAAAGGTCCAAAGTCCCACCTTGAAATTCTCGCAGAGATGCGGGATTATAAAAGACGACGGCAGTCCTACAGAGCGAAGAATGTTCACATTACCAAGAAATCCTATACAGAGGTGAGTTCCGAGGAGCTGGGTGGATATCCTTGCAGGAATCAAAACACTTTTCAGTTGCCACAACACATCTATTAATTAAACCACTTGAGAGGATTTCTGGTATACCCAGTGTTTTAGGCTAAGCTGCCGTAGAAATGTGCATTTTAAGGAAGCGTCCGATCACCTTACTGTTTGGCAAGTTCTCTTGCCCAGCAGAGATTCCACCATTTGTCTGATTTCCACTCCTGTCTTTGGTCCCTGCCCAGGTGATCAGGGATGTGATTGGCGTCCACATGGAAGAGCTTGCCGCTCATTGGCAGGAGGAGAACAGGAACGCAGAGTCTTGCGAAGACGAAAACTCCTCCTTTTCAGCAAAGTCTGCAGGGAGGTAAGAACTGTCGCTACAAAACACTCGCGGGGACGCTGGTACCTTGTGAACTGATGCAAAAGGTCTTAGGGTTGCAGCGTTGCCAGGTCAACTCTGGAATACAGAATTGTACGAGCTGGAAGGGAGTAAAATCACGAGGAAGGAGATTCCGACTAAACCTGAAAAAGAACTTTCTGACAGTAAGAGCTGTTTGACCCCCTCAGAAGGTGGAGCACTTTCCCTCAGAGCTTTTAAAACAAAGGTTGGATGGCCATCTATCAGGAATACTTTAGCTGTAATTCCTGCATTAGAATCATAGAATCCTAGAGTTGGAAGAGACCACAAGGGCCATCCAGTCCAACCCCCTGCCAAGCAGGAAACACCATCAAAGCATTCCTGACAGGTGGCTGTCAAGCCTCTGCTTAAAGACCTCCAAAGAAGGAGACTCCACCACACTCCTTGGCAGCAAATTCCACTGTCGAACAGCTCTTACTGACCTTTAAAGCCCTAAACAGCCTTGGCCCAGTATACCTGAAGGAGCGTCTCTACCCCCATCGTTCAGCCCGGACACTGAGGTCCAGTGCCGAGGGCCTTCTGGCGGTTCCCTCGCTGCGAGAAGCCAAGTTACAGGGAACCAGGCAGAGGGCCTTCTCGGTGGTGGCACCCGCCCTGTGGAACGCCCTCCCAGCAGATGTCAGAGAGAACAACAACTACCAGACTTTTAGAAGACATCTGAAGGCAGCCCTGTTTAGGGAAGCTTTTAATGTTTAATAGACTATTGTATTTTAATATTCTGTTGGAAGCCGCCCAGAGTGGCTGGGGAAACCCAGCCAGATGGGCGGGGTATAAATAATAAATTATTATTTTTAAATTGTTATTATTATTATTAGATCAGGGGTTGGCAAAGTTTTTGTGGCTTGGGCTGGCTCACGGTCCTGCAGAAGCCACGGTGGGCTGGACTGCACGCACGCATGTGCAAACACTATTTCCGGCACTCCTTCTGGCGCAGAGGAGGTGTGTGCACCCTCCCATTGGCTGCAGGAGCTTCCTGCAGCCAATGGGAAGCTGGCCAGCGTCGCGGAAGGCGGTCCCCGCTCTGCTCCACACCGGTTTAGCG
Organism: Darevskia armeniaca; assembly: GCA_034641395.1. Taxonomy (NCBI): domain Eukaryota; kingdom Metazoa; phylum Chordata; class Lepidosauria; order Squamata; family Lacertidae; genus Darevskia; species Darevskia armeniaca. The sequence goes on from JAWWNF010000448.1 coordinate 716,153, forward strand.
TGGCGCACAGGAGCCAACCGACCAAGCAGGCGGCGGGGGTCCGTGGGCCGGTTAAACGACCCCCATGGGCGGCTTGTGGTCCATGGGCCTTAGGGTGCCGACCCCTGCGCAAGATGATCTTCGGGGTCTCTTGCAACTCTAAAATTCTGTGATTCTATCTCTAGGAGGTCAGGGACCTTTAAGAGTCTTCCAGAAATCAGCTGTGCTGCCCCTTCTTTGTGCACTAATGCCCCACCGTTTCATGAATCCCTTTGCTGATTTCTCCCCCATTTCTCCTTAAATGCTACATCATGGGTAAGCAAACTCAGGCCCGGGGGCCGGATCTGGCCCAATCGCCTTCTCAGTCCGGCCCGCGGACAGTCTGAGAATCAGCGTGTTTTTACATGAGTAGAATGTGTGCTTTTATTTAAAACTAGTAAATTAAGCCTGTTAAGCAAAACAGGCGCTAGAAAGCTCTCTCAGGAGCCGCAGCGGCAAGGCAGCAGGAGCCGGCGGCTTCCCCACCCACCCAACTCCCAACCCACCCCTTGCACCCCTAGACCTGCACCCCCAAGCCACCCACCCCTTGTACTGCTAGACCACCCCCAGCGCCATTTTTTCTCCCCCCCTCCTCCCCTCCCTTGGACAGAGCGAGAGAGGGAAGCCGGAGGAGGAGGAGGTGGAGGGAGAGCGAGCGCGCGTCAGCAGCAGCCACCTCCCCCCCCACCTCCACACACACACACACACACCTCTCTCTCTCTCTCTCTCTCTCTCTCTCTCACACACACACACACACTGCTTCATCCGCTTCTCCTCCGCCCTCCCCTCCCTTGGACAGAGCGAGAGAGGGAAGCCGGAGGAGGTGGCCAAAGGCAGCGACGGATGGTGGCGGCTGCAGAGGGAGGCTGGTGAGCGGCGGCTGCCGAGGGAGGCTGGTGTGCGAGCCTCCAGCAGAGCCGGCGGTGGAATCGTCGCGAGCCTCCAGGAGAGCCGGCAGGCGCGGTGGGATGGGCGCCTCAAGCCGCTCCAGGCAAGCGTCGGAGGAAGGGGCGCTGCGCGCCCCTTTCCCCGCGGTTTAGAAGCACACCCGCAGTAAAGGCGGTTGCCGAGGCTGCTGTGGGAGCCTCCAGGCAAGCGCCGGCAGGAGCAGCGCTTCGCGCTGCCTCTGCCGCGCTGTAGAAGCAGACCCGCTTTGCCAAGGCTGGTCTGCGAGCCTCCAGGCAAGGGGAATCAGTAAAGGCGGCGTTAGATGGTGGAGGCAGAGCAAAAGGCGCACAACGGCAAGGTAGACAGCAGCGATCGCGAGCAGAATGGCCGTTAAACCCACGCAGCATTCGGAAGGGCTCGGAGCTGCGGGGGTGGGCAGGAAGAGGCGGCAGCGCAATCGCCTATTGGTCTCCTTTGCTGTCTATTGCTGTCCACGCTCCAATCCCTGCGTCCCCGTGTGACATGCGCAAAACGCACTTCCGTGACACACGGAAAGGCAGGGACACTTGCTCTTTATTATATAGGATGCATCTCTGGGTTATTTGTGGGGCATAGGAATTCGTTCATTCCCCCCCCCCCAAATATAGTCTGGCCCCTCACAAGGTCTGAGGGAGAGTGGACCAGCCCCCTGCTGAAAAAGGTTGCTGAACCCTGTGCTACATTCTCTAGGGCTGCCTTGTGCAATCTTATTTACAACTTTCCTCTCTTCCACAGCGAGTGGCAAACACAGGATTGTGCAACAAAAATGTCCTCCTCTTCTTCCCACTAAATCCCCCCTTGTGATGTGAGGGAAATACCATGCTGGTGATAATGGTTTGGGGCTCGTATGTTGTGCTAGGGGAAAATCTCTCTCCCGTTGTAAGGAGGTGTTTTGCAATTTTTCAGAAGAAGACAAGGCTGCAGTGTTTTGCAAGCGTGATCGTTAACCAAGTCAGCATATTTTCCAGATTATTAATTACTGACTTGCTGACCATACAAAAACAGACATAGACGTTTATTTCCCCTCAATTAAATGATCTGTACTCTAATAAAGCAATTATGCCCCCGCCCTCTTTAATAGAAAAGAAGAGCGAAGGTCTACCTCCGCTGACTCAAGACAGTCTAGTGGAAGTTCAAAGGATGCTGATTCTTCTCGACATAAGAGGAATTCCAGCCGAAGTCCAGGCAAACGGAAAAGGAGTCGGGGAAAAGAGAGAGGCAAGGAGTCCCGAAGGAAAAAAGCGAGGTGAGTAACTTCCCTTGGTCTCTTGACCTCCGGAGATGGGCACCGTATTCATCGCAAATTATATAAAGGATAAAAAAATTCCTTTCAGTAGCAGTTTAGAATCATAGAATCATAGAGTTGGAAGAGACCACAAGGGCCATCCAGTCCAACCCCCTGCCAAGCAGGAAACACCATCAAAGCATTCCTGACAGGTGGCTGTCAAGCCTCTGCTTAAAGACCTCCAAAGAAGGAGACTCCACCAACTTAGAGACCAACTAAGTTTGTTCTTGGTATGATGGGCTTGAGGGCATCCTGATCAAGTTTGCAGATGACACCAAATTGGGAGGGGTGGCTAATACCCCAGAGGACAGGATCACACTTCAAAATGACCTTAACAGATTAGAGAACTGGGCCAAGGCAAACAGGATGAATTTTAACAGGGAGAAATGTAAAGTACTACACTTGGGCAAAAAAAATGAAAGGCACAAATACATGATGGGTGACACCTGGCTTGAGAGCAGTACATGTGAAAAGGATCTAGGAGTCTTGGTAGACCATAAACTTGACATGAGTCAACAGTGTGATGCAGCAGCTAAAAAAGCCAATGCAATTCTGGGCTGCATCAATAGGAGTATAGCATCTAGATCAAGGGAAATAATAGTACCACTGTATTCCGCTCTGGTCAGACCTCACCTGGAATACTGTGTCCAGTTCTGGGCACCACAGTTTAAGAAGGGTACTGACAAGCTGGAACGTGTCCAGAGGAGGGCAACCAAAATGGTCAAAGGCCTGGAAATGATGCCTTATGAGGAACGGCTTAGGGAGCTGGGTATGTTTAGCCTGGAGAAGAGAAGGTTAAGGGGTGATATGATAGCCATGTTCAAATATATAAAAGGATGTCATATAGAGGAGGGAGAAAGGTTGTTTTCTGCTGCTCCAGAGAAGCGGACACGGAACAATGGATTCAAACTACAAGAAAGAAGATTCCACCCAAACATTAGGAAGAACTTCCTGACAGTAAGAGCTGTTCGACAGTGGAATTTTCTGCCAAGGCGTGTGGTGGAGTCTCCTTCTTTGGAGGTCTTTAAGCAGAGGCTTGACAGCCACCTGTCAGGAATGCTTTGATGGTATTTCCTGCTTGGCAGGGGGTTGGTCTGGATGGCCCTTGTGGTCTCCTCCAACTCTAGGATTGATGGAAAAGGGTAGATTTTTGAGGGATGTGGAGTGCTTTTATATCGGGAGTGCTAAAGACTTACACAATGATGTGTTTCGTTTTCTTTCAGACATGAAGGCAAGCATCGCAGTCACAAAAGGAAAAAATGAAACCCGTGTATTAAAAGTCTGTCGAGGATGCCAGTTATAGAAGTCAAGCTGTGCCTGTTTCATCCTCCCCATAGCATCCTCACCCACACAGCTCTGCAGCAGACAACTAGCTGCGCTCTGTCAACTGTTTCATCCATTAATAAATGCCATGCAAAAATTCCCTACTCCAGTTTAGCTTCCTTTACTGAGGAATAATGGGAGCGAGATGCAAAGGTCACTGTTTGATCAGACAGAATGGTGTTAATAGTCGAAATTAGCACCAACACCTGCAATTCCTTTTATTGTTCTGCAGATATAAAATGTAGTGGTAAAGGTCATGGAACTAAAGGCGACACGTAACTCATTGAGTCAGCTTCTAGAGATGGATGAAAATGGTGTGATTTAGTTTTTAAATCTTGTTGCTCTCAAATTAGCTAGTAATCTCACTTCAAACTGAAATACAGTCGTACCTTGGTTTCTGAACAGCTTAGTTCTTGAACGTTTTGGCTCCCGAACGCCGCAAACCCAGAAGTGACTGTTCTGGTTTGTGAACTATTTTTGGAAGCCGAACGTCCGACGCAGCTTCCGCATCTTCCGATTGGCTGCAGGAGCTTCATGCAGCCAATCAGAAGCCGCGCTTTGGTTTTCAAACATTTTGGAAGACAAAGTTTTTCCTTTTGAGTCAGAATCTCATTTCTTGTAACTTGAATCCATTGGTTCAATATCATGCGTTTTGGAGAGACATCCTGCCTTGTGCTGTCTGCCTATCTGGTGGCATGAGTTAAGGCACATTGCTCTGTGGAAATGGGATGTGGTCTAAATCACTGAGGCTCTTGGGCTTGCCGATCAGAAGGTCGGCTGTTCAAATCCACGTAACGGGGTGAGCTCCTGTTGCTCTGTCCCAGCTTCTGTCTACCTAGCAGTTCGAAAGCATGCCAGTGCAAGTAGATAAATAGGTACCACTGTGGCGGGAAGGTAAACAGTGTTTCTGTGCGCTCTAGTTTCCGTCATCGTGTCGCGTTGTGCCAGAAGCGGTTTAGTCCTGGTGGCCACATGACCCAGAAAAGCTGTCTGCAGACAAATGCCAGCTCCCTCGGCCTGAGAGCGAGATGAGCGCCACAACCCCATAGTCGCCTTTGACTGGACTTAAACCGTTCAGGGATCTTTTACCTTTTTTACTTTACTCTGTGGAAGTACATGCGTAAAAATTAACACTGTGGGTCTGTGTCTAGTATCAGGTGATAGTACAATGAGTTCCCCAAAACAGGAGCTCAACATGTGTTAACATTACATTGCCCTGACTTAGAAATGAGTCTTGCTTGCTTTTGCTGCCGCAGATCCCTGTTCTAGCGTTATGCAGGTCTTCAGCTTCATATAAGCTCTTCTAAGCGTTCTCAAAGGGAGGCATCATAGATGTCTGCACCTCTACTTTAATTCCTGCTTGTACAGTTGGGCATTTATTTATTCTATAAGAGTATATTTTTTATTTTTTAAAAAAATCAAATTTACAAATCAAGTTTCAAACAAAGAAAATATTGTAAATGATTTTACAAAGTGAGTTGTTCCAAAAAGAAAAGTTGATCATCTTTCTGTAAACCTGTTGTTGTACATAGCACTGTTTATTGCTTATACATTATTATTGTTGCTATTATTTATTAAATTTGTATGCTGCCGATACCTGCAGGTCTTAGGGTGGTTTGCAGGATAAATTCACAACATAAAAACATGAAATATACAATAAAAACAACCCAATATGATTATATCATCTAGCCTACACTGTACAGATGAGTGGAGGCTGTGGAAACTCAGACTCAAGCAGTGTATTAAATTTTATGAAATAAAATGAATGAATGATTATTGACTATCTACTGCTGTTTCCTGGGAGATATGGTGCCCACTTCCGCCCTGTGGGAAAGAGGAGAGGAAATGGCTTCAAAAGCAGCCAGGAAGTCCCGCCTCCAGCTTTGGAAACGGCCCGTCTGCGCCTTTGAACTCGATGGTAATCAGCTTCCTTCGCCTCCCCCACTCGCCTCCTGAGCTGGAGAAACGTGCTCGGAGGGCAGCTGCGTCCAGGTGAGCAGGGGGGGGACCTTTTTTTGCAAAAAATAAAAATGGGGATTTAATCCCAGGTGATGGAGCAAAGTTGCAGAGCTGGAAAGGGGGGGGGGGGAGGCAGCCTCGTGCATTGCAGATCTGGTGCATTGCACTTGCAAGGTCACACCCCCCACCGGTTAGGATAAAGTTTAAAATGTTGCTGCGAAGGAAAAAATATATGAGGGTGGTTTTTTTTTTGCTAAGGTAGACTGCGCCCGAGGCGGGAAGCTCTCTTGCCTGGGGAGGCGAGATGGGCGCCTCCATTGCAAAGCAGCTCTTGGCGGGCAGCGCGGTCGATGCAAAGCTGGGTGGCAACGGCGTCGCAGATCGGGGCCTCGTTGTCTTGCAAATGCAACACAAAGATGATCAGGCTCCTCGTGGAGCTGGCTAAAGGAGAGACGATGGCCTAAAATGCCCCTTTCCCCATCAACACTCCCCCAGAACAAACTTAGTTGGTCTCTATGGTGCTACTGGAAGGGATTTTTTTAATTTTTTATTTTGTTTCAACGAGAAGTTTCAGTGGCTTGAAGCTCCCACCAGAAAAAGCCCCAAAGCTAAATTAATTTCTTAACCCTCCCTGCCCCAAACCTGGACAGCAGAATAAAGATGCATTCTCTACACCCCAAGGCCGTTTCTCATAGATTTAGGACAAACTTTTCCCTGACTTGCACTTAAAAAAAAACACTCAGTAGCTATCAGGAAGACAAGGTTTCTTTGTGTGTGTTTTGATATTTTGTTGGAATCACCCAGAATGGCTGGGGGGAAACCCAGTCAGATGGGTGGCAAATTATAATTATAATTATGGTTTTCCACCTCCGTTTTTATTCTATTTTTGGCCACAAAAACTGCTTCTACCCGGCTCAGTTTTTTGCAGATCCTCAGTTGCTTGCAGATCCTATCGCTTGCTAAGGTTGCAAACTGAGATCAGGGCCAAATGACGGCAACTTTTGGCAATAGCGATCCCAGTTTCACCTCCACCTGGGAGGTAGGAGGTTCCATCATTGCCTGCTGGGTGTCTTTCACAAGCCTTGGAGCCATAGGGCCAGGAGTGGGGTGTGGGGAGGGTGGGTGGCGGGTCAGGGAGCATGAGGCTGGCTCCAGAAAGCAAACAGGCCAGGATCACGTGCCCGGCTGCAGCCGACTCCTCTCCACGCCGGCAGACAATGCTGGCCTTGTGCAATGCACCCATCTCCTGCTGTGGGTGGGTGGGGTGATCTGAACTCTGCCTATCTTGCATGCCTCTAATCTCGCTTCCTCCTGTAGCTGGAAAACCGGGACACAAGAGCGAAGGAGGCTTATCAGGACAAGCTCTGCAGCGCCTGGATTTTGGGGAAGACATCAGCATGGCCAGCAGCTACCCTAAGCCGGAGGAGAAGACCCTGCAGACCCTTCGGGATGCGGCCAATCGCCTTCGGATTCACTCCATCCGGGCCACCTGCGCCTCAAACTCTGGGTAATTCACTGGGTAATTTTTCTAATTATGGTAGATTTGGGGAGGTATCGAGGGCAGAGGCAATAAGAAGGGTCTGCTGGATCAGGCTAGAGACCAGCAGTCCAAACTCCTGGGGTGCAAGGAAGAGGACTTTCCATTACTTCTCTCCCCGGCATTTCTCCCTAGTTCCTATGGGTCTCCTCGGGAGGAGGGAAGGGGGAGCCAGCTGTGAGCTACCTAGCCTGTGAGAGAGCACCTGTCCCCACTCGTAGCTGGAATTGCATGTAGGTTTCCTTTTCTTGCTCTGCAAAAAAAAGTATTATTTTGGAATACTGGATGTGACCCTAAGAAGAGAATACTGGATCAGGTCAATCGTCTAGTCCAGGAATGTCCAACAGGTAGATCGTGATCTACTGGTAGAGCGCGGAGTGTTCCTGGTAGATCTCTGTCCCCACAGTAATTTAAAAAAACCTTTCCCTCTCCCCACAAAAGATCATCAACTAAAAAGAAGCTCAAAAAGCTCAACAACTTGTCCAACGACAATGGGTAGATCACTGCCAGTTTTTTTATACTGTGAGTAGATCGCAGTCTATTGGGAGTTGGACGTTCCTGGTCTAGTCCATCATCCTGCTCTCACAGTGGCCAACCAGTTGCAAATGGGAAACCAGCAAGCAGGATTTGAACATGAAGCAGCTGGCATTCAGAAGCATTGCTGCTTCCAACCGTGGAAGGCAGAGCATAGCAAGCATGGCTAGTAGCCCTCCATAGCCCTCCCCTCTATGAGTTGGTCCAATCCTCTTTTGAAGTCATCCGGATTGGTGGCCATCACTGCCTCCTGCGGAAGGGAGTTCCATAGTTTGTGTGAAGAAGGACTTCCTTGGGTCTGTCCTGAATCTTCCAACACTCAGCTTCCGTTGCTGCTGCTTCAGTATTCTCCTGTCTTAAGATGTTTTTGTTCCCTCTTTTGGGGAGGTAATGGGGTGAACTATTCACACCCCTTGCTTGGGCTTCTTTTTATTCAGCCTAGGATCTGGGTTTCACGGCTGTTACTGTAGCCTTGGGGTTCAAGAGCAGCTTTCTTTTATTGGGGTCCTGTTGATCACTTGCAACCTGGGGCTTGGCTATGCTTAGGCGAAACAAAATAAAAAAAATCCTTCCAGTAGCACCTTAAAGGTAAAGGGACCCCTGACCATTAGGTCCAGTTGCGAAAAACTCTGGGGTTGTGGTGCTCATCTCGCTTTACTGGCGAGATTCCGGGTCATGTGGCCAGCATGACTAAGCCGCTTCTGGCGAACCAGAGCAGCGCACGGAAACGCCATTTACCTTCCCGCCGGAGCGGTACCTATTTATCTACTTGCACTTTGACGTGCTTTCGAACTGCTAGGTGGGCAGGAGCTGGGACCGAACAATGGGAGCACACCCTGTCGCGGGGATTTGAACCGCCGACCTTCTGATCGACAAGCCCTAGGCTTTGTGGTTTAACCCACAGTGCCACCTGCATCCTTATAATAATAATAATAATGTAATAAAAAAAAATTATACCCCGCCCTTCCCAGCCAAGACCGGGCTCAGATTTTCCAATAAAATCACAACAAAACATACAAAACAATAAATTAAAATGCAGGTTAAAATACGATTTAAAGTTTAAAATGCAGCCTCATTTTAAAGTACCGGTAGCCCACCAATCAAACCATAAAGGAATGAAACATCAGGGTTAAACTGAAACCAACCCAAAGGCCAGGCAGAACTGCTCCGTCTTGCAGGCCCTGGGGAAAGATGCCAAATCCCGCAGGGCCCTGGTCTCTTGGGACAGGCCATTCCACCAAGTCGGGGCCAGTACTGAGAAGGCCCTGGCCCTAGTTGAGGCCAGCCAACATCCTTGTGGCTCGGGACCTCCAAAATGTTATTATTTGAGGACCTTAAGTTCCTACACGGGGCATACCAGGAGAGGCGGTCTTATCTGAAGAAGTGTGCATGCACACGAAAGCTCATACCAATAACAAACTTAGTTGGTCTCTAAGGTGCTACTGGAAGGAATTTTTTTATTTTGTTTCGACTACGGCAGACCAACACGGCTACCTATCTGTAACTAGAACTATCTGCTTAGGATACAGGCAAGTCCTTGCTACGCCATGGACTGACTTGGGCAGGTCTCCGAGCAAGGTTTCTCCCTCCTCCTTCCTGCCGCTGCCGTTTTGTCACCCTTTGCCTCTTCCTGCAGCCACCCCACCTCCTGCTGCAGTGCGGCCGAGATCATGTCTGCGCTCTTCTTCCACACCATGCGCTACAAGCCGGACGAGCCAGGCCACCGCAGCAATGACCGCTTCGTGCTCTCCAAGGTGAGGAGTCTCTGGTGCCGGCCTCTCCTTCGCCGACTGGGTGCTCCTCCAGATGTCTTGGACTACAGTTCCCATGAGAAGAAAAAGATCCAAATGAGCAATAGTCACGCTGTGCTGGATGAGGCTGGTGGGAATTATAGTCCAAGACATCTTGAGGGGCGCCCAGCGGGCAAAACCCTGGCACCGTCCAGGGACCAGAGTGAGCTAGCTGCAAGCAGGTCCCCTCTCTCACCACCCCAAAGCCCAAGGGGGTCCCAGTGTGGAGAGCCGATGTGGTGTAGTGGTTAAGAGCGGTAGACTCGTAATCTGGTGAACCGGGTTCGCGTCTCCGCTCCTCCACATGCAGTTGCTGGGTGACCTTGGGCTAGTCACACTTCTCTGAAGTCTCTCAGCCCCACTCACCTCACAGAGTGTTTGTTGTGGAGGAGGAAGGGAAAGGAGAATGTGAGCCGCTTTGAGACTCCTTCGGGTAGTGAGAAAGCGGGATATCAAATCCAAACTCCTCTTCTTCTTCCCTGGGTTCACCTGCGATTCCTTGCCCTTTGGACATCTTGACCACCATGCCTCTGGTCTGCCCCTTCTGCTGCCTCGCTTACCGCAGCTCCTCCCCATTGTTTATTAATTTATTTTCATTCATTGAATTTGTCCGCCGCCCTTCTTTTGTAGATCTCGGGGCGGTTCACATCGTAAAAATGCAATAATAAAAAAACAACAATGACACAATGCATTATGATGGTTGCAAAGAGGAGGTTCCTTCCTCTGGGCCAAGGGTGACCCCTGCTTTTGCTGTGCTTCCTCAATCCCTCGACAGGGCCACGCTGCTCCTGTCCTCTACGCTGCCTGGGCTGAGGCCGGCTACCTCAACGAGTCCGATCTGCTGAAACTGAGGAAAATCGACTGCGACCTGGAAGGCCACCCAACCCCGGTAAGTGCTTTCCTTCGTACGGCTCTGGCTCTCGGTCGCCCGTGCTGCGTAATGGGCCCAGTGCTAGAAATTAGCCGGGTGCCAGACACGTTTTGCAACTGGTGCAGAGCCAACTATGGAGATCTCTGGACGCCAAGTCGGTGACTGACATCTCCCTCCAGCTTCCTTGAGCCAGGTGAGCAGAAGAGCTTAGTTATTGAACGCATAGCCTTTTCCTCCATGGAGGACATGGCTCAACCCGCTCCTCAGTGAATCCCCACAACGACCCTGTGAAGTAGGTTACGAGGGTAAGGCCTCTTTGCTTTAGAATCTGTGGGGTGTGTGTTGCTGGTGGAGGTGCCAGGAAATGCCTAACGTGGGAAGAACTTGCGCCCTGATCCAGAACAGTTCGGGAACAAAGGATCAACCCAAAGGGTGCTCATCAATGGCTCCTCTTCATCCTGGAGAGAAGTAACTAGTGGGGTGCCACAGGGTTCTGTCTTGGGCCCAGTCTTATTCAACATCTTTATCAATGACTTGGATGATGGGCTTGAGGGCATCCTGATCAAGTTTGCATATGACACCAAATTGGGAAGGGTGGCTAATACCCCAGAGGACAGGATCACACTTCAAAATGACCTTAACAGATTAGAGAATTGGGCCAAGGCAAACAAGATGAATTTTAACATTGAGAAATGTAAAGTACTACACTTGGGCAAAAAAAATGAAAGGCACAAATACAGGATGGGTGACACCTGGCTTGAGAGCAGTACATGTGAAAAGGATCTAGGAGTCTTGGTAGACCACAAACTTCACATGAGTCAACAGTGTGATTCCACCTAAGAACTTCCTGACAGTAAGAGCTGTTCGACAGTGGAATTTGCTGCCAAGGAGTGTGGTGGAGTCTCCTTCTTTGGAGGTCTTTAAGCAGAGGCTTGACAGCCACCTGTCAGGAATGCTTTGATGGTGTTTCCTGCTTGGCAGGGGGTTGGACTGGATGGCCCTTGTGGTCTCTTCCAACTCTAGGATTCTATGATCAGGACCTTGCAGGGCTAATGGGTTTGCGATGGTATTCTCACCCCACGTTCCTTTTTCTCTCCTGGGTTTACAGAGGCTGCCTTTTGTGGATGTGGCCACCGGCTCGCTGGGACAAGGCCTGGGAGCTGCCTGTGGCATGGCCTACACTGGGAAATACTTTGACAAAGCCAGGTGAGGAACTTACTGGGGAAACTGGGAAGACCCACCCGGCTGGAGTGAGTTATTTGAAGCCTGCCAAAGAGCTCAAGTGTTGACAGTGGTCTTTCAAGCATGTTCTATATTTGTCCCATTCATTGTTGACGTTTTGATCCTCCTGATTTTCCCGGTTCATCTTGCCGTCTCTGCGTAGTCCGAGAATTTCATCTGCCAGGACCTCTCCTCCTTCTTGCCTCCATAATAATAACATTAATTTTGCTATTTATATCCTTGCTTCCTTGGGCCCTGACTTGCCTCCCTCTTCCCCCAGTTACCGCGTCTACTGCCTGCTGGGCGACGGCGAGAGCTCAGAGGGCTCGGTGTGGGAAGGCTTGGCCTTTGGCTCCCAGTACCAGTTGGATAACTTGGTGGCCATCTTCGATGTCAACCGGCTGGGGCAGAGTGAGGCCGCCCCCCTGCGCCACGACATGGAGGTCTACCGCAAACGCTGCGAGGCCTTCGGGTGAGTAAGCGCCGCCGGCTGCTTCTGCCTTCGGACCTCCTCTTTGCCGCAACGGCAGGCGGTGGATCCCAGACTTCCTTCTCCCGGCCGTCCCTTCCAGAGTAAAAATTTGCTTGTGAATTTTTTATTGATAGGAAATGGTTTGGAAAGGACAACTCCGGTATTGCTTGATTTCTTGTTTCGAAAATATACCGATCCATATTCTGCCAATCTTTAAAAGAACATGTTTTGATATTACACTGAAACGTTTAATAAAAGTTTCTTTGATTGCCCTTGAATCTTGAATTGAAGATTAAGGTAGAAGGTTGATAGAATATAAAATTTTGTGCTTGTGTGTTTCCTTTTTTCTTCTTGTTTCGCCCCTCTCCTTTCTTTTTTATTTATTTTCTTCTCTTGAGATGTTAGCTTTCTTTGGTTTTTATTGTACTACATGCTGAAAACGTTAATAATCAATAATAATGAAGAATCTTCCTACCACTCTTGGTGGCTAACAGATTGAGGTTGAATCCTGACAAGACAGAAGTACAATTTTGGGGGGACAGGGGGCGGGCAGGTATGGGGGACTCCCTGGTCCTGAATGGGGTAACTGTGCCCCTGAAGGACCAGGTGCACAGTCTGGGAGTTATTTTGGACTCACAGCTGTCTATGGAGGCGCAGGTCAATTCTGTATCCAGGGCAGCTGTCTACCAGCTCCATCTGGTATGCAGAATGAGACCCTCCCTGCCCGCAAACTGTCTCGCCAGAGTGGTGCATGCGCTAGTTATCTCTCGCTTGGACTACTGCAATGCACTCTACATGGGGCTATCTTTGAAGGTGACCCGGAAAGTGCAACTAATCCAGAATGCGGCAGCTAGACTGGTGACTGGGAGCAGCCACCGAGATCCTATAACACCAATCCAGAAAGACCTACATTAGCTCCCAGTACGTTTCCAAGCACAATTCAAAGTGTTGGTGCTGACCTTTAAAGCCCTAAACGGCCTCAGCCCAGTATACCTGAAGGAGGGTCTCCACCCCCATCGTTCTGCCCGGACACTGAGGTCCAGCGCCGAGGGCCTTCTGGTGGTTCCCTCCCTGCGAGGTGAGGTTACAGGGAACTAGGCAGAGGGCCTTCTTGGTGGTGGCGCCAGCCCATCAGATGCCAAGGAAATAAACAACTATCTGACTTTTAGAAGACATCTGAAGGCAGCCCTGTTTAGAGAAGCTTTTAATATTTGATGAATTATTGTATTGTAATATTTTGCTGAAGCCGCCCAGAGTAGCTGGGGAAACCCAGCCAGATGGGCGGGGTATAAATAATAAATTATTATTATTATTATTATTATTATTATTATTATTATTACTACTACTATCCTCTCCTGCCACACCTTTTGGGAACCGTTGAGTTAAGGAGAGCTTGGCTTCTGGATCCGGCCCCTGACCCTTTTTGCCTGGCCTCCTGTTCTTGCAGTCGCCAGCCAGACGCGAAGCCTAAAGCTCCTTCCCTTCTTCTTCCAGGTGGAATACGTACGTAGTGGATGGGCATAAGGTGGAGGAGCTGTGCCAAGCCCTGTGGCAAGCCAGCCAGCAGAAGGGGAAGCCCACGGCCATCGTGGCCAAGACCTTCAAAGGGCGAGGAATTGCAGGTGAGCCTGTGGCCTTTTTGTCCTGTGGGGTGTGTGTGTGTGTGTGTGTGTGTGTGTGTGTGTGTGTGTGTGTGTGTGTTTGAAGGAGGGGACCTGCTTGCGGCCGTCAGTCTCGTCCCTGGGCGGTGCCTGGGTCAGCCTCTTGGCGCCCTTCCAGGTGTCTTGGACTACAACTCCCATCATCCCTGACCAATGCAGTGTGACTGTTCCTCAGTTTCATCCTTTTTTTACATAGTGGCATTTTATGTATTGTGACGTGGCTGCTACTTCTATTGATCATGATCCAGTAATGCTTTATTACAGGGTGGATTTGATTTAAATCAAACTGATTTAAATCACGATTTAAATCACTAGTTAGTAAGGCTCAGGGTGGATAAAAATCAACGATTTAAAAAAAAAATCGATTTAAATTTAAAAAATCCGATTTAAATAAAAAAAATCTTATTTTTTTAATTTATTTTTTAAAAATCATTGATTTTTATCCACCCTGAGCCTTACTGACTAGTGATTTAAATCGTGATTTAAATCAGTTTGATTTAAATCAAATCCACCCTGCTTTATTGTAATCGTCGAGAATGATTTCCGGCTGATTATATTACCTGTTGTTCTTTTGAGACTTAACTTTATTGTGTAATATTATATATTAAATGCATTGTGGACCGTTACCTTATTTGATGGAAGTTGCTTGTTAAAGTCATACTTTTTATGATTTATTTGCTGTTGTTTTTTTAAATAATTTTTATTAATTTTCCATTTAAACATATATAATCACATCATTATTATCCAGTTTACTTCTTTGGCTCTTTAGAGCCTATCGACTTCCTTCTCTCCCACCTCTTGGCTTTCAAAAGTAACTTTTATATCACAGCATTTTATATATTTTCCAGTTCTAATATATCGCATTACAAAATACCTCAAAATTTAAATAAATGTAGAAAGGTAAAAAAATTCCTCATTACAAGTCTTTAGATAACCCTACTAGTGCTGTTAATTGCTTAATTGCTTACAGTCGTCTTTTATTATGATTTATTTGCATCGTCGTACCATGTGTCGGTCTTTGTTGTATGTTTTGCTGTTTCTATGATTCGCAAACTGCCTTGTCTATAGCAGGGGTGGCCAACTCCCAAGAGACTGTGATCTACTCAGAGTTAAAAACTGGCAGTGATCTACCCCCTTCTTTGGGGTTCAGGTCAAAGTTGAGTTTTTTTTTAGGAAGGAGGAAGGCCCATTTTGGGGGATTCGGGTCAGGTCAAAGTTGTTGAGTTTTTTCAGGGAGGAGGTAAAATGTTGAGCTTTTTTTAGGGGAGCCACAGTTGTTCAGCTTCTTTGGGGGGAGCCAATGATCTGCCAGTGATCTACCCAGGGTGGATTTGATTTAAATCAAATTGATTTAAATCACGATTTAAATCACTAGTTAGTAAGGCTTGATTTAAATCACTAGTCAGTAAGACGTGATTTAATTTTTTTTTACAGAAAGACTCATTCTTGCTGGTATAATCTTAATATTTACAACCATATGAAGGTTTCATTTTTGGAATAATAAATTTTCAGAGTAGTTTTTACAGTTATATCCAAAATTACTGATTTGGTTATACTACTAGAACAGTGATGGCTAACCTTGACACTCCAGATGTTTTGGAACTACAACTCCCATCATCCCTAGCTAACAGGACCAGTGGTCAGGGATGATGGGAGTTGTAGTTCCAAAACATCTGGAGTGTCAAGGTTAGCCATCACTGTACTAGAAATACATAGACAGATAATTATGAAATTATGGTGAGGTTTAATAAGTTAACTGTTTATATTTGGACAACTTTTCTGCTGTACTTTATTGGAAGGAGAAAAATAATCATTTCCTTAATAACCATTTAAACAATTTATTTAACTAAAACAATAACATGATAGCATATGTATCCATGTTTGTTAATTGATGTGGTTAAACATTTTTTAAAAAAAACTTAGACTGAGTTTTAGCACACTTGATAAACTTAAAACAAATCCTTATTTCCTGATGAATAGCCTTTGGACTACAATGTAACTTAAATAGAAGACTATATTTAGAAAGATTTTTCCTCCAAAAGCATTTTATTTTAAAAATCCAATTTAAATAAAAAAAATCCAATTTAAATAAAAAAAATCAGATTTTTATTTATTTTTTTAAAAAAAATCGTTGATTTTTATCCACCCTGGATCTACCGCAGACGTCCAGTGATCTACCGGTAGATCACGATCTACCTGTTGGACATGCCTGGTCTACAGCAATGCAGAAAGGCGGTGTATAAATTAAGAGTGAAATGGAAATACAATGACGGGAGTTGTAGTTTAAAACACCTGGAGGGCGCCAGGTTGGGAAAGGCTGACTCCCTGAGTGTTCTCTTGCCTCAGGTGTGGAGGATGCGGACAACTGGCATGGGAAGCCCATGCCCAAGGAGAAAATGGAGTCCATCATCAACGCTCTCCAGGGCCAAATGCCGGGCAATAAAGTTTACACCATCCTGCCGCCGGCCGGAGACGTCTCCCAGGTCACCACTGAGGAGATCAAGATGCCTTCTCCACCTGCTTTCAAAATAGGAGAAAAGGTACTGCCGGGGCAGGTGGTTAGAATAGATAAGATAAGATTTCTTTATTGTCATTGTACAAGTACAACATGGTACAAGTGCAACAAAATTGGATGCCATCCCATAAAAACAAAACAAAAAAACACATTTTCAGCCACACATGGACATATGTACACACTCATCACAACTCTCCAAGGTCATATTATCTAGTTACAGCATTTAAGATGGTTATAGCTCTTGGGTAGAAACTGTTCTTCAATCTACAGTATTTGTTCTTGATCTAATTGTTCTATATCTTCTACCCGAAGGCAGTGGTACAAAGAGACTATATCCTGGATGAGATGGATCCTGTAAAATATTGTTAACCTTTTTAAGGCAACGGGAACTGTATAGTTCTTCCAGAGATGGGAGAGGATGACCAATAATCTTTTGGGCTGTGGTTATGACCTTCTGAAGTACCTTCTTCTCCCTGGCTGTGCAGCTGGAGAACCAAGCACAAATACAGTATATAAGAATGCTCTTTATGGAGCCTCGGTAGAAGGACACCAGCAGTCTCTCACTCAGATTGTTCTTCTTTAAAAGTCTGAGGAAATAAATTCTCTGCTTGGCCTTCTTTACCAGAGCAGTTGTATTTGCGCTCCAAGTCATAGAACTATTGAGAAGAAGAGGAGTTTGGATTTGCTATCCCGCTTTATCACTACCCGAAGGAGTCTCAAAGCGGCTCATGAGATTCTCCCTTCCCTTCCTGCCCCACAACAAACCCTCTGTGAGGTGAGTGGGGCTGAGAGACTTCAGAGAAGTGGGACTAGCCCAAGGTCACCCAGCAGCTGCATGTGGAGGAGTGGGGAATCGAACCCAGTTCACCAGATTACGAGTCAACCGCTCTTAACCACTACACCACACTGGCTCTTGAGCCACCACACTGGCTCTTATGGCCTTCCTTGCCGTCTAACTCCACAATTCTACAGTTACAAAAAGCCCCAAACGCTGTGCCCTTTCCTCACAGGAAAACACCTCTGTACCTGCCGAGAGCAGGTGTGTGCCTTGACAGTGGAACGCGGGTGCCTTTGAGGGGGCTCTTAACATGGTTAACCACCTCCTGTTCCTCCCCCCCCCCCAGATGGCCACTCGCAAGGCCTACGGCTTAGCCCTGGCCAAGCTAGGCAGCGCCAGCCCTCGTGTGGTGGCCCTGGATGGCGACACGAAGAACTCGACGTTTGCCGAGCTGTTCAAGCAGGCCCACCCGGAGCGCTACATCGAGTGCTTCATCGCCGAGCAGAACATGGTGAGCCTGCAAGGGGGGGGGGGGTCCTCCGGGGGAAGAGTGCGGGTGCCGACACCTTTATTTCTTTATCGCCCACCCTTCACCCTCGGATCCGGAAGACGGGTGACAGCATTAACACACATGGAGATCCAGCTCCGAGGGCCTTGCAGTGGTTCCCCCACTGCGAGAAGCGAAGTTACAGGGCCTTCTCGGTGGCGGCACCTGCCCTGTGGAACACCCTCCCACCAGATGTCTAGGACAGGGGTCAGCAAACCTTTTCAGCAGGGGGCCGGTCCACTGTCCCTCAGACCATGTGGTGGGCCGGACTATATTTTGAAAGAAAAAAAAGAATGAATTCCTATGCCCCACAAACAACCCAGAGATGTGTTTTAAATAAAAGGGCACATTCTACTCACGTAAAAACACGCCGATTCCCGGACCGTCCGCAGGCCGGATTTAGAAGGTGATTGGGCCAGATCCAGCCCCCGGGCCTTAGTTTGCCTACCCATAGGAGATAAGCTCTACCTCTCTTTCAAATCAGAACCAGTGAAGGCGGTGAAGGTCCTGTGTGAGTGCCTGGAGGCGGTTGGAGGATGGATGGCAGCTAACAGATTGAGGTTGAATCCTGACAAGACAGAAGTACTGTTCCTGGGGGACAGGGTGCGGGCGGGTGTGGGGGACTCCCTGGTCCTGAATGGGGTAACTGTGCCCCTGAAGGACCAGGTGCGCAGCCTGGGAGTCATTTTGGACTCACAGCTGTCCATGGAGGCGCAGGTTAATTCTGTGTCCAGGGCGGCTGTCTACCAGCTCCATCTGGTACGCAGGCTGAGACCCTACCTGCCCGCAAACTGTCTCGCCAGAGTGGTGCATGCTCTGGTTATCTCCCGCTTGGACTACTGCAATGCGCTCTACGTGGGGCTACCTTTGAAGGTGACTCGGAAACTGCAATTAATCCAGAATGCGGCAGCTAGACTGGTGACTGGGAGTGGCCGCTGGGACCACATAACACCGGTCCTGAGAGAACTACATTGGCTCCCAGTACGTTTCCGAGCACAATTCAAAGTGTTGGTGCTGACCTTTAAAGCCCTAAACGGCCTCGGTCCTGTATACCTGAAGGAGCGTCTCCACTCCCATTATTCAGCCTGGACACTGAGATCCAGTGCCGAGGGCCTTCTGGCGGTTCCCTCACTGCGAGAAGCAAAGCTACAGGGAACCAGGCAGAGGGCCTTCTCGGTAGTGGCGCCCGCCCTGTGGAACACCCTCCCAGCAGAGGTTAAGGAGATGAACAACCATCTGACATTTAGAAGATACCTCAAGGCAACCCTATTTAGGGAAGCTTTTAACCTGTGATATTTTAATGTATTTTTATACCTGTTGGAGGCCGCCCAGAGTGGCTGGGGAGACCCGGCCAGATGGGCGGGGTACAAATAAAAGAATTATTATTATTATTATTATAAATAACTATATAAGTTTTAGAAGACATCTGAAGAGGAAAGTTTTTAATGGTTGCTGTTTAACAGTGTTGTTAATATTATATGCAGCCAGATGAGTGGCATATAAGTAATAAAATGAATTATTATTATTTTATTATTCTATCCCAGCCATCTGGCTAGGTTGCCCCATCCACTTATTATTATAGCATTAAAAACAATTCCAAACAACATGCAGCCACAGCAACAAGGTGGGTCCTGCTTCTTCAGCACCCTCCAGAAGCTGTCCAGTGATGGCGCCAGGCTCACCTCTGTGGAGAGGGTGTTGCGCAGCTTCGGGGCCACCACAGAGAAGACCCTCTTCCAGGCTGCCACTACCCTGAGCCTCGTGAGGGCAGAGGAACTACCAAGAGGGCCCCTTCCACCAAACTCAGCACCTGAGAGGGTCTGTAGGGAAGGAGACGGCCTTTCATATATATATATATATATATATATATATATATATATATATATATGCCATTGACACGGTTTTAACAGTGAGTCCATAAGTGAATGTGGAGGCCAATTCTGGATCCACACGTCCTTCCACAGTGGGGACATAGGTTTCCAGGCAGGAGTTCATCACGGTGTGGATTTGTCAGGCGTGCCTTCCTCTTAGCACGTTTCTCCCTTGCGTCCTGAGTTCGAGTGTCTTCAAAGCCCATGACACCTTTGGTCAAGGCTGTTCTCCAACTGGAGCACTCGCAGGCAAGTGCTTCCCAATTGTTGCTGTTATACTACATTTTTTAAAAAATTGCCTTGACAACAACAGCAGCAATTTTATTATTTATACCCCGCCCATCTGGCTAGGTTTCCCCAGCCACTCTGGGCGGCTTACAGAATATATAATAAAGCATCAAACATTAAAAACAGAGCACTGTAGCCATGTGAGAGGGGCCTCATAGCTGGCTGGGGATTTGAAACCAGGTCTCTCTGAGAGAGTCTTTCAACCTCTTTTGTTGGCCACCAGCATTATGCTTTCCATTTTAAAGTTTGGAATAGAGTAGTTGCTTTGGGAGACGATCATCAGGCATCTGCACAACATGACCAGTCCAACGAAGTTGATGTTGAAGAATCATTGCTTCAGCACTGGTGATCTTTGCTTCGTCCAGTACACTGGCATTAGTTTGCCTGTCTTCCCAAGTTACTACTACTCTTATTATTATTATTATTATTATTATTATTGTTATTACTACTGCTACTGCTGCTAACCTTGTCTTGCGCTGTGCAGGTCAGTGTGGCCCTTGGCTGTGCCGCCAGGAACCGCATGATCCCCTTTGCCAGCTCCTTTGCGGCTTTCTTCACCCGGGCGTTCGACCACATCCGGATGGCGGCCATTTCCCACGCCAACATCAAGCTGTGTGGGTCCCACTGTGGGGTTTCTATCGGTATGTATGGGGCCTGATGCGCAAGGCCTGCTTGCCTTACTCATAGCACTTATGGCCTTCCTTGCCTCAGAGGAACTTGAGGGGGGCATATGCATTTCTTTCCTCTCCCCACCGTTTGTCATTACAACAACCTTGCGAGGTAGGTGAGGCTGAGAGGTGGTGCCTGGCCCGCAATCGCCCAGCGAGCTTCATGGCTGAGCGTGGCCCTCCTCTGACACGCTAGACCAAGGGTGGGCAACCGGCAGCTCAGGAGCTGCATGCGGCCCCCAGCCTCACATTATGCGGCCCCCGGTGCCCCATTCCTCCACCCAAGCAAGAGTTCCTTCCTTCCATCCTGTTTGTTTTCTCATTTCCCCCTTTTAAAGTGTGTTCCCTTCTAGTTTCAGAAAAGCACATTTCATTTGCTGTAAATGAACTGATGTTGGTTATCAGTGACTAGCTGTTGAGGGGGGAATCCTTTCGTTGCGGGAGGTTTCTGTCCTGTGCTTTCTCCCCTGTTTCGTATTTTTTTTTAAAAAAATATATATCCTGGGTTGGAAAACTGATTTGTTTGCATTTTCCGGTAAAAAACATCCGGAGCGCACCATTGCCCCTAAAGTGTTTATTATTACTTATTTCATAAAAAGGATACACAGCTCGATTGTGAGAAACCTCAAAGCGGTTTGCAAAAAATTAGAAAGCAACAAATTTATCCATTGGAAGAATTGGGAATGGTAGTTTTAACATTTCCAGAAGTCAGAATAACAGCGGAACAATACATCAACTTTCTGAGCACCTGAATAGGCTTGTCTAAAGAAAATTGGTTTTAGCAGCCGCCAAAAAAAGAGTGCAGAGAAACCGACTGCCTGACATCTATAGGCAGGGAGTTCCACAGTGTACATTGATTCTGCGCTAAAAGGTCTTGTTATTACAAATGCAGAATTGGTATTACAAGGCACCTGTAAGAGTGCCAGTTCCACAGGTCAAAGTAGTTGAGGGGGCACCTCTGGGGTATGGCAATCTTGGAGGTAAACTGGTCCTAATAATAATAATAATAATAATAAATTTTATTATTTATACCCCACCCATCTGGCTGGGTTTCCCTAGCCACTCTGGGCGGCTTCCAACAAAATATTAAAAATACATTAAAACATCAGTCATTAAAAACAGGGCTGCCTTCAGATGTCTTCTAAAAGTCAGATAGTTGTTTATTTCCTTGACATCTGATGGGAGGGCGTTCCACAGGGAGGGCGCCACCACCGAGAAGGCCCTCTGCCTGGTTCCCTGTAACTTCGCTTCTCGCAGAGGGGGAACCGCCAGAAGGCCCTCGGAGCTGGACTTCAGTGTCCAGGCAGAATGATGGGGGTGGAGACACTCCTTCAGGCCCCAAGTTGTTAAAAGTAGGGTGGGGTGGCTGATTTCTGGTTGATTTCCTGATTTATATTCCTGGTTCCTTCTCTCTGCATCTCCTCTTCTTGGCTGTGAAGATTAAGCTCTTGTTACCTTTGTATCCCGCTTTCCCCCCCCCCAGGAGTCCAAGACTCTGTATGTTGTCATCTCTCCCCCCACTCCCCCTTTATCTTCACAACGGTCCTGCGAGGTAGGTTAGGCTGAGAGATGCCAAACTGTACCTGCTCGGAGTGTTTTTGTGGTTGATAATCCGAGTTGACTCGTTGCCTCTTCCGGTTTGTCTTTTGCTTTGGACTAATTTGGAGTGGAGCAGAGGAATTAAAGCACTGGGGTGGGTGGAGGGGCCTAACTCCTGCTCTCCCGGCATGTTAACACACCACCCCTGGGGGGGGCCTGTGGATGCTACACTTGGCTTGTGTTCTGCTTCAGATGGTCAAGGCTCTGTATGCGGTTTTAGGCTCACAACAGCCCTGCGATGTAGGCTGGGATGTTGTTTTGAGACAAGGAGAGCGTTTCTCTGCACGGCCAGCCCACAAGCCTTCGAAAGCGATTAACAGAATTTAAACCCTAAGATTTAAAACTCATTTTTTTTAAATAATAAAGTTTCCTAGACAGAAAATAGTAAAAATTCAACCAAAGTGCTACAGATATATTTCACAGATTGGACTTTCCCCCCTGCTGCTTTTAAATGTGACAAGGTGACTTGAGGATCAAAGTACATGAGAAAATATTTGTGCGTGTGTTGTGTTTGAAGCTGAAAGGTGATCATCTGTTTTGAAATCCAGAAAGGGCCAGGGTTCCATCTCAATTTTTATTGCTTTTCAAAAAATTTAACTTAATTGGACACCACATTAATTCAAATTTAATACAAATTAAAAGTGACTTCCCTCCCCTCCATCTCGCTGTTCCATTTCCCACCCTTGTTAGATGCTCAACATTACATACATTTCCAAATTACATACAAGCCATTTTGGCTCTCCCAGATTCAGATTTATTGTTACGGTCGTCGACCAGCACACAGATATACATAAAAAACAATCCAAAATACAATCTAAAATATAAAATATACTAGAAATATAAACTTTAATCATTATATGAAATTATTAGATAAAAGGATATCACTACTTTAGAGGATGGGTTACCACTAATAGTGGCACTGATTCTTCTTTAGCTCTATCCTGGAGTTATATGGATACTGCTAATTAAAACGGACTGAATTTTTATGGCTCTGGCGCAGAATTTAGCTACCTTAGGTAAAGGTAAAGGGACCCCTGACCATTAGGTCCAGTTGTGTCCGACTCTGGGGTTGCGGCGCTCATCTCGCTCTATAGGCCGAGAGCCGGCGTACAACTTCTGGGTTATGTGGCCAGCATGACAAAGCCGCATCTGGCGAACCAGAGCAGCGCATGGAAACGCCGTTTACCTTCCCGCCAGAGCGGTTCCTAGTTATCTACTTGCACTTTGACGTGCAAGCTCACCCCGTCGCAGGGATTCGAACTGCTGACCTTCTGATCAGCAAGCCCTAGGCTCTGTGGTTTAACCCACAGCGCCACCTGGGTCCCTTAGCTACCTTAGCTGTCACATTAGAGTTAACATCTGAAAGAAGCCACTCTATATAAAAACTGTCCGAACGTCCTGGAAGATCGGCCAGCGTCGTGTGGATGAGACCGCCTCGCACTTCCTTGTAGAAACATTATCGCAGGAGCACGTGGTCAATAGTCTCCACCTCTCCGGATCCGCATGGGCAACGTCTCTCGCCCAATGGGACCCGATTGAACTTCCCTTGCAAAACAGCTGATGGCATAATGCGGTTTCGGGCTAGGGTGAATGCTCTTCTATGCAAGGGTCTTTCGAGATGGAATAATAATAATAATAATAATAATAATAATAATAATTTATTTATACCCCGCCCTTCCCAGCCAAGACCGGGCTCAGAGCGGCTAACACCCATAAAATCACAACACAACATACAAAACAATCAATTAAAATACAAGTTAAAATACGATTTAAAATTTAAAATGCAGCCTCATCTTTAAGTAGCCCACCAATCAAACAGGGTTAAACTAAAACCAACCCAAAGGCCAGGCGGAACAGCTCTGTCTTGCAGGCCCTGCGGAAAGATGCCAGATCCCGCAGGGCCCTCATCTGTAGCTATCTACATATAATTATTTCCTTCTTTATGCCCTCCCTTTGCCCCTGATGAGACTTAAGGTGGCTTTCAGATAAGAAGGACGAACCAGTGCAAACAAAATATTTAAAAAACAATTGCACATGGATAGAATTAAAACAAAATACATGTATAAAAATCCATTAAAAGCATACAGAAAACGGCAACAGGAACAGCATGCCGCTAGCCCTTTTCTTAAAAGCAGTTCGTTCCCAAAAGGCTGTTGGAGCAAGGAGGTTTCCGCCTGCCGCCAGAAGGACAGGGAGCCAGACTAACTTCTCCAGGGAAGGATTCCCAGATTCTGGGTGCAGCCATTGTGGATCAAAGAGGCCCAGAGGCGTAGGAAGGTCAGGTGGTACCCGGTGCGGAAAATTTCTTGTCACCCCCCCATTGATTCCCCCCCCCTGCAAAAATGGTTTTACGTTATTTCATATTTTCTTACAAAGGAATAATAACAAGTAATAATAATAAAAAACTTTTATTTATATCCCGCCCTCCCCGGCCGAAGTCGGGCTCAGGGCGGCTAACATAAGATACGTAACATTGATATAAAATCAAACAATAATTAAATTACCTCCTAAAAACATGTCAAAATCAAATTAAAGTCTTATTAGATGGCTTTCCGCAGGGTTAGGGTTCGCAACAGTAAGTGCTCCACTGAATTGAAATTTCAGCCTTCACGACATAGGAAAACAGCCAAGTAAACAGCTATTTTTGTGGAGGAGGGTCAAGATATTAACCGATATGCATGAAATTTCACATATAGCTATATAATCCCTAGTATAGTAAGATAAGACCTTTGGAGCAGGCATTTTCAAAAAAAAAAATTTTTTTTTATGAACTGCCCTAGTAGGGCAGTAATTGTTCCTTGATAATTTGTCACCCCCTTCATTATGGAACCTGGGGCGGACCGCCCCCTTCGTCCCCCCTTGCTATGCCCCTGGAGAGGCCTACAGTTGGAAGGGACCCCAAGGGTCATATATCTCAACCCCCTGCAATGCAGAACCACAGCTAAGGATGGGCCACTGGCCTGATCCAACGCACTCGTGTTTTTAAGCCCTGGAGAGCAGCTGCCGGTCAGAGGAGACAATACTGAGCTAGATGGAGCTTTGGTCTGACTCGCTGTGAGCCAGATTCCCGTGTTCCTTCCCTCTCCTCCTCTTCTGGGCTTCCGTTCTGTCCTAAACAAGCCAGCTCTGAGAATGTACTGACGTCCGTGTCCCGATTCTCCTTCTGGGATTGCCTTGATTACAGTAGAACCTTGGTTCTCGAACATCTCCGTTGATGAGCAGTGTAGAACCCGAACACCGAAAACCTGGAAGTAATTGCTTCGATTTTCGAACACGCCTTGGAAGTCGAACGGCTTTCGAGGCGCGTTTTCTCCATTTTTTCTTTCTTTTTTCTTTTTTTATAAATCTTTATTGGTTTATATAACACATTTAAAATTCCACAATCTCAGCAGAACAAACAAACAAACAGACAAACAAACAAACAGTCAAACCTACTAAAAATACTAAACAGAAAACAAAAAACAAACAAAACAAACAATATTTCTTACATTCTACATAAAACTAAACACATTTGACTTACATAAACGAGTTTCCAACATTCAAGTCTTCCGATCTTTCTCATTGTACATTAAACAATCACATTATCTTTCCGCGCAGTTTTGCTTCTATATAATTTTCCATCTATATTTAAGTCTATTTATTACTTCTAAAATTTACAAATATTACTCTAGTTCTGCTAGTATGGTTTCACTATTATAATGCACTTTTAAATAATCCTTAAATATTATCCATTCTCCAGTGATTTTCTGTATCGTTTCTCCTCTAGCTCTTCCCGACAGTTTTGCTAACTGAAGGTATTCTAACATGAGTGTCTGCCAATCCATCATTGTTGGTATTGTTTCGCTCTTCCAATTCCTAGCTACAAGAATTCTGGCTGCCATAATAGCGTACATGAATAGTGTTCTTATTTCCTTTTTTATTTCTGATGGTAAAATCCCCAGCAGAAAGATTTCCGGTTTTTTTTTAAATGTGATTTTAAACATTTTCTTCATTTCGTTATATATGTTGTCCCAAAATTTTCCAATAATTTTGCAGGTCCACCACATGTGGTAGTAGGATCCCACTTCTCCATTTTTTCAATGGGTTTCTGGGGTTTTTCCTGTTGTTATTCTGTCTCTCACAGCTACAATAAGCCTACCATTAAAATTATGGACTGGTCATTTCTTCGTCAGAGGGCAAACGGGCAAATTTAGCAGGGGATCAAATACTCACTGTACTAAATCCGAGTGGCTTGGGCTGCCTGGTGTGCCAAACAGGACTCGGAATTGATCCCATATTGCACAACTTGCACAGAAGCGTAAGGTTGGATGGGAACCCCAAAGGCCATCTAGCCCAACCCCCTGCAATGCAGGAATCGTAGCACCAGGAGGCTTGTCTTTGTGCTTGTCTTTTCCTCCCTTGGCATGGCATGGGCTCCTGTGCTTTCTCTGGCGTGTGGCTAGAGGGTCACGCTTTTCCCGCTGCCTCCCCAGGTGAGGATGGACCTTCTCAGATGGCCTTGGAGGACATTGCCATGTTCAGGACCATTCCGGGCTGCACTGTCTTCTACCCGAGCGACGCTGTGGCCACTGAGCATGCTGTTCTTCTGGCTGCAAACACCAAGGTACACGGTGCTGCCTACATCCGGTTAAAACATTGTCGCCGGCTTGGGGGGAAGTGGAGGGAGAAACCACAGCTCTCCGAAATCCCGATTTACAGTGGTACCTTGGTTCTCAAACGCCTTGGTACTCAAACAACTTGGAACCCAAACACTGCAAACCCAGAAGTAAGCGTTCCGGTTTGCGAGCGTTTTTCGGAAGCCGAATGTGCACCGTTTTGAGTGTTACGCTTCCGATTTGAGTACCACACTTCTGTTTTGAGTGTTATGCTGTGGTCTGTTCGTTTTTGCTATTTATTTTGCGTTTTTGCCCCTTTTTTGTTTTGTTTTTTCTGACACTGTGTAACCCAGTTCAGCTACTGATGGATTGATTGTGTGACTGCAGTCCATTGTTTATTGCTTTCATTTTGTGGATCGATGGTCTCGTTAGATCAGGCACCCTCAAACTTGGCCCTCCAGCTGTTTTGGGACTACAGCTCCCATCATCCCTAGCTAATGGGACCAGTGGTCAGGGATGATGGGAATTGTAGTCCCAAAACATCTGGAGGGCCAAGTTTGGGGATGCTTGCGTTAGATAGTAAAAACCATGTTAAATCGCTGTTTTAGGGTTTTTTGAAAGTTTGGAACGGATCAACCCGTTTTGCATTACTTTCTATGGGGAAGCGTGTCTTGGTTTTGGAACGCTTTGGTTCTGGAACGGATCAAGGGAAGTAATAGTACCACTGTATTCCGCTCTGGTCAGACCTCACCTGGAATACTGTGTCCAGTTCTGGGCACCACAGTTCAAGAAGGATACTGACAAGCTGGAGCGTGTTCAGAGGAGGGCAACCAAAATGGCCAAAGGCCTGGAAACGATGCCTTATGAGGAACGGCTTAGGGAGCTGGGTATGTTTAGCCTGGAGAAGAGAAGGTTAAGGGGTGATATGATAGCCATGTTCAAATATATAAAAGGATGTCATATAGAGGAGGGAGAAAGGTTGTTTTCTGCTGCTCCAGAGAAGAGGACACGGAGCAATGGATTCAAACTACAAGAAAGAAGATTCCACCTAAACATTAGGAAGAACTTCCTGACAGTAAGGGCTGTTCGACAGTGGAATTTGCTGCCAAGGAGTGTGGTGGAGTCTCCTTCTTTGGAGGTCTTTAAGCAGAGGCTTGACAGCCACCTGTCAGGAATGCTTTGATGGTGTTTCCTGCTTGGCAGGGGGTTGGACTGGATGGCCCTTGGGGTCTCTTCCAACTCTAGGATTCTATGATTCTATGATTAAGTTTGAGAACCAAGGTACCACTGTATCGCCATTGGCACCTTCTGACAAGTGCTTCAAGTGTTGGCTGTCGCAAAGCACATTGTGCAAGGCAGGGGTCTTTTTCAGCCAAGGGCCACATTCCCTTCGGGGGGCCGCATGCCAGTTGTGGGCAGGGCTGGAGGCGGAAGTGGGTGGAGCAAGGGATGTTAATTTTGCAAGAGACTGGTTTGTGCGTGGGTATGACTGGGTAGACACCCCTCTCTACCCAGGGAAGCAAGAGTTAAGGAACGCATCCCAGCCAGGCAAAAGCACATAGCAATGCTTGGAGGGCCCCCATTTGGCCCTGAGCCTCCCCCACTCCTACAATGAAGCCACAACAGCTTGGAGGTTGTGCGATAACACTGGTCAGATCTCCAGGCGTGTTCCTCCAGTCCACCGCGCCTGGAAGCGCATCGTTCTTTCCGCGTTGCTGCACCTTCCAGGCAACCTCTGTGGTTTTATCAGCGCAACCCTGGTGTTCCTGCAGCTCTTTGGCCCCTCGTGCTTGACCCTGTCGTGCCCCAGGACGTGTGTAAACACAAAGTGGGAGCCCTGCTGCCTCTCTTTCGTTGAAATGTGACCTTTGCTCCTTCAGGGGATCTGCTTCATTCGAACCAGCCGCCCAGAGACTCCCGTCCTCTACTCTCAGGATGAAAAGTTCGGGATTGGCCATGCCAAGGTAAAGAGTGTGATTCAATTTTGTCGTCTGCATCCCGGGGGTGGGGAAGAGTCGTTCCGAACAGGACCCTCATCAGCTTTCGTCCCTCAATTTAAAAGCTGTTCTGCCCCCTTTTGATTTTAAGTACCAACGGTCTGGTTCAGGGGTGAGCAAACGTTTTCAGCAGGGGGCCGATCCACTGTCCCTCAGACCTTGTGGG
The DNA here is from genome assembly GCA_034641395.1 of Darevskia armeniaca. Lineage (NCBI taxonomy): Eukaryota > Metazoa > Chordata > Lepidosauria > Squamata > Lacertidae > Darevskia > Darevskia armeniaca. Next base: position 744,775 of record JAWWNF010000448.1, read on the forward strand.
CGGCTGGACTATATTTTGAAGAAAAAAAATGAACGAATTCCTATGCCCCACAAATAACCCAGAGATGCATTTTGATTAAAAGCACACATTCTACTCATGTAAAAACACGCTGATTCCTGGACCGTCTGCAGGCCGGATTGAGAAGCGATTGGGCCACATCCGGCCCCCGGGCCTTAGTTTGCCTACCCATGGTCTGGTTCAAGTGGAGCTCATCCTTTTGCGCCGGCCCTGCTCACCCCAGAATATTCCCCAGTGCCTAACAAAATTCAAACCCCTCTTCTCCATACCATTGTCTCATTCACACATTGATGCAACAAAGCTGTGCTGGTCCAGAATCGTGGAATTGTTGAGTTGGAAGCGACCTAGGGGGTCACCTAGTCCCACCCCCTGCAAGGCTAACTGTGACTTTTAGAGGCGATGTTGTTGCAGGCAGCATAGGACTTAATTGGTACCAGACTTCACCAACCTTCTGCCTTCCAGATGTTTTGGACTCCAGCTCCCATCAGCCCTAGCCGGCATGACCAATAGCCAGGAATGATGGGAGTTGTAGTCCAAATACCTGCAGGTTAAATCAGTGATGATTAAATGGGCACAAGATTTTGGACATAATATACTATTTGAAGAATGGGAAAGATTGTGGAAAGTAGATTTGAAGTTTACAGATTGTTCCTTATTGAAGGAGAATTATATGAAGATGATGTATAGATGGTATATGACGGCAGTCAAAATGGTAAAAATGTACAAAACTGGATCAAGTACATGTTGGAAGTGTAAAGAAAAAGAAGGGACTTTTTATCATATGTGGTGGGAATGTAAAGAAGTGAAAAAATACTGGGAAATGATTTATAATGAACTGAAGAAAATGTTTAAAATGACTTTTGTTAAAAGACCAGAAGCATTTTTATTAGGGATTTTAGGAAAGGATATTCCAAAGACATTAAAGAATTTATTTACCGGTATGTACGCCACAACCACGGCAAGAGTTTTGATAGCACAAGGATGGAAGAAAGAAGAATTACCAACAAAGGAACAATGGCAAGAAAAACTGATGAGTTATGCAGAACTGGCAAAATTAACAAACAAATTGCGTGAAAAGGACAATCGGGATTTTAAAGAAGATTGGGATCTATTTACAAACTATTTGAAAAAACAACAAACAAAATTAGATTCACTGGCAGGATTTGAATAAACATCCACAAACATTATTGAAAATTTATTAATAACCAAGATTTGGAATAACATGAAAACAAATGTTAAATGGTGTTATAAGAAAAATCTGCCCTTATTCCCTTATGGGGTACACAAGAGCCCTTGCAAAGTCCTCTGCAGGTTCTCCATCGGTAGGAGTAAAAAAACAGAGGCCAACCAGAGAAAAATTGAGAAGCAAAGCCTTTATTTTCACTGTTGCAACAGGGTGCTTTCCTCACACACACACGAGCAGGAAAAGGACCCAGAACAATGGTGTGCCAGCTCCTATATAGACTTTTGAAATTCCCCCCCCTTGGAGTCCAGCCCACCCCCAGATACATCCTCCTACATCACAACTTGGGAGGGTCAGAGGAGGTAACTTGAGAATTTTCCACACCTGGTCATTCCTCCTCGACCCCTCCCAGACACACATTTCTGGAAAACAAAAGGTTTCCTGATTTCCTGCCCTGGCAGGGCAGGGCAGATGCAGGGCTAACGACTGTCCTTTGTGAGGGAAATGGGCCATCTGGTACCTGGTCAGGTACCTGGTCAGCTAGGAGTCAAAATGGTGTGAGGCCTGTCTTTCTGTGCTGTTTTCAGACATTCTGGTGGTAGAAAATGGTCATGTCATTTCAGTCACCCCTCTCTGTTCATGTCTCAAATAGTGTACTGGAGTGCTTTGAAAGGAAGCTCCCCCCCCCCCCCCCGAAATTCTTATAACAATGGACAATATGCAGAAAAAATAATGAACTAATAAAGCAGTAATGGAAGCTGGGGGAAGTCCTGGGGGAGTGGAGGGAGGGAAAAGGGAAAATGGTATGAAATTGTATTGTATGATATTTTGTGTGGAATTTAAAAGTTCTTAATAATAATAATAATATATTAATTAAAAAAAACATAAAAACAAATACCTGCAGGGCTGAAGCTTAGCCACCTCTGTCTTGGTATATAGTAGTTCTAGTTTGCTGGCTGACAAGTCGTTTTCCGCGTCTCTCTTCTACAGGTTGTGCGTAAGAACGATGCGGACAAGGTGACTGTCATCGGGGCAGGAGTCACCCTCCACGAGGCCCTCACAGCTGCTGATGAGCTGGCCAAGCAAGGTAATCGGAATAGTAGAGTCGGACGGCACCCCATGATTCATCTAGTCCAGGGGTCGGCAACCTAAGGCCCATGGGCCACAAGCGCCCATGGGGGTCGTTTAACTGGCCCATGGACCCCTGCTGCCCGCTCAGTTGGCTCCCGTGCGCCGCGCTAAACCGGCGCAGAGCAGGGACCGCCTTCTGCAATGCTGGCTGGATTCCCACTGGCTGCAAGAAGCTTCTTGCAGCCAATGGGAAGCTGTGCACGCCTCCTCCGCGCCGGAAATAGTGTTTGCGCGTTCGTGCGCACTCCGGCCCACCGCGGCGTCTGAGGGACCGTGAACCGGCCCGAGCCACAAAAACTTTGCCGACCCCTGATCTAGTCTGACCCACCTGCGATGCAGGAATAACGGACGGCTACAGGTCTCACAGGAGGTTTGGGGTGTTGGTGGCAGCTCTCCTTTCCGCCCTGCCCCAAACGCCTTCTGTCCTCTGCTCCTTCCCACAAGCCTTTTGCTTCCTCTTTAGGCACCCACATCCGGGTTATCGACCCTTTCACAATCAAGCCCTTAGATGCTGCCACCATCATCTCCAATGCCAGAGCCACCGGAGGCCGCATCATCACCGTGGAGGACCACTACAAAGAGGGTAAGCGGGTTGCGGCTGTGGAGCAAGGCACCTGGGAACGGCACCTTTCCCATCAATTTCTGCCGCATCTCTTGACTTCTTCCTGCCACCCTCCTTCAACGGCTGCGTGCTCTGGATATCGATTCCTCCCTCTCTCTTTCTAGGAGGTCTTGGCGAGGCTGTGGCGGCAGCTGTCTCCGGAGAACCCGGCATCTTGGTCCATAGCCTGGCTGTGTCTGCCGTGCCTCGCAGCGGGAAGCCCAGCGAGCTCCTGGATGTCTTTGGGATCAGCGCCAAGCATATTGTGGCCGCCGTGAAGAGCACTTTTGCCAACTGATTCCCCTCGTCTGCCTTGAGGTTGGTGGGGAGGGCGGTGGAGTTTGGAGAGAGGCGTTTCTGAAGAGCAAAAAGTGTCTCCCCAAACACACCCTTGTCTGACTTCTTCCCCGTTTTGACAGACATGCTGCTAGCATTCCCTTTTGACCTTGTGCTGAGTGAGAATGGAGCTTTTAAGTGACCAAGTGACAGTCCTGTCCCCCTTTTCCCTCCACCACCAAGCCGTTCTATTCACTCTCAAACATCTCTCACATCACCTAGGCCCAAAGAGTGTCCCGGTCGTCATACTGTCTTACTTGAACCTTTTTACCCTTGTGCCTGACGCCTAACTTCCGTGGCTTTCATTTTCTCAAGCCTGACATTCCATGGGCAGGTTGGGTAGAATTCCCTACCAGGAAAGGTTACTGACACATGAGTAAATGTTGACTGCGGAAACGCAGAAAGCTCTGACAAAAAGTTCCGTTTATGAATTCTGTTGTCTTAGTCGGAAACGGAAGGGGCCGTTCCCCTGTTTTTCCTTGTACTGTAATTGCTACCCACAAACAGTGTTCACCCAGCGAGTCAATAAAAAGCAAAAGTTCTCCTCTGTTGGCTTTGTGAAGTGCTTGGTATCTCTGCAGTAAGGGGCAGCTCTGAGGGATTTCTCCAATGAAACACACCACTGTGACATTTAAGACCACATCACTTGGCTGCAAAATGGAGTCCACAGGCCTATAAACTACGCAGGCTTATAGAGACATTCCCTTGCCTTAGTTTTTATGCGTACATAGAAATTAAGTCACATAACAAACAGAGTTCCAGTTACAGCTAGGTAGCCGTGTTGGTCTGCCGTAGTCGAAACAAAAAAAAAAATAAAAAAATTCCTTCCAGTAGCACCTTAGAGACCAACTAAGTTTGTTCTTGGTATGAGCTTTCGTGTGCATGCACACTTCTTCAGATACATCTGAAGTATCTGTGTATCTGAAGAAGTGTGCATGCACACAAAAGCTCATACCAAGAACAAACTTAGTTGTCTCTAAGGTGCTACTGGAAGGAAATTTTTTTATAACAAACAGAGTTACCATCTGGTAACTAACCAGCAGCCTTATCGGGCAGAGCAAAAGTAACATCAGAGGCAAGAACAAGGCTATACATTTGCAGAGCATTGAATCAGACTTTATTCACATAGCCAACAGGCCATAGCAACTAAAATACAGAAAAAAAACAGATAAAAACATTGGGAAACGACCAGTCAGGAACAAAAGTACAGTATATTCCTGCGTATAAGACTACTTTTTAACCCAGGAAAATCTTCTCAAAAGTCGGGGGTCGTCTTATACGCCGGGTCGTATTTCTTATACGGTGAGTATATCCCAAACTCTATATTTTAACTGGAAAAGTTGGGGGTCGTCTTATACGCCCGGTCGTCTTATACATCGGAAAATACGGTATATAGATGTACTGATAGATCATACAGAGGTGAATGAGGCCCCAGTTTGGCGGCCTGAGATGATCAGTGGGGATGGTAAGGTTTTCTCGTTCATCAGGGCTATAGAGATAAGCTGATCGTGACATCTATAAGCCTCAGGTACATGGGCTGGTCATATATGCCGAGTTGTCTTTCAGATCGTGGCCCTTAATCTCATTGCCCTCTCGATGAATCTGGAGACTTTCTCTGTTGTCAGGATGTTCTGGTCTGATAACAAGTGAAACGTTGTGGCCGCTGATGAGCGACCTGGGATGGAAAGTAAAAGGGGGGGGTGATAATCTCACTCCTCGGGTCTTTATACAGAGGGCAGGCCAGAAGAACATGCGACACTGTCTCCATGTTTCCGTCTCCACATGGGCAAAGACGTTTCTCCCTGGGGCATTTCTGATATCGGCCTTCAAGCACGGCAGAGGGTAGCACGTCAAATCTTGCCAACGTAAAAGCACATCTATACTTTGGGATGTTTAAATTGTGCAGCTAGGATGCCGGGGTATCGAAATGCGAGGGAGGCAGGTAGGTAAACCATGCAAAAAATTGCTTTGTTTTGGCCAGGTTTTGTTGCTCGATATCCATCAGGCGCTGATCAATTAGGCTTTTTGCTTTAGGGAGATCCAACGTTAGCAAGTGCTGTGCATGTAGGCCACATGAAAGAAGTTTGAGTCTCACCGTTTTATGCCACGCGCTTTCGTGGGCATCCCGTATCACGAGGGGCAGTAGCCCTGTTGGATTTAGGTTTAAGTGGAGCCAGTAATTAAGAGTTATTTTCCAGATCTGTGTTTCCACAGAGGAGAGACTGGCCTCGAGGTGTAGTGATGCAGTTGGTATGCACGGCTAAGATTTGTCTTAAAAATTTTGATTGAACCGTTTCGAGAAGATTGCATTGAGTCCCCGTCCAAATTTGGGCCCCGTATGTCAGCTGCGCAAGAGGTTTTGCCCTGAAGACTTCTATGGCTGCTGGAATGTACTTGCCCCCCTTAGTATAAAAAAAGCGGGACAATGTCTTGGCGCTTTGGGTTGCTTTTTCTTTGACATATTTTTGATGTGCTATACATTCATCTGTTGGTGCCAGCAAATTCCAAGATGGGCTCCCTTCCCAAGCTGACGATTCCCACCTCATGGGGTATCCAAGAGCCCGTATAGAGTCCTTGCCAGAGTATATTGAGAAGCAAAGCAGCTAGTACGCCTGATCTTTATTCAAGGAACTCTTGCAACAGGGTCCCCACTCACTACAGGCAGGAGGGAGAACCCTAAACAATGGTGGGCAAGCCCTTATATAGACTTTTGAAATTGCCCACGCTGTAGCTCAAGACCACCCCCCAAAACATCATACATACATCACAGAAGGAGGCGGTCTACAGCAGAAATCCTGCCTGCCAGGGTACCTGGTAGTGGTCACTGATTGCATTACCTGGGCAGCCTAGCCATTCTTTTGTGATGGTTAACACTTTAGTTCCTGAATCCAGGTCACAGGCTTGCCCTATTCATACACAAATACGCCCTTAAGACAGGATTTGAAAGCAAAAAGACAAAGGGAAGGCTTTCCCCATTTTCTCCCTCCTTGCAGAGAAATATATTGAGGTCAATTTGGGAGAGTCAAAATGGCTTTGGGATTGCTCTCCTGTACTATTTCAGGCATTTGGTTTATATACTTAGGTATGTGTTTGCCTTGTATAAACGTTTATTTTATATTTGGGACCTTAGAATTATTGTAACACTACCTTCTTGACCGTTGAACCCACTGTTGATCTTCTCAACTCAATCTGCCGGAGCCTGTCTTTGCATGCAGGGGAAATCCCTGACTCCCTGAGGGTTTGAGACCAATTGGCTTCCCTTGCCTGGTTTTGCTGGCCAGTCAAAGCCGTTTCCCGGGTTGTGGCTGCTGTTGCTTGCTGACAACGTCTAGGACAACAGGTGAGAGCTGAGTGCTGCAGGGGACCAAAGTTGGACAACTACCCCAGAAGGAGCATGACATGCCCCCTCTATCCTTCCCCTAACACCCCAAACTAACCCAATAAAAGCTGTTTTGGCTGGCTAGACAAGAAGAAGAAGAAGAGTTTGGATTTGATATCCCGCTTTATCCCTACCCGAAGGAGTCCCATAGCGGCTCACATTCTCCTTTCCCTTCCTCCCCCACAACAAACACTCTGTGAGGTGAGCGGGGCTGAGAGACTTCAGAGAAGTGGGACTAGCCCAAGGTCACCCAGCAGCTGCATGTGGAGGAGCGGAGACGCGAACCCAGTTCACCAGATTACAAGTCTACTGCTCTTAACCACTACACCACACTGTCTCTCTCTATGACAATAGTCATAGCCTTTGAAAGTGAAAACAGGGTCTGTGGTGTCACAGTTTAAAGAAACCGCAAAGACAGCAAATGCAGGGATCTGGGCCCAGAGCAAGAGGACAAGTTTAATCATTTAAAAAATGGTGACGAGAGAGTTACTGTGTAGTGGAGCAGGGGGATCTGGCCTGCAGGGGTAACTTTTGTTTGCGTGGAGGAGTTTGATGTGATTGCTTTCTTAACAGATTGGCTTAACTCTTTAAGCGTGGACATTAAGTAGAACGACTTCCCTGGAGATATAATTAAGAAGTTTGAAAGATTTAATATCAAAGACTAAACAGATAGAGCGTTGCACAATTCACGCGCACTTAAATATAATTACTCACAAATTGAGGTTTTCCAGGATCTTAAGTCCTGAGCTCATTCTTTGATCAGCAAGTCGTGGCAGAAGGCAGAAGTATTACGCTCAAAGACAGGGTATGAATATCTGTGTCATATGCCCTGACCTAATTGCTGGAAACTTTCTAGCTCAGTTGGTAGAGACTCTTAATCTTAGGGTGGCTGGTTCGAGCCCCATGCTGGGCAAAAGATTTTGCCTTGCAGGAGATTGGAATAGATAGCCCTTGTGGTCCTTTCAAGCCTACAGTTCTATGACACTATGGATGTTGGACGATTCAAGACACAAAAGAAAATGCCACCAACTTGGACAGTTTAAAAGATTAGACAAATTTATGGTGGAAAAGGCTATTCAATGCTCATGGCCAGAATTGCTGTGTGCTACCTGCAGTGGTGGAGGCGGTCTTCATCTGAACGCCAGTTGCTGAAAACCACAGGGGGGGGAGCCCTGTCGCACCCAGGTCCTGCTTATGGCCTTCCCAATGGGGCAGGGGTTGTAAGCCGCTCCCTTTCTGCCCAAAGCCCCCACCAATAGCTGGGGCAATGGGCTCTGCATCATTACTCAAAATGTGCTTCTTCCAAACTGAAAGAAACAATGTGAAACGGAGACATTCAGAGACAGTATAATATAATACGTACAGGTAAGTAGCCGTGTTGGTCTGCCATAGTCAAAATAAAATAAAAAATAAAAAAATTCCTTCCAGTAGCACCTTCGAGACCAACTAATACATACAGTTCTTTAAATGTTCTTGAGGGAGGGGGTGGGGTTACTGGTTTCTTTTGGCTTTTGTTTTTATTATGTATACCTGAAGGAGCATCTCTGTCACCATCATTCAGCCCGGACACTGAGATCCAGTGCCGAGGGCCTTCTCGGTGGTTGCGCCCACCCTGTGGAACGCCTTCCCATCAGATGTCAAAGAAATAAACAAGTATCTGATGTTTAGAAGACATCTAAAGGCAGCCCTGTTTAGGGAAGTTTTTAATGACTGATGTTTTAATGTATTTTTAATCTGTTGTTGGAGGCCGCCCCGAGTGGCTGGAGAAACCCAGCCAGATGGGTGAGGTATGTATGTATGTATGTATGTATGTATGTATGTATGTATGTATGTATATATGTATGCATGTATGTAGGGACCCAGGTGGTGCTGTGGGTTAAACCACAGAGCCTAGGGCTTGCCAATCAGAAGGTCGACGGTTCAAATCCCCGCGACGTGAGCTCCCATTGCTCGGTCCCAGCTCCTGCTCACCTAGCAGTTCGAAAGCACGTCAAAGTGCAAGTAGATAAATAGGTACCGCTCCGGCGGGAAGGTAAACGGCGTTTCCATGCGCTGCTCTGGTTCACCAGAAGCGGCTTTGTCATGTGGCCATATGACCTGGAAGCTGTATGCCGGCTCCCTCGGCCAGTAAAGCGAGATGAGCACCACAACCCCAGGGTCTTCTGCGACTGGACCTAATGGTCAGGGATCCCTTTACCTTTTTATGTACGTACGTATGTATAAATAAAAAAAATTGTATTTTGTGCCTTTATCTTGTATTTTTATGGTGCGAACTACACTGAGAGTTATGGAGGGCAGGATACTACTACTACTACTACTAATATAGAAGCGTAGCGGGGGAAGGGACCCCGAGGGTCATCCAGTCCAACCCCCTGCGGTGCAGGAGTACCAGATCAGCATGGGCCAGGCAGGAACCCCTGAAATGGCTGTCGCGGTTGGGCGGGATGCTGCTGGAAGGCAACTTTGCAAGAATCCTGGCTAAATTAATAACAATTTAAGTATGAGTCGGGCAGGAATTCCCGCCTTCCCTGCTCTCCATCGACCTCCCTTGGGAGGGGAGGCGTCACTTCCGCCCTTGGGAGAAGAGGGCGGAAGTGGCTTCAAGCGCAGCCAGGAAGTCCTGCCTCCGGGAAGCGGCCGGCCGCTCTGCCCCTGGACGCTCGATGGTGCGCGGCGCCTCCCGCTTCCTGTTGTTCCCGGACTCTCTTCCGGGTTGGGGGTCCGGAGATTTGGCCGGAGCTGCGCCCGGTGAGTGGAGGCGCCCCTGGGGGAGAGGGAAGACGGGCGCCCGGGGGAGGGGAGGGAGGCCTTCCCTGGCCGGGAGAGGCAGGATCCTGACCCTGCACCCGGGTTATGCGCCTGCGGGTCGCCCTGCACGTCGGGATGCTCCTCAGGGAAACTCGCAGGCAGGCAGGCAGGCGGGCGGGAAGGAGGAGGTGGCTCAGTTCATTGCGGCGCCTGTATCTCTCCCAGGAACCCAGGAATCTGCCTGCCCCCGAGTCAGGCCCTCCAGCTCAGGGCTGCCCACACGGGCTGGCAGCAGCGGGGGGGGGGACTCAGGGGTTCAGGCCGCCCTGGTGCTGTAGCAGAAGGTCCCAGGTGGCGGGCACCCTTCTCCGTTTCTGTACTGCGAGGGAGGCGAGGCGGGGACTGGCCCAGGGTGGCACCCAGTGAGCTTCAGAATGGCTGAGCAGAGATTCGAACCCTGGTCTCTGCCAGGTCCTAGTCTGGCATCTGGACCTCCGCCACCACTGACCTCTCAGAGCCTTGCTGGTTGCGGGGGCCAGGGGACTGGAAGGTTCATTCTAATGTTTTGCTTGATTATCCAGTAATAACAACCCTAAAACCCTGAAGGATTGTCATATCCATAGTAATAACAATAACAATAATAATTTATTATTTATACCCCGCCCATCTGGCTGGGTTTCCCCAGCCACTCTGGGCGGCTTTCAACAGAACATTAAATACAATAATCTATTAAACATTAAAAGCCTCCCTAAACAGGGCTGCCTTCAGATGTCTTCTAAAGGTCTGGTAGTTGTTGTTCTCTTTGACATCTGGTGGGAGGGCGTACTGATGATGGAGTGCACATGTAGGGGTGTGTGTGTCCGTGGGTGTTTCTTTTATTAAGGATTAGGATTCCCCCCCTGGCAAGTTTCCTGCGCCTTTAGCCCAGGGCTGCCACCTTTTCGGCCTGCCACTAGCTGATGTGCCGACGCCAGTAGCCGATTATCTTTCCACGCCATGGAAAAGCTTCGCCGGCCACAACCCTTCTTTATCACCCTGCTGAATAAAACACAGGAGCAGGCCAGGCTGGTGCTGTTAGGGTGAGTTGGCAACCCTACTATAACAGCTGCATGACTGGCACAAAACTGGCAGGTATGGATTTCTTCCCATGACTGCGTTACTTAGAAGACGGATCTTCAGAATTTCTCTCCCTGTATAATTTCTGCCTGTCATGGGGCCTGTCAGTGGAGACTGACGTGGATTCCCTCCCTTTGCAGCTGAGGACAGACCTGCAGCAAGTTTTCTGGCTTGCGGGTTGTTGATGTGGGTGGCACAGAAAAATGTGTTAGAGACAGTGGTTTTCATATAGAATACAGTATTTTCCTGTGTATAAGACTACTTTTTAACCCAGGAAAATCTTCTCCAAAGTCAGGGGTCGTCTTATACGCCGGGTCGTATTTCTTATACAGCGAGTATATCCCAAACTCTATATTTTAACTGGAAAAGTTGGGGCGTCGTCTTATACGCCCAGTCGTCTTATATGCCGGAAAATACGGTAAATAAAAGTGCTTTAATGGTAACCCAGGACCCTTTTAGTGAATTCTCACATGCTTGTCTTCTCACAGAGATCCCCACCTGACCAGCTTCTGTCTCTTTACGGGAAGTTTGGTCTTTTCAGTGCTGAAGATCAAACACCAGCAGAAGGGAAAATTGCTAGGGCCAGTATCTCCTACTAGGCTAATATTATTTTTTTTAAATTGTGTTTAGGTTTATAAAGAGCTACTGAAGCTTGATGATGTCTGAAGATGAAGAAAAGGTTAACCTGCGTCGCCTTGAGCCAGCAATCCAGAAGTTCATTAAAGTTGCCGTTCCAACAGATCTGGAGAGGTTAAGAAAGCATCAGATAAATATTGAGAAGGTTTACCTTTTTCCCCTGAATATTAAGTTGATATTGTATACTTTTACTGACATTAGCACCACTTAAGCAAAGCTGAAATGCTTTGATTGGAACTAAAGATTGTTTGACCTCACCTGGAATACTGTGTCCAGTTCTGGGCACCACAGTTCAAGAAGGATACTGACAAGCTGGAACGTGTCCAGAGGAGGGCAACCAAAATGGTCAAAGGCCTGGAAACGATGCCTTATGAGGAACAGCTTAGGGAGCTGGGTATGTTTAGCCTGGAGAAGAGAAGGTTCAGGGGTGATATGATAGCCATGTTCAAATATATAAAAGGATGTCATATAGAGGAGGGAGAAAGGTTGTTTTGTGCTGCTCCAGAGAAGCGGACACGGAGCAATGGATTCAAACTATAAGAAAGAAGATTCCACCTCAACATTAGGAAGAACTTCCTGACAGTAAGAGCTGTTTGACAGTGGAATTTGCTGCCAAGGAGTGTGGTGGAGTCTCCTTCTTTGGAGGTCTTTAAGCAGAGGCTTGACAGCCACCTGTCAGGAATGCTTTGATGGTGTTTCCTGCTTGGCAGGGAGTTGGACTGGATGGCCCTTGTGGTCTCTTCCAACTCTACGGTTCTATGATTCTATAAAGATGGGCAAGTGTATTTGGCTCAGACTTTGTGTCTGTTGCATGACAATTTCCACACCCCCACCATAAAAAACCCTCTACCTTCAATGGTTGTTAAAAGTCCATTCCTTTTCTTTAAATTGGGGACTTACTATTATTTAAAATGAGGCAGCCAAGGCAGCCTGGGGGTGCTCCCATTTGCTGCAGAACAGCTGAATGACGTAATTATTCAGGGATGTTGGGAGGGATAGAGGTCTGCCCAAATTGGCCAATATTTTGTTTGATCTTAAATGCATGCTCTGGGTGCCCATCCAAGAGAACTGCTATAAACAGAGAAAAGGGTCTGTCTAAAGGTCTGGATTGAGAGTTGCCCTTCAGTCTGTGCATCTGCTGAGATGAGGGGACAAGTTGGTTGCAATGATTTGCAGATGCAACTGGGGTCAAAATTACCCCCCAATAAATAAATATTGCTTTCCATGAACTCTGCAGGTAGTTATGACCTCACTTGGCTGGGTTGCAAGCGTGTTTCTAAGTGGAAAATGTCATTTATAAACATCAGGTTTATAAAGAGGGTTTGCAAGCCAGTGGGGGCTTCCATTTGCCCTGGCACAATAAGGAAGCGAGTAATTTGTCGATTATGAAAATAGACAAAATATTGGGTTTTTCACCCTCAATGCTTTTTTCTTGCAAGAAAGGGAAAGAGGAGGCTCTGGGCTAAGTATCTGTAGACATGAAAACTGTAAAAACCATAAAAAGGCAAATGGCATTTTGCAAGGTTTCTTTGACCCCTAATACTTTATGTCAGGGGTCAGCAAACTTTTTCAGCAGGGGGCTGGTCCACTGTCCCTCAGACCTTGTGGGGGGGCCAGACTCTATTTTTTTGGGGGGTGGGATGAACAAATTCCTATGCCCCACTAATAACCCAGAGATGCATTTTAAATAAAAGGACACATTCTTCTCATGTAAAAACACGCTGATTCCCGCACTGTCCGTGGGCCGGATTTAGAAGGCGATTGGGCCGGATCCGGCCCCCGGGCCTTAGTTTACCTACCCATGCTTTATGTGTTTCCACCTCCCAGCTCTTGTCAGCATCTCTCTCCTCATCCTCCATCTCCTGCAGAGAGGTAAAGAGTTCCTACACAGCAGGGGTGGTGGAATCTCTCCCTGCAAATGCTCATCTATTTTTCATCAGATTGTGGATGGGGACTCAAAGCACCAGATGATGGTTCAAACTTTGTCACAGTTGGAAGAGTCCCTGGAACAAGGAGTTGTAAATGTCTTGCATAATGGCTTTTGTGACATTTCTCAGCGTTGTTGGGTAACATTGGGCTCTCTTTGTTGATGGAGGCTTCAGCTAGAATCAGAGAGCAAAGTTTGCTGCAATGGAGAGAGTGAGTCTGTCCCTTGGAATGATGTGTGCACATAGCTTATCTTACCCTTTCGTGCCGGCAGGCACTGGTATAGCCTGGGCCCCAAACCCCACCATCTTCTCTGCCTTAAAGACAGCACAGTCCTGGGAATGGGAAATGGCGGTTCTCTTTGTCCTTCCTTTCTCTGTGAACCTGTAAAAACACATATTTTTTTTTTCTCTCTCTCCTTGCCTTTAGTATCAGAGATGCAGACTGTGGGACAGGTTACACGAAGAGCACATCAATGCCGGCCGTACGGTTCAAGTAAGTAAATGGTAGTTAGAAAAGTGCATTCCAGTGTTTGTTGTGAATGCTGCTGGTTTCCCCCCAGAAAATGCAAAGATCTCTCGTAGGGCACCGTAGCTAACCTAAAAGCTATCCAAGCTTTCCTCCTCCTCCACTATCCAACCTATGTTGAATCTTACATTGTCTGCTCCTTGGGGCAGGGGCCTGTTCCCTTGCCCCAGTGAGAGCGAGTGTGGTGTAGTGGTTAAGAGCAGTAGACTCGTAATCTGGTGAACCGGGTCTGCGTCTCCGCTCCTCCACATGCAGCTGCTGGGTGACCTTGGGCTAGTCACACTTCTCTGAAGTCTCTCAGTCCCACTCACCTCACAGAGTTTGTTGTGGGGGAGGAAGGGAAAGGAGAATGTTTCCGAGCACAATTCAAAGTGTTGGTGCTGACCTTTAAAGCCCTAAACGGCCTCGGTCCTGTATACCTGAAGGAGCGTCTCCACCCCCACCGTTCAGCCCGGACACTGAGATCCAGCGCCGAGGGCCTTCTGGCGGTTCCCTCCCTGCGAGAAGTGAGGTTACAGGGAACCAGGCAGAGGGCCTTCTTGGTAGTGGCACCCGCCCTGTGGAACGCCCTCCCACCAGATGTCAAAGAGAACAACAACTACCAGACTTTTAGAAGACATCTGAAGGCAGCCCTGTTTAGGGAAGCTTTTCATGTTTAATAGATTATTGTATTTTAACATTCTGTTGGAAGCCGCCCAGAGTGACTGGGGAAGCCCAGCCAGATGGGCGGGGTATAAATAATAAATTATTATTATTTTTATTAGCTGCTTTGAGCCTCCTTTGGGTAGTGATAAAGCAGGATATCAAATCCAAACTCTTCTTCTTCTTCTCCTCCTTCTTCTTCTTCTTCTTCTTCTTCTTCTTCTTCTTCTTCTTCTTCTTCTTGCCTGTAACGATCCTATAACAACACACAACAGAGGTGCACCTTCCACTCAGTTATGATACAACAACTTCAAATGACTTCAATGTCAGCAACTGAAAAAGCGGCGAGATGTGAAATAAGCAAGCCATTTTGGACTATAATGTCCAAATAAATACATCAGAAGAGCCTGCTGGATCAGGCCAGTGGACCATCTAGTCCAACATCCTGTTCTCACAGTGGCCGACCAGGTGCCTCTATTGGGAAACCATGGAGGTCTTTATCCCAGCTGATTTCTCAGTTGCATTTGAATTGATTTCTCTTGGTGCTGCTGTTGTTTTCAAGCTGTACCTTACTGTTCTTAACTTGTATGTGCAATTGCTTTAATTGTTTTTAATAGGTGTAGCTGTTTTGTACATGTTTTTGTTGTAAATTGCTTTGGCGATGCCTCAGGGGAAGCGATTCATAAATGAAATAAATACTAAAATTTTATATCCTGTTTTCCTAAACCAAAGAATGCACTAAAAATACAGAAAGGGAGGAGATGACAGTATAGGTGGCCATACCTGGGATATTAGCCTAAGATCCTGTCTCACAGCAAATAAAAGGCACTCTCTATGCAGCATTTACTGTTTACTGTTTCCCAAATCTGTTTGGGAATTGCCTGTGACCAGCACTTAAGCACTAGAGCTGTTATCCCAGCAAGGGCCCAGGAGAGATTCAGAGGCTTATATCAGGTCCAAGAACTGAGGCTGTCTGGGCCGGAATGGAGCTGCTGTCCCTGGGATTTGCATCTGACACCTGAACTATTCTGTTGGGTATGAAGAGAAGAGGAAGAGTTTGGATTTGATATCCCGCTTTATCACTCCCCGAAGGAGTCTCCAAGCGGCTAACATTCTCCTTTCCCTTCCTCCCCCACAACAAACACTCTGTGAGGTGAGTGGGGCTGAGAGACTTCAGAGAAGTGTGATTGGTCCAAGGTCACCCAGCAGCTGCATGTGGAGGAGCGGAAACGCGAACCCGGTTCACCAGATTACAAGTCTACTGCTCTTAACCACTACACAACACTGGCTCTATATAATAGAGAGCTCTATTCAATGGGTTGTGTGTAACCAAATCCCCCTTTTTGAATTGTCATTGCAGCAGCTGCGAGCAAATATCCGAGAGATGGAGAAGCTCTGCCTACGGGTCCGGAAGGAAGACCTCCACGCTTTGGAGAGGATGATCAACCCGGTGAAAGAGCAGGCGTCGTTGGCCATCAAGGAATTTCTGCATCTCCATTCGGAGTCTGCAGAAGAACTGAAGAGGCAATTTAAGGAGAAAGAGGCGTCGCTCCAGTCCCCTTTAACCAGATCAACCACCGTAGGAGGGGGTATGAGTGCCTCGTGTTCCTTTTTCAAACAAGTATGTTTTTATCGCAAGAAATCTGTATGATCTTTCTGGACAGGAGAGAAACCAGAGTTTAACTGTTAAATGACCCATCCGGGACATGCAAATGTTGAAAGCTACGGGAATGTTTAAGCCAAAGTTGCGCACAAAGAAGGCCCTGGTATTTCCATAGGGAAAGCTAAACGGGTTCCCAGTTTCCACCACTGAAACCAAAGGGCCTTCCTTGTTAATTTGGGCGTGTGAGAGCAAAAAAAGCGGCCAGCTTGCAACTGCTCCAATATGAAAACCAGTGGAAGTGTTTCAGTTTGCTGTTTAAGCAGCAAAATGCATTGGGCAGAACAGAGGAAGCTGCCTTATATTGAGCCAGTCGGTTGGTCTGTCTATCTCAGTACTGTCTACACTGGCCGGCAGCAGCTCTCCAGGGTTTCAGACGGGATGTTCGCACCCTACCTGAAGACGCAGAGGGGAGAACCTGGGACCTTCTGCCTTCCAAGCAGATGCTCTGCCACTGAGCTGTGACCCTTCCCTTGTTGCCCCCTAACACACCTGTATATTGCTCATACTTCCTTAAAATCCCCCCTCCACCCCCCCACGGCCCACCTTTTCTGGTTAGCCTTTAAATACACATCATCATCATTATCATCATCATTATTAGAGCACCCTTCATCTGAAGATCACGAGGCATTTGACCCTAAATACTGTATGTGCATATACAGTGGTTCCTCGGATCTTGAACGAAATCCATTCCGGAAGCCCGTTCGGCTTCTGAAACGTTTGAAAACCGAGGCACGGCTTCCGACTGGTTGCAGGAGCTTCCCGCACTCGAGCAGAAGCCGCGTTGCGCGATTGGGTTCTGAAAAACGTTTCAAAACGGAAGCATTTACTTCTGGGTTTTCGGCATTCAGGAACCAAAACTTACGATAATGGAGGGATTGGACTGTACTTCTTTCTATATACTCTTCTTCTGACTGTCTCTGCCCCCATTGTCTCCCCAGTGCCCGTTTTTAGATTGTGAGCTCCCTGTGGCAGGGGTTTGCCCCTGTTGACAGCCCTGCGTAAATAACGCTCCTAGAATTGTAGAGTTGGAAGGGGTCCTGCAGGTCATCTAGTCCAGGGGTCAGCAACCTTTTTCAGCCGTGGGCCGGTCCACCGTCCCTCAGACCATGTGGGGGGCCGGACTATATTTTGAAAAAAATAATGAATGAATTCCTATGCCCCACAAATAACCCAGAGACGCATTTTAAATAAAAGGACACATTCTACTCATGTAAAAACACCAGGCAGGCCCCACAAATAACCCAGAGGTGCAATTTAAATAAAAGGACACATTCTACTCATGTAAGAACCACGCTGATTCCTGGACCGTCTGCGGGCTGGATTGAGAAGGCGATTGGGCCGCATCTGTCCCACGGGCCTTAGGTTGCCTACCCCTGATGTAGTCCAACCCCCTGCAGTGGCCACCCATCTTCTGCTTAAGAACTTCCAAGGAAGGAGAGTCCACCCCCTTTATCCGACGGCAGTTAAATTGAATTGGGTTGGAGGACTGGGAGCTCTTTTATCTCCTGCTAGGTTAACCCTGTGGGACGCATTATGAGACTTTATTATCTTTCCACTCAGAGACGTTTTACGATGCCAGCAACGAAGGAATGTCTCAGAGTTACATCCAGACGTTCTCCCCCTCTCCCCGAAATCCCGCAGGATCAAAACGCGGCAGAATCGTGGGAAATGCTTGAAGAGGTAGGCTGGGGATCCCTTGGACAAATATTAGGATCCCTTGGACAAATCTAGAGGAGCATAAGAATGACATCACCTTTTTTTGGATCTCATTGTAGGACTTGATTGGGCTCAGCAACCTGGTGACTGACTTCTCTCTGCTAGTTAACGTAAGTATGGCAAGATTAGGGTCTTAACGTTCCTTCTGCATTCAGAAGAAAGGGGGGGAGAGGAAGTTAGCAGAACAATTCTTACGTCTCTGGAGTGAGAAGAGGAATATGCAGAGAGTTTAGTCTGGCTTTCTGCAGAGGTCAGGTGTACGAAGGGACAACTTTGTGGTAAAGGGTAAACGGACCCCTGGCCATTAGGTCCAGTTAATAATAATAATAATAATAATAATTTATTATTTATACCCCGCCCATCTGGCTGGGTTTCCCCCGCCACTCTGGGCGGCTTTCAACAGAGCATTAAAATACAATAATCTATAAAACATTAAAAGTCTCCCTAAACAGGGCTGCCTTCAGGTGTCTTCTAAAGGTCTGGTAGTTGTTGTTCTCTTTGACATCTGGTGGGAGGGCGTTCCACAGGGCGGGGGCCACTACCGAGAAGGCCCTCTGCCTGGTTCCCTGTAACTTGGCTTCTCGTAGTGAGGGAACCGCCAGAAGGCCCTCGGCACTGGACCTCAGTTGTGGACAACCCTGGGGTTGCGGCGCTCATCTCGCATTATTGGCCGAGGGAGCTGGCGTACAGCTTCCGGGTCATGTGGCCAGCAGGACTAAGCCACTTCTGGTGAACCAGAGCAGCGCACGGAAACACCATTTACCTTCCTGCTGCAGCGGTACCTATTTATCTACTTGCACTTTGACGTGCTTTCGAACTGCTAGGTTGGCAGGAGCTGGGACCGAGCAACGGGAGCTCACCCCGTCGCGGGGATTCGAACTGCCGACTTTCCGATCAGCAAGCCCTAGGCTGTGTGGTTTAGACCACAGTGCCACCTGGGTCCAACCTTGTGGAGAGGTGCCTTATTAAGCACCTGAACTTAGTAGGATTGACCTCCCCACGCCTCGGCATTCAGTCCTGTTTTCGGTAGAAATTGGCACCTACATGCCAAATTGTCCCTCCCTTACATGCCAAATGGTGGTGGGGCTTGGTGGGCCGAATTTGGCCCCTGGGATGGAGGTTCCCCACCCCTCCTTAATTTTTTATATTTTTATTCTATTGGGTTTTATAAACAAGAATAATGTTATACAAACAAGCATACCAGGTTTTCTCATGTCATTTGTATATCACAAGAAGAGAATAATAAATGTGGAAAAATATCTACAAACATATGTTTCATTATTAGCGGTCAATGTAGAAGTTCTTGGTTCATGAATTGATTTAAACTATGGGTAGGCAAACTAAGGCCTGGGGGCCATATCCGGCCCAATCGCCTTCTAAATCCGTCCCGTGGACGGTCCAGGAATCGGTGTGTTTTTACATGAGTAGAATGTGACCTTTTATTTAAAATGCATCTCTGGGTTATTTTGGGGCATAGGAATTCGTTCATTATTCCCCCCCCCCAAAAATCTAGTTCCCCCCCCCAAGGTCTGAGGGACAGTGGACCGGCCCCCTGCTGAAAAAGGTTGCTGACCCCTGAAACAATTAGGAAGAAGGGGAAAAAGGGGGAGGGGGAATGGTGAGTAGGGTTGTGTGGTTATGCTTCTGTTATTCTACTTATGGGGGCGAGGTTGTACCAGCGTTACTTTTATGGCCCACCCCTCCTTTAAAGGTTAATGCCAGCAGTTTGAATTGGGCCCCCAAATGCACCAGTAGTCAGCGCAGAATTGCACTCCGCATTCCAATTTTCTGGCGCACGACCACCTAGGCAGCCACATTCTGCATCGGCTGACATTTCTGCATCGTCTTCGATGGCAGCCTTGTGGAGAAAGTCCATTATAAGGTTCAGCTTTGAGGTAGCTTTGAATGGAAAGGGATGGAAATAGCCAGAAAAGGCTATTTTTTTAGTTTTCGGAATCCAGCCCTTCGGAAGGCTCCGCACTTGGGACTTTGAAGCGGGGTGCGTTTTCGTTCTGCCGTTTCGCTTGAAAAACCCTTTTGTGTCTAGGCTCAGCAGGAGAAGATCGACAGGATTGAAGAGAACGTCGACACTGCCGCCGTGAATGTCGAAGAGGGGACCAGGAATTTGTCCAGGGTAGGGCTCTCTCCATCCGTCTCCTGGCAAACCAGCAGCACTCTGCTTTCCAGCAATACTCCATTGAATCAAAGAATCGTAGAATCTTAGAGTTGGAAGGGACCCCGAGGGTCATCCAGTCCAACCCCCTGCAATGCAGGCATCTCAGCGAAAGCATCCCTGGCAGATGGCCACCCAACCTCTGCTTAAAAACCTCCAAGGAAGGAGAGTCCACAGCTCTTACCACCAGAAGGTTCTTCCTGGTGCTTAGTTGGAATCTCTTTTCTTGTCATCTGAATCCATTGGTTTCAGGTCCTGCCTCTGTAGGAGCAGAAAACACTGTCTTTCAAGTGAAATTCCTCCTTAACAAGCTGCATTGACAACTCAGCCTGGGGCCATAAGAAAGCCATAGGAAAGGCTGCAGTTCAGTGCCTCCTCCTAAGGTAGTCTTTGGCGATCCCTCGTAGCCGAGTAAGATTGTCTTCCATAAACACAGTTTTAACAATGAGTCTGTAAGTGACTGTGGAGGCCAATTCTGGATCCACACGTCCTTCTGCAGTGGGGACATTGGTTCCCGGGCGGGAGTTGACCCTGGTGAGGGTTTGCCAAGCGTGCCTTCCTCTTAGCACGTTTCTCCCTTTTGTCCTGAGTTCGAGTGTCTTCAAAGCCCATGGCACCTTCGGTAAAGGCTGTTCTCCAACTGGAGCGCTCGCAGTGTTTCCCAGTTGTCAGTGTTTATACTACATTTTTTAAAGATTTGCCTTGAGACAGACTTTAAACCTCTTCTGTTGACCACCAGCATTACACTTTCCATTTTTAAGTTCGCAATAGAGTAGTTGCTTTGGAAGACAATAGCCCATTTGTCGCAGCGACAGCAGGTCAACTCCAGCCATTGCTGCAGCCACCAATAACACGCCAAATAGCCACTGGCAATCTCCGGGTAGCAGGAGCAACCAATCCCACGTGTCCCCCCCCCCATGCACTACCGCTGTATAAGATGACCCCGCCCCCTTTTTGGACAAAATTTTCTAAGAAATAATAATAATAATAATAATAATAATAATAATAATTATTATTATTATTATTATTATTTGTACCCCCAGAGGCGTAGCAAGCCCAGGTGGTACCCGGGGCGGAATTTTTTTTGTCACCCCCCCCACAACTTTGCCAGGGCACTAGCAGAGCTGCACCCAGTGGCATAGCAAGTCACCCCCCCCCCCAAATGATGGTGCCACTTTGCGAGGTGTGAGGTTTTTTTTGTGTGTGTGTCTATTATCTCTTTTCCCTCCCAATAAAGTTAAAATTTAATTTTTTAAAAAAATAAAAAAATAATTTTTTTTAAAAAAAGTGTCACCCCCCTCTGATGGTGCCACTTTGTGAGGTGTGGGGTTTTTGTGTGTGTGTGTGTGTGTCTATTATCTCTCTTTTTTCAATAAAGTTAGAATTTAATTGTCAGGGACTGGCCCGAGCCAGGAGGGGTGGCGGAAGGGACAGAGGCATCCGGAGGTCACCCATGGATGCCAGAGGAGGTATTGCGAGCATGGGAGCAGGAAGAGGCAGCGCCTAGGCTGTCGCCAGAGACAGGGAAGGAGGTGTGGAGAAGTGGGGGTGAAGAGGTGTCGCCACCTGTGCTGACGGAGGAAGAGAGGGTGGCGTGGGAGCCTATGGGAGGAGAGGAGAACATGGAGACGGAGGGTGAGCAAGGGGTCGAGGATGTTGCCGGAGCCTCTGCAACAACCTCCAGGGAGGATGAAAGTGAAAGGGATGAAGGCAACGCAGGGGCCAGCAGAGTCAAAAAGCGGAAAAGGAGGAGTGAAAGGAGGCGTTGGAGTTTTAAGAGGCTTTTATGCTGGGGGGAAAAGCGGAAGCCCTTACTTGGAGAATCTGACTCATCGGAGGAGGATGAAGTGTAGAACTTAATGGTGAAATAAACTTGTATATAAGACAAACGGACTGCTGAGTCGCTTACTCTCGAGGAGGACACATATCCACCTCACATTAATTATTATTATTTTTTAAATAATAATAAAATTTTAAAAAATATAAAATAAAATAAAATAAAAAAGTGTCACCCCCCTCTGATGGTGCCACTTTGCGAGGTGTGGGGTTTTTGTGTGTGTGTGTGTCTATTATCTCTTTTTTCCCAATAAAGTTAAAATAAAATAAAAATAAAAAAATAAAAATTTGAATTTTTTTTTTTAAATAAAAAGTGTCCCCCCCCTCTGATGGTGCCACTTTGTGAGGTGTGGGGGGTTGTGTTTGTGTCTATTATCTCTTTCCCCCCCCAAAAGTTAAAATTTAAAAAATAATAATTTTTTTAAAAATATTTTTTTATAAAAAAAAGTGTCACCCCCCTCTGGGGTGGAACCCAGGGTGGCCCGCCCCCCATCGTCCCCCCTTGCTATGCCCCTGTGTACCCCGCCCATCTGGCTGGGTCTCCCCAGCCACTCTGGGCGGCTTCCAACAAATATCAAAATACATTAAAATATCACAGATTAAAAACTTCCCTAAACAGGGAAATACCTTGAGGTATTTTCTGAATGTCAGATAGTTGTTTATTTCCTTGGGATCTGATGGGAGGGCGTTCCACAGGGCGGGTGCCACTACCGAGAAGGCCCTCTGCCTGGTTCCCTGTAGCTTTGCTTCTCGCAGTGAGGAAACCGCCAGAAGGCCCTCGGCGCTGGACCTCAGTGTCCTTGTCTTATACATGGAAAAGTACGGTACTTTTTTGAAACACCAGCTCACTCCTCTCCTGTCTCCCTTCTTCCTCAGGCTGCCAAATTCAAGCTGGCCGCCCTGCCTGTCGCCGGCGCCCTCCTTGGCGGAGTCGTGGGGGGTCCCATCGGGCTCCTGGCTGGTTTCAAAGTGGCCGGCCTTGCTGCCGCGCTTGGCGGCGGAGTTCTGGGCTTCACGGGTGGGAAACTGATCCAGAGGAAGAAGCAAAGGATGATCGAAGACCTCTCGGCTCCCTCCTCCTGCAGCTGCCCAGACCTCCCCAGGCAAAGCGACCGAGAATGTAGCTGAAGGGGGGGCTCCTCTGCCCCTCTGCTGAGCCCCCTGCCTCCGCTTTGGATTCCCCTTGAAGAGGAGAGCAGCCCTGGCAGCATTTGGAAAGGGTCACCCCGGGCACCTCTCCAGTCGGGGCAGGGAAGCCTCGTCCTTCCATTTTGAAAACGGAGCCCAAGCGGGGAAGCCAGAGGCAGAAGGCGTCTGCACCTTTCTCGTCCGAGAGTTAAGGGGGCGTCGTTCACAAGACTCCTTTTCCTGGAGAAACAGAAGAGGGAGATTTTAAATTGTTAGTGCCTGGTCCTCGGACACTGTCTTCTGTGCAAGTTGTACAAACAAAACTCTCCTTCGGGCTGCTTTGTGGTGGGATCCTTAGCCCTAGTTTGAAGTTCAATGCCTGGACTCCCTCCATACACCAGCCTGTTTGGCTCAGGTGAAGCAACTGACCCTCTCCTTTGCCCAAGTGCTGCATTCTGGGGATTTTTAAATTTATTTTTTTTAAGGTGCAGACTTTCCCAAAACCTAACCTTTCAGGAGTCCTGCTCTCTCTCTCTCTCTCTCTCTCTCTCTTTTTAAAGTGTTGCTTTTAGGAAAATCGGAACTGTGCTTTGCGAAGAAATTTTCACAGTGTTTCAGGTTCTCTTCAGAAGCATCCGCTATCGGCCACCAAGTGTTGGGAGGACTCTGTGGTGGCCAAATTTCTGGATATATTGGACGGGACACTGATCTCCCATAATCCCTTTCCCCCATTGCCACATCAGCTGAATTCTGATGGGAGGGAATCAGATATCAGCCAAAGATGACGCCATACTGTGCCATTGCTCTGCCGACAGTTGATTTTTTTGCTGGATGTTGAGTTTTCTGAATACGAAGCTGAGGGTTTCCCTTTTTCTTTTTAAGTAAAGTTTGATACGTGCTTAAAAGGAGTTCCATTTTTCTCCGGCGCAAAATAAGCCTTTATGCAGCATCTGGAGATGTTTCTGCACCCCGGTCCCACCCGGGGCTGGGTGGCCGGACGGGTCTCCTTGAAATTGTGTGATTGTCTCTCATCAGAGTTTGTGTCTTACCTGAAGGCCAAGACCTGTGGCTGCTTCGTTCCTCTGACAGTGGAACTTGGGACTTCAACATTGTTGTCTGGCCTGTACAGAACAGTATACGGGAGATTAGGATTCTGGTGTCAGTGGGCCACTCTGTTGTGTGGGTCACAAGCTGCACCTTTAATGAAAACCACTGTTAAATATTTTGGCCTGGCCCACCTAAACCCAAGGATGGTGGTGGTAGTGAGGTTGTGGGGAACGCCTATTATACGCCATTTGTTAAGCGGAGCAGCAAATTGTTTTACTGGGTGATTTAATTAAAGCGGGAGTTCTTAATGACATGGGAAATAAAAACCATTTTAAAAATTGTAGTTACTTGTGTGTTCAGAGACTGTCTTTTACGAAAGCAAAAGAAATCACCACTCGGCCGTTTGATCTGTGGAGTTGCCACTATTTCAGGTCCCACGTAATAGCCGCTCTGTATTTATAAAATCATTGGAACTCCCTGCCTATTGACGCGAGGCAGGCAAGGCTGTATTCTTTTTGAAACCTGCCAATAACTTTTTTTTAGGTGAGCCTGCCCAGGTCTTCAGAGAGTTGATTCGAGTTTTAATCTGTTATTGTTGCTGTTTTTATTTCTGGAGCCTTTAATTATTGTTGTTAATTCTTCCCAATAATTTCATGGTTTTCTACTTTTTTTGTAAACCGCTTTGAGGTTTTTTAAAAAAATAATCCAGCAGCGTTTAAACTTTTATGAAATATATATATCTATATATATAAAGAATGGAGGGATTTGTTCCCTTGCACTTAGGTGCTGCAAATTCAGAGTTTTTAAGGAGGTTGGTTCTGTCCCCCATGGCACCTCTGGGAAAGAGACTCCCTGCCTGAATCTATGGAGAGCCACTGCTGCCAGTCAGTGTAGACAGTATGGAGCTAGAATATGGACCAGCAGCCTGACCCAGCATTTGTGACTTTCTAGTTTAGAGAAAAGGTGAGTCTGGGGGCAACACAATAGAAGTTTATAAAACTCTTTGTGGGGAAAGTGGACAGAGGATAGTTTTCCTCCCTCTCCTGTAGCGCTAGAACTCGTGTCTGTCCAATAAAGCTGAATGTTGGAAGATTCTGGACCGATGAAAGAAAGCTGTGATTCCTTGCATCACGGGGTCAGTCTAGATGTCCCTTGGAGGTCCCTTCCAACTCTGCAATTCTGTGGTTCTAGGAGGGAGTGCGAACTATGTCAGTATCCCAAGGGAAAAGGAATAGGAATGAGAATGAGAAACCCGTTGCAAGAGGATCATAATTCTCTCCTCCTGAGACCTTTGGGAATTCCCAAGTCTGGATGAGGAAGCAGTTCTCCCAGAAGGCCAAGAGGGGGTGACAGTGCACTGCCCCCCCCAAAAGGAGTCTTGTGGAGCCTTTAATAATAATAATGATAATGATACCATAATAATTTATTATTTGTACCCCGCCTATCAGGCTGGGTTTCCCCAGCCACTCTGGGCGGCTTCCAACAAAGATTAAAATACATTAAAATGTCACACATTAAAAGCTTCCCTAAACAGGGCTGCCTTCAGATGTCTTCTAAATGTCAGGTAGTTGTTTATCTCATTGAAATCTGGTGGGAGGGTGTTCCACAGGGCGGGTGCCACCACCGAGAAGGCCCTCTGCCTGGTTCCCTGTAGCTTTGCTTCTCGCAGTGAGGGAACCGCCAGAAGGTCCTTGGCACTGGACCTCTGTGTCCGGGCAGAACGATGGGGGTGGAGACGCTCTTTCAGATATACTGGGCCTTTGAGGCCGTTAAGGGCTTTAAAGGTCAGCACCAACACTTTGAATTGTGCTCGGAAACATACTGGGATGAAACAACTTCATTGGGGCATCAGTGTTCATGAACTAGAGTCCCATTTGCCCCAATCTATGAACGGTTATATTAGTTGGCATTACAGTGGTACCTCGGGTTACGAACCCAATCTGTTCTGGGGTGCCGTTTGCACCCCGAAAAGTCCGTAACCCGAGCGGCGCTTTCACGCATGTGCGAAAGTGCGATATCGTGCTTCTGCGCATGCGCGAACTGCACAGAACGCTTCTGTGCATGCGCGCGTGGCGAAACCCGGAAGTAAACACTTCCGGGGGTTGCCGCGTTCGCAACCCCCCCAAAAAACGTAACCCGAAGCATTCGTAACCCGAGGTATGACTGTACATAAGAAGACCCTGCTGGATTAGATTCATGGAATTGAAGAGTTGGAAGGGATCGCAAGGCTCATATAGTCCAATTCTCCATGGTGCAGGGATATTTTGCCTGCGATCCTGAGATTAAGAGTCTCCTGCGCTACCGAATGAGCTATCCCTCGGGACAATGGCTCATGCAGTCGAGCATCCTGTTCTCACAGTGGCCAAGCAAATTCCCCAGTGCAAAACACAACTGGGATTCAAGCATAAGAGCAGTCTACCCTCCCGGGTTTCTCCAGCGACTTGTATTTGGCAGCATTGCTGCCTCTGACTGCGGAGGTGGAGTAGCCATCGATAGCCCTCCTCTGTGAATTTGGCTTGCAAAGCCGTCCAAGTTGGTGGTCGTCAACTGCCTCCTGCGGCAGGGAGTTCCAGAGTTGAAAACGGGTCCTGCCCTCTTCCTTCCCTGCCTTAGAGACACTCCCTGGCACACACAGATAGACCACAAGAGGCAGTAGTTGTATAGCGGAGAGAGAGCCGGTCTAGGACCCGGTAGAGACGGGGGTCCGCGAAGCTTACTGGGTGCAACCTTGAGAGCCAGCCGCTGCTTCTCAACCTAGCCTACTTCGCTGGGTTGGTGTTGAGGTTAAATGAGGAGCAGGAGGAGAACCGTGTCTGCTACCTGGAGCTCTTTGGAGGAAATGGGATAGAAATGCAATAAATGAATAAGAGCTCTGAATGATGATGATGATGAATAAGTGTGGATAAGCCCTAAGTAGGCAAAAATAGTTTTGAGGACACCTTAAATAATAGAATGGTAGAGTTGGAAGTAACCACAAGTGTTATCTAGTCCAACCCCCTGCAAGGCAGCAATCTTTTGCCCTTCTACTTTTTGGCGATCCCTCATAGCCGAGTAAGACTGTATTCCATAAACACGGCTTTAACAGTGAGTCCCTAAGTTACTGTGGAGGCCAATTCTGGATCCACACATCCTTCCACAGTGGGGACATTGGTTTCGGGGCGGGAGTTGATCACGGTGTGGATTTGCCAAGCGTGCCTTCCTCTTAACACGTTTCTCTCTTGCGTCCTGAGTTCGAGTGTCTTCGAAGTCCATGACACCTTTGGTAAAGGCTGTTCTCCAACTGGAGCCCTCGCAGGCCAGTGTTTCCCAGTTGTCGGTGTTTATACTACATTTTTTTAGATTTGCCTTGAGAGAGTCTTTGAACCTCTTTTGTTGACCACCAGGGGCGTAGCAATGGGGGGGCGGGGGGGGGCGGGCCGCCCCGGGTGCCACCCTGAGGCAGGGTGACACTTTGGGCGCTTAAAAAAAAATTTAAAAAAAAAAATTTTTTTTAATTTTTTTTTTTTTTAAGGCTATTTTCGGCAATGCCGGGGTGGACCTGCAGGGGCGCCAGCGAGGAGCGGTGTCACCCCCCCCCTCGCTGGCCGCCCCTGCGGCTCCGCCCCGGCAGTGCCGAAAAGAGCACCCCCCCTTCCAGCGGCTTTTCCCGCCGCTGGCTTGCAGAGCCGGGGAATGGAAAGGGGCGGGCCAGCGCGGAAGGGTGACACCCCTCCTCGCTGGCCCGCCCCTCTCCCTGCCCCGGCGCACCAAGGGGGGTGACAGGCGGCGGCTTCGGGAGACTCTGCAGAGCCTCCCGAAGCCGCCGCCCGTCAGGCATCCCTTGGTGCGCCGGGCGGCTGCTCGTGCCGCCCGGCGCACCAAGGGGGGTGACAGGCGGCGGCTTCGGGAGACTCTGCAGAGCCTCCCGAAGCCGCCGCCCGTCAGGCATCCCTTGGTGCGCCGGGCGGCTGCTCGTGCCGCCCGGCGCACCAAGGGGGGTGACAGGCGGCGGCTTCGGGAGACTCTGCAGAGCCTCCCGAAGCCGCCGCCCGTCAGGCATCCCTTGGTGCGCCGGGCGGCTGCTCGTGCCGCCCGGCGCACCAAGGGGGGTGACAGGCGGCGGCTTCGGGAGACTCTGCAGAGCCTCCCGAAGCCGCCGCCCGTCAGGCATCCCTTGGTGCGCCGGGTGGCTGCTCGTGCCGCCCGGCGCACCAAGGGGGGTGACAGGCGGCGGCTTCGGGAGACTCTGCAGAGCCTCCCGAAGCTGCCGCCCGTCAGGCATCCTTTGGTGCGCCGGGCGGCTGCTCGTGCACGAGCAGCCGCCGCACGCACCAAGGGATGCCGGGTGCCGGCTTCGGGAGGCTCCCGAAGTTGGCGCCCGGCATCCCCGGGGGCGGGGCGTCGCGCTTTACGCGTGCGTCATGACGTCATGACGCACGCAAACGTCGCGACGCCCCGCCCCCGGGGGGTGCCTCTTGGCTTCCCGCCCCGGGTAGCCAAGAGGCACGGAACGCCCCTGTTGACCACCAGCATTATGCTTTCCATTTTTGCAATAGAGTAGTTGCTTTGGAGGGATGCGGGTGGCGCTGTGGGTTAAACCACAGAGCCTAGGACTTGCTGATCAGAAGGTCGGCGGTTCGAATCCCCGCGACGGGGTGAGCTCCTGTTGCTTGGTCCCTGCTCCTGCCAACCTAGCAGTTCGAAAGCACGTCAAAGTGCAAGTAGATAAATAGGTACCAATACGGCGGGAAGGTAAACGGCGTTTCCGTGCGCTGCTCTGGTTCGCCAGAAGCGGCTTAGTCCTGCTGGCCACATGACCCGGAAGCTGTACGCCAGCTCTCGGCCAATAAAGTGAGATGAGCGCTGCAACCCCAGAGTCAGTCACGACTGGACCTAAAGGTCAGGGGTCCCTTTACCTTTTTAGTTACCTTTAGCTTTGGAAGATGATAATCAGGCATCCGCACAACATGACCAGTCCAACATGCGCTGCCAACGGATCTATCCGAAGCTCTTCCTGTGCTGTCAGATGCGAAAACTCTGCCATTGAGTACAACATGAAAGAGTTGGGTTTTTTTAAAGGTTTTTTTAGGTTTTTCTTTTTGCAGGGCAGGGGTGACGAGTGGGCTTCGGACTATCCTCTGATTTGCAGGGCCATCCTACACGCCTCTTTTCTCAGGAGCAAGCCCCAGTCAATTTACCCGAACTTTGCGCTCTCTCTCTGAAGGTCTTGCCGCGGCAATGCCAGGCTCACTTCCACAAACAGCCACTGGAGGGCAGCCCAGGCCTGTGTTCGGCAGGCTCCTCTGAGCGCTGCAGCACAGGCAGGGTTAAACCTTCTCGACTGCACTTCTGACATGTGCTTGGTCATCAGTTTCTGAACAGCAACTGTGGGGGGGGGCAGGAAGCAATTGGGCTTCTCTTGCCTTGCAGCTGTGTGAACGCGCATGCATGCGCAGGTGTGGGGATGCGGGGCCGTGGCTCCTGAGCTGCTTCGAGGGGAGAATCTGTGGCGGCGCAGCTTCTCCCATCCTCGCCAGGCAGCGAAACTCATCCATCCGTACACCCGAAGAGCATAGGAGCCCTGTGCCCCATGGAAGCTGGCAATCCTGCCGGAAAGATGAGTTGCTAATTTAGGCTGCGAGGTGGCAGCGCAGAGTTATTTAAGCTGTTTTAAGACCCATTGAACTTTAAAGGGATTTCAGGAGCGCAACTGTGTGTGTGTGCACGGGATTATTGCCGCTCCCCGGTGGGTTTTGAAAGTGTGCCTGAGTCTGTGAAAAAAGTGGTGCTGAGTGGGCATATATTTCTGTGCGGAGAGAGAGAGAGACAGACATGCTTAGATACAGATAAGAGCATCAGAACACACCTGCGCCACATCTGGGTGTGGGTCTGTAATACATGGGTATCTTTTGGTATTTCAATAAATTCTGATAGAAATAAAACCTACAGCTGCCCATCACAGCCGACAGCCTCCTTGCCAGCTTAAAAGCAGACCTGTTCCCTTCTCAGCTTCTCAAGTGACCTGATCCCATCTCGATTTTTTAATGAAAGAGATCTCTATTAAAAACTGCAATCCTATGCATAACTTACTTGAGAGTAAGATAAACACAGTGGCACTTACTCCCAAGTAAACCTGCATACGAGTGAGTGCACACGAGACTTAAACAGGCCTCAGGTCAAATCACTCTTTTGATCTGAGAAATTACAGACCATTGGATATTTTAGTGGACCAAAATGGCCACTGAGTTCTGCAGATGTTACATTGTTTTTAAACATTTTAATGATTAAATAGGGCATTAGAAATCCTGGTTTTGAGAGCATGTTTATTGGGGCTCAGTTTCATTGAATTGGGCAGGTAATGAAAATGTTGCTTGATAGCCAACAGCTTAGCTCATTCCAGAAGCTGCGCTTTCTTTAAATGCAAGGGGCAACTTCAAAGCAAGTATCTGACTGACATTTGAGAACTTGCTGCAGCGTAAAAACCTAATAAGAGCTATGCAGGATCAGGCCAATGGCCCAGCAAGCCCAGCATCCTGATCTCACTGGCCAACCAGATGCTCCTCCACATGCAGCTGCTGGGTGACCTTGGGCTAGTCCCACTTCTCTGAAGTCTCTCAGCCCCACTCACCTCACAGAGTGTTTGTTGTGGGGGAGGAAGGGAAAGGAGAATGTTGGCCGCTTTGA
Organism: Darevskia armeniaca; assembly: GCA_034641395.1. NCBI lineage: Eukaryota > Metazoa > Chordata > Lepidosauria > Squamata > Lacertidae > Darevskia > Darevskia armeniaca. The sequence goes on from JAWWNF010000448.1 coordinate 775,245, forward strand.
GACTCCTTAAGGCAGCCTTTCTCAACCTTGGGTCCCCAGATGCCGTTGTACTACAACTCCTATCATCCCTGACCACTGGTCCTGCTAGCTAGGGATGATGGGAGTTGTAGTCCAATGACATCTGGGGACCCAAGGTTGAGAAAGGCTGCCTTAAGGGGAGTGAAAGGTGGGATCCAAACTCCTCCTCCTCCTCTACTACTTCTTCTTTTTCTTAGAATCATAGAATCATAGAGTTGGAAGAGACCCCAAGGGCCATCCAGTCCAACCCCCTGCCAAGCAGGAAACACCATCAAAGCATTCCTGACAGGTGGCTGTCAAGCCTCTGCTTAAAGACCTCCAAAGAAGGAGACTCCACCACACTCCTTGGCAGCAAATTCCACTGTCGAACAGCTCTTACTGTCAGGAAGTTCTTCCTAATGTTTAGGTGGAATCTTCTTTCTTGTAGTTTGAATCCATTGCTCCATGTCCGCTTCTCTGGAGCAGCAGAAAACAACCTTTCTCCCTCCTCTATATGACATCCTTTTATATATTTGAACATGGCTAAAATATCACCCTTTAACACCTTCTCTTCTCCAGGCTAAACATACCCAGCTCCCTAAGCCGTTCCTCATAAGGCATCGTTTCCAGGCCTTTGACTATTTTGGTTGCCCTCTTCTGGACACGTTCCAGCTTGTCAGTATCCTTCTTGAACTGTGGTGCCCAGAACTGGACACAGTATTCCAGGTGAGGTCTGACCAGAGTGGTACTATTCCTTCCCTTGATCTAGATGCTATACTCCTCTTGATGCAGCCCAGAATTGCATTGGCTTTTTTAGCTGCTGCATCACACTGTTGACTCATGTCAAGTTTGTGGTCTACCAAGACTCCTAGATCCTTTTCACTTGTACTGCTCTCAAGCCATCATGGCCAGAAGCCACTCTTGTTGTTGGCATCTGTCTGTCTTGGGAGACAATGGAAGAAGGTGCCTTTGAGGGTGATGTCAAGCTGTTGGAAAGTTACAGCACCTGCTGTGGCCGGAACTGATGCCTCCCGTGTTGTTTTTGCTGTTTTAGCAGCACCGAAGTGACCTCCCCGAGGGGCACACGCCTGGGCAGTGTGTCTGGAGGTCCTGGGCTGCCCAGATGAGAAGACCCCCCCTCTTGGTCCTGTGATGGCCTGGGATTCAGACTCGGACGCTGAACCTGAGGGATCCCAGCCTGCACAGGATTCCCCGCCTCCAGAACCAGCAGAGCCGGGGCTAGGGCCTGAGTCTGAAGGGTCCTCACCTGTGCTGGATCCTCAGGTGCAGGCATCGGCTGAGTCTGCTCTGGCTCCTGCTGGGATGGAGGACCCATTGCCTGCAGGTGCTCCACTCCCAGCCCCAGTGGAAGCTGAGGTTGCCTCTGGGTCCGGTAACCCTCCAGCCTCTCCTGAGCTGCAGAGGTGAAGGGCAGAGAGGCGAAGGGAACTGAGTTCCCGCAGGAGGAGTGCTTGCCTCCAGGCCAGGAGAGGCGAATCACCAGAGGATCGGGGCCACCCTATGCCTCGGGGCAGATAAAAGCCGGCCAGCCCCAGCCCCAAGTTGCAGGAGCAACATTGTTGGTTGCCAGTTCCTGCCAGTGTTCCTGACCTCGCCTAGTTTCCTGCCCTGCGCCCTGCCTCAGCTTCATCGGGCGGACCCCTCATAGACTCCTTAGACTTCGGACCGGACCCAGACCTTGCCTCTTGGATCACCCTTGGACATAGCTGTCAACTTTCGGATTTGAAAATAAGGGATCAGCAGCCTCACCTGTCCTGGGGACAGTCTATGGTTCTCGGGGACAGTCCACGCCGCGGTAATCCCCCCAGGCTACAAATTAATTTCCACCAGGCTACACACCATCATCTTTCCCCACCTCAGGGTCTCTTTTCCAGGGAGTCTTCTCTTCTCATGAGATGCTTCAGGATCTGTCCTTCCGGTGAGCAGCCAGGGCCGATGTCCTTCAGAATGGATCGGTTTGATCTTCTTGCAGTCCATGGGACTCCAGCAGCACAATTCAAAAGCGTCAATTCTTCATGGGGGGATTGATCAGGTTCACTCTTTGGGCTCTCTGGCATCCATTAACGACTTATTATACAAACGTGTTGCAGGCTTTGCATCCTTGAACACTCTTTTGGAAGGAGTGTATTTGTGGGCTGGGCCAGAGGGGTTGATTTTACATGCAAGCAAAGCACAAACAGTGCTGTTGTCTAAGGACATCCTATTCTCTGTAACTATTGGTGAGCAACGCAGCCGAGCAACGCAGCTGAGGAGCCTCCCTGGCCGGCAGGGAGGGAGAGGAGCTGCTTCCTTTGAAATCCGGGAAATTTACGGGATGTCTAACAATCCTGGATAGCAGCGGGAAACGGCATTGGAATAAGGGAATTTCCCGCCAAAAAAGGGAAGGTTGGCAGCTATGCCCTTGGACCAGCACAGGTCCAAAGGAAAGCAGAGCAAGACGTTTGGCGCCAGCTTGGCTGCAGGAGTTGCCGGATAGAGGCGTGCAAGGCGCCATCCAACCGCCTTAGGGACTCCACTCCAGATTTGTGTAGGGTTTGCTCCTGAGCCCTTTTTTCTCTCAGAGATGTACCCCAAGACAGAAGGGTATGGATTTGCATGACCCCATTTCAAAGCCGTCCATTTCAAAGCGGTCACCGCATTTTACGGTAGCGAATTCCATAGCTGTGTGAAGAAGCCCTTTCTTTCCTCCATCCCGAATCTCCCAACACTCAACCACGTTTTACTGCTACGAGGGAGAAGATCCTTTCTCCATCCACTGTCTATGCCATGGTAGGCCAACTAAGGCCCGGGGGCCGGATCCGGCCCAATCACCTTCTAAATCCGGCCCGCGTACGGTCTGGGAATCAGCGTGTTTTTACATGAGTAGAATGTGTCCTTTTAATCAAAATGCATCCCTGGGTTATTTGTGGGACATAGGAATTCGTTCACCCCCCCTCCCAATATAGTCCTGCCTCCCACAAGGTCTGAGGGACAGTGGACCGGCCCTCTGCTGAAGAAGTTTACTGACCCCTGGTCTATGCAGTGCATAATTTTTATAAACTCCCCCACTGTACGTGCCCCACACTGTCCCCAAATTGTCTCCAGAGGATTGGGGAAAATCCCCGGAATTTTGGGTGTGTGTGGTGAAGAATGTTCCATTGTGCAGGGAGAAATCGTTGAATTGACACACCTAGCGGTGTTTCGAACAGCTCCTCCTTTTTGGCTCTGAATGGATGGTTGTAGTAACGCTCAGCGCTTGGCCCCAAAATGGGTCCAGGGAAGGATTCTGCCAGAACCAGAATCCAGTTTAGCAACCCTGTCTCCTCACTGCAATGGAGCAAATATTTCCTGTACTTTTTAACCAGGGAAGGAAAAATAATATTTCGCATTTTTAGGTGTCAACCTTGCATGGAAGTAGACAAATATTTCAAACCCCCAGAAGACGGAATCAAATCTCAAGGTGCCTAGGGAATCCTTTAGCGCCTGTTCCAGCTCTAAGCCAGTGTTTCCCAACCAGTGTGCCTCCAGATGTTTTGGGACTACAATTCCCATCATCCCTGACCACTGGTATTGCTAGCGAGGGATGATGGGAGTTGTAGTCCCAAAACATCTGGAGGCACACTGGTTGGGAAACACTGCTCTAAGCAGTATTGATTTGTGTTGGACTCTGTGTTTCTCTTTATTCCCTGCTCCCTGGGAAAAAAATGCAGAAGTATTTTTTCACATCTCACCACAGAGAAAACTTGATCACAAGTCCAAGGTGTGACCACAAATGGAACAATAGCGTGTTTAGGTCTGGTCGCTGCATTTCAAAAACGATCTTGTATCGCTAGAAAACATTAAGAAAAGAGCAACCAGGAACAACCTGTATTTGGCTGTACACCAATAAAAACTGCATTTTAAAGAGAGCAACCAAAATGATCAAGGGGATGGAGGAATTTCCCTGCGAAGAAATATTTAAGCATTTGGGGCTGTTTAGAAGAAAGGCAAGTAAGTGGGGCAGGATAGACTTTGTAAAATTATGCGTGGCCTGGAAAGAGTGGGTAGAGGAAGGTTTACTTTTCCAGTACGTTTCCGAGCACAATTCAAAGTGTTGGTGCTGACCTTTAAAGCCCTAAATGGCTTCGGTCCAGTATACCTGAAGGAGCGTCTCCACCCCCATCATTCAGCCCGGACACTGAGGTCCAGTGCCGAGGGCCTTCTGGTGGTTCCCTCACCACGAGAAGTCAAGTTACAGGGAACCAGGCAGAGGGCCTTCTCGGTAGTGGCGCCCGCCCTGTGGAACGCCCTCCCTTCAGATGTCAAAGAGAACAACTATCAGACCTTTAGAAGACATCTGAAGGCAGCCCTGTTTAGGGAGGCTTTTAATGTTTAATAGATTACTGTATTTTAATGTTCTTTTGGAAGCCGCCCAGAGTGGCTGGGGAGACCCAGCCAGATGGGCGGGGTATAAATAATAAATTATTATTATTATTATTATTATTATTATTATTATTTACTTACTTGCACAACTCCAGAACTCAGAGACATCCAATGAGGCTCAGTGTGGAAGATTCAGGAAAGACGAAAGAAAGGATCTTCTTCACACAGCGCAGAGTTAACCTCTGGAACTCCTTCCTGCAGGAGGCAGTGATGCCACCAACCTGGACAGCTGTAAAAAAGGTTTAGACAAATCCGTGGAGGAGAAGTTTTTCAAGGAATGCTTCCCCCAATTGGATCTGTTGGAGGCAGGATGCTTCTCGAATCCTGTTTCCTAGGATCCACAACGGGGGAGATGGCTGTTGCGTCTGAGTCCTGCTTGCGGGATTCCCACAGGCATCTGGGAATAGAAAGTTGGACCACACAAGCCCTTGGCTTAATCTAGCTGCGCTCTTCTTAAATTCTTCTCCTTACATGGTTTGTTCTTTCGCATTCTGCTCTCACCTGCTGGTTATGACCTCTAGAGCCCTTTAGGGCTTAAGCCCAGGCTATCTGTAGGATATCCTCCCCTATAAACCGGCCTGGGCTCTGAGATCTTTGTGGGAAGGTCCGGCCACCCTCACAGGCCTCCTTTGCTGGTGGCTGCTCCCTGACAACATTGGAACTCCCTGCCTCAGGAATCCAGGCTGGTTCCTCCCTTGCTCTCCTTCCACTGGCAACTGAAGATTGTTTTATTCTGACTGCGTTTGAGAACTGATGGTAGGAATAGTCCAGCACCCTGTTCTCAGAGTGGACAACTAGATGCAGGATTCGAACACAGGAGCAACTCTCCCCTCTTATGTTTTCCAGCAACTGGTATTCAGAAGCATTGCTGCCTCTGACAATGGGGGGCAGAGCAGAGCCATCCTGGCTAGTAGCCTTTGATAGCCCATTAATGTATCTAATCCTCTTTTAAAGCCACCCCGGTTGGTGACCCTCACTGCCTCCTGTGGCAGTGAGTTCCACAGTTTAACTATGCATTGCATGAATAAGTACTGTACTTTCTTTTCGGATTTTTTTTCCTGTTTTGTTTGAGTTTGTGCTAGCCGCCTTGAGTTCTGGTCTGGTGGAAAAAGTGGGATATAAAGAATAATCCATATCTAGCCGTCGTTAGGCCTTCTTCCGTCCATCTTTTCTTCCTGCGTTTCAAAGTGATACACCCCCTAAATGCCTGCCAAGATGCTACCGGTAGCTAGACTAACTGCAATATCCACAGGTCACCCCCCACCCTTGGGGGCTCCAGGAAACCCATCTCCCCCCATAACATGACTGACGGGGTCCATGCCAAGCTGGCAAGGGTGCTGGGGCGAGAACTCTTGGCTCCGGGCACAAGGTCCCTTCCCAGTCAGCCTCAGGCTGAGGTTTGCCTTTCCCCAATGATGCCTGCAATGATCTCCTTGTTCCTCTCTTGTCTCCTGCTGTGCTGAGCACCACTTTTGATGACGCCTCTCTCCCTCCGGCAGAAGCTTCCAGGCCCCAGATAAACAGCTGTGACACCTCAAGGGGACAGCAGGGGGTTGAGCAGACCCTGTAGCTAAACACAAGGAGAACAAGGGCTGATCTAAGGAGGGTGGGATCCTGAGCGCAGCTTGAGAGATGGGGAAAGGAAGAGAGGAGGGAAGAGCTCCTTGCCTCATCCGTGCCGGCAGCTTCTCCGTTTTGCAAACTGCCCACGGAGGGCGGTATTTAAGTGTCAGGAATCAAGAAATTAAAAAAATATCCAGCCATTTCTAACCACACTTGATCAGGCATCTTTGAGCAGTTTTGTTGCCTGGGGAATTGCAGAGCTACATAAGAAGAAAGGAGACACAAACTTGGGTGAGCTTCTAGAAAGCAGTATTGTTTTGGGGGGACAGGGGGGCGGGAAGGTGTAGGGGACTCCCTGGTCCTTCATGGGGTCTCTGTGCCCTTGAAGGACCAGGTGCGCAGCCTGAGGGTCATTTTGGACTCAGAGGCGCCACGCAGGTCAATTCTGCGTCCAGGGCAACAGTCTACCAGCTCCATCTGAGACCCTACCTGTCCGCAGACTGTCTCGCCAGAGTGGTGCATGCTCTAGTTATCTCCCGCTTGGACTACTGCAATGCGCTCTACGTGGGGCTACCTTTGAAGGTGACCCGGAAACTGCAATTAATCCAGAATGCGGCAGCTAGACTGGTGACTGGGAGTGGCCGCCGGGACCATATAACACCGGTCCTGAAAGACCTACATTGGCTCCCAGTATTCGTTACAGGTAGGTAGCCGTGTTGGTCTGCCGTAGTCGAAACAAAATAAAAAATTTACTTCCAGTAGCACCTTAAAAGGTAAAGGGACCCCTGACCATTAGGTCCAGTCGTGACTGACTCTGGGGTTGCGGCACTCATCTCGCTTTATTGGCCGAGGGAGCCAGCGTACAGCTTCTGGGTCATATGGCCAGCATGACTAAGCCGCTTCTGGCGAACCAGAGCAGCACACGGAAACGCCGTTTACCTTCCCGCCGGAGCGGTTCCTATTTATCTACTTGCACTTTGACGTGCTTTCAAACTGCTAGGTTGGCAGGAGCAGGGACCGAGCAATGGGAGCTCACCCCGTGGCGGGGATTTGAACCGCCGACCTTCTGATCAGCAAGCCTTAGGCTCTGTGGTTTAACCCACAGCACCACCTGGGTCCCTTACCAGTAGCACGTTAGAGACCAGCTAAGTTTGTTATTGGTATGAGCTTTCGTGTGCATGCACACTTCTTCAGATTCCCAGTATCTGGCTCCCAGTATGTTTCCGAGCACAATTCAAAGTGTTGCTGCTGACCTTGAAATCCCTAAACGGCCTCAGCCCAGTAGACCTGAAGGAGCGTCTCCACCCCCATCGTTCAGCCTGGACACTGAGGTCCAGCTCCGAGGGCCTTCTGGTGGTTCCCTCCCTGCGAGAAGTGACATTACAGGGAGAGGGCCAACTCAGTGGTGGCACCCGCCCTGTGGAACGCCCTCCCGTCAGATGTCAAAGAAATAAACAACTATCCGACTTTTAGAAGACATCTGAAGGCAGCCCTGTTTAGGGAAGTTTTTAATGTTTGAAATTTTACTTTGTTTCTATATGTGCTGTTAAGCCACCCAGAGTGGCTGGGGAAACCCAGGCAGATGGGCAGGGTATAAAGACTAAAAGGATTATTATTATTATTATTATTTATTATTATTATTTGCCCTGGAATCTTGCACCGCTCAGAGACTGGGGTGATGCTGCTGTTGAGTCAGACCTCCCTCGTCCGGCTTGGGACGGAGGCTCCTGCCAGACTCCTAGCTGGCCAGGTACCAGATGGCCCATTTCCCTCACAAAGGACAGTCGTTAGCCCTGCATTTGCCCTGCCTTGCCAGTGCAGGAAATCAGGAAACCTTTTGTTTTCCAGAAATGTGTGTCTGGGAGGGGTCGAGGAGGGATAACCAGGTGTGGAAAATTCTCAAGTTACCTCCTCTGACCCTCCCAAGTTGTGATGTAGTTCTGATGTATCTGGGGGTGGGCTGGACTCCAAGGGGGGAATTTCAAAAGTCTATATAGGGGCTGGCACACCATTGTTCTGGGTTCTCCTCATCATACCTGCTACGTGACGGGGAACCTCTGTTGCAACAGATTCAATAAACGGGAAGCTCCGCTTTGCTTTTGACAACTCCGGTGTGGTCTCTGTCTGTGGCACAAAGCGAAAAGCTCTAAAATTCCAGCTCTTCCCAGGGAGAAAACTCTGGACTCCCCCTTGGGAAAACCGGACCCAACTTTCAGCCTTTTCGAGTAAAATTTGGCTTATAACAGGGGCGAGCACCCCGACCCCTCGCTGCCCCCCAACTGCCTCTCATTCTTTCCCTCAGTCATCAAGGTGCCGTCCTCTTCTCCGGAGCCTGGCCTTTAATGGAAGGGACAGAGAGAGTCAGGTCAGTAGGAAATGGCTCCTGAATCTTTAATAAAGAAAACATTGTCAGGGCCATAAAGCTGAGGATGACAGCGGCCGCCAGAGCTCTCAGTCTTATTGCCTCCCCCCGCTGCCAGCCTCCGCCCCACTTCTTTACTTAACTCTGCCATAATGGATTTAATAGCCCGAGAGGGAGCTGAGGTGAAAGTCGTATTAAAAAATGTATTTCCGAATTTAATTGAGGCTCCATCTGTGGGGAGAGATGGAGGAGAGGAGAGGTCACCCCACAGGAGAGCCATGAAAGAGCCCGGCTGAGGTCTTCCTCCCATCCCAGCCGGGGGGGGGGGGAAGGGCCAGGAAGCCAACGCCAGCCCAGCGAGGGAGCAAAAGGGGGAAGGCGGTTGGGGGGTGCGGTTGGGGAACTCAGACAGACAGACAGAGACACACACACACACACCACAAAAACATCTTCCCCGCATCCGTCTGGACCTGCAGAGGAATGAGGTCTCTTTCCATGCATCAGTGTGCGGGGCAGGGGGGAATCATAGTACCCTAGAGAGGAAAGGGACCCCCAGGGGTCATCTAGTCCAACCCTCTGCAGTGCAGGAATCACAGCTGAAGGATCCCTGACAGATGGCCATCCAAACTCTGCTTAAAAACCTCCAGAAGGTTACCTACTTCTGAGGCCATCGTTGTAATTACGGTTATGTTTAAAACAGATTTTATATATGCGTATGGTTTGAATTCTATCAATGTTTAATTCTATTTTGACTCTTCTGTGTCTTTATCTTTTCTTGTTTTTCTCTGCAGACTGCCTTGAGTCCAGTCGGGTAAAAGGTGGAATAATAATAATAATAATAATAATAATAATAATAATAATATTAGATACAGGTAGGTAGCCGTATTGGTCGGCTGTAGTTGAAACAAAATAAAAAAGATCCTTCCAGTAGCACCTTAAAGGTAAAGGGACCCCTGACCGTTAGGTCCAGTCGCAGACGACTCTGGGGTTGTGGTGCTCATCTCGCTTTACTGGCCGAGGGAGCCGGCGTACAGCTTCCGGGTCATGTGGCCAGCATGACTAAGCTGTTTAGAGACCAACTAAGTTTGTTCTTGGTATGAACTTTCGTGTGCATGCACACTTCTTCAGATACTGTAAGGTGCTACTGGAAGGAATGATAATATTGATAATAATAATAATATCATAGAATTGTAGGGTTGGAAAGGGACTGCCCAGGTTTCTTTTTCATGGTTTTTTTTTTATTTTCTTGTTCTTCTCCAAGCTGGCTGTGGCAAACAAGGCATCTCTGCTGCCTGCAAGGGGCCTTGTACTACCAGATCAAGAGAAATTAAAAATACCGCTCCTTTTTGCCTTGGTCAGACCCCACCTGGATTCCAATGTCCAGTTCTGGGTGTCACAATTTAAGAAGGATGTTGACAAGCTGGAAAGTTTGCAGAGGAGGGCAAGAAAGATGATCAAGGGTCTGGAAACCAAGCCTGATGAGGAGTGGTTGAAGGAGCTGGGTATGTTTAGACTGGAAAAGAGGAGACTGAGAGGGGTGTTTCAATGGCTCTTGTTTGTCCCTAGCAAAGGAGGGACTCTGCACTGCCTAATTTGTTGCGAATGACCCCAATATTCCTCACTCTTTTCTTGGGTTCATGAGAAGCTGTGATGCAAGTGAAATATTATCATAATTAAGCTGTGGCAATACACATTTTAATTGGCTGAATCATTGATCCAGTGATTAAAATCAAAGTACTTCATCTGCTTTTCTGTTTTAAAAAAGGCACCAGGTGTTTAGCAGTGGTTAGCACTCATAAGTTCATTTTCCAAATGAGAATAAGTGACTCCCTGCTGTGGGAATCTAGATCCCAGGAATGAGCACATCTGCCGTGAGTCGATGCTCTGTGGGGACTCTGATGGGCCAACGGAGCTCAGGGTGGGTGGGTTCCAGTGAAAGTACAGAGTTCTTTGCAAGCAGAATCTCCCTCTCTGACTCCGTTGTCAAAGATACACAGCCCCCCCTCTGCCCCATACATTTAAAGCACTACGACACCACTTTAAACAGCCCTGCCTTCCCTCGAAGGTTGCTGGGAACTGTAGTTTGCGAAGGGTGATGTGTCTCTCCTGCTAAAATAACCCTGCTTTCTGAAAAACACAAAACCCAGGTTTACATAAAAAGGTAAAGGTAAAGGGACCCCTGACCATTAGGTCCAGTCGCAGACGACTCTGGGGTTGCGGCGCTCATCTCGCTTTATTGGACGAGGGAGCTGGCGTTTGTCCGCAGACAGCTTCTGGGTCATGTGGCCAGCATGACTAAGCCGCTTCTGGCGAACCAGAGCAGCGCATGGAAACGCCGTTGACCTTCCCGCCGGAGCGGTACCTATTTATCTACTTGCACTTGGACGTGCTTTCGAACTGCTAGGTTGGCAGGAGCTGGGACCGAGCAACGGGAGCTCACCCCGTTGTGGGGATTCAAACCGCCGACCTTCTGATCGGCAAGCCCCAGGCTCTGTGGTTTAGACCACAGCGCCACCCGCGTTTACATAGGGAGGCAGAAATTGGGGCAATTATGCAATTACACGCAGATGTCTTGGTTCTGCAGGTCTATTCTTGGATCGCAGAAAATGAGTATTTCTTGCCTGCCCTTTTCCTCCGTGCAAAAATGGAGGTGCTCTCCCTGCCTTTGCTGCAAAGACTTGTTGTAGCTGTTGGTAAACATTTGCTTTAATTAGCTGCAAAAGGGGGGGTTGGGGGGTTTGGAAGGGCCCTCTCTCACCCTCCCCTTGCTCTTTCCCTTTGCACCAGGCCCTCCCCGGGGGGCCTGTTTTACTCTGAGTCAGCCAATCTGCTGGGATCGCACCACCAGTTTTATTAATTTGATTAATAACAACGTACGTCACGGAGGTCATTACCCGCTAATCGGCGATGACAAGGTTGTCAGAGTGTGTCCCTCTGAGGGACAATTTCCCATCCCCTCTTCTCTCCGTGCCCAACACTCTCGGCTTTCAATTGCATTAATTAAAAATCTGAGGAAATCACTCGCTCTTTGGGGACCTTTCGAATATTACAAGCCAGGCTGGAAGGTTTTGCCACTCCAGAGATTTGCCCAGGCAAAGAGGGGAAGAAGGTGCCTTCAGGTGCTCTCGCCTTTGGGACTTTTTTTTGTTGAGAGGAAAAGGCGATGTGATAGAAGTTTATAAAAGGATGGCCTGGAGAAAGTGGAGAGAGAGGGGGAAACAAAAGGCCTTTTCCTTCTTTCGTAACTCCAGGAGTTGTGGGAATCTAATGAAGCTGAAGTTTCGGGGGAAATAAAATGAAGTGCAGGGCAGGGTTAAACTGTGGGACTCACTGCCACTGGAGGTAGTGGTGCCTACCAATTTGAATGGTTTTTCATAGAATCATAGAGTTGGAAGTGACCACAAGGGCCATCCAGTCCAACCCCCTGCCAAGCAGGAAACACCATCAAAGCATTCCTGACAGGTGGCTGTCAAGCCTCTGCTTAAAGACCTCCAAAGAAGGAGACTCCACCACACTCCTTGGCAGCAAATCCCACTGTCGAACAGCTCTTACTGTCAGGAAGTTCTTCCTAATGTTTAGGTGGAATCTTCTTTCTTGTAGTTTGAATCCATTGCTCCGTGTCCGCTTCTCTGGAGCAGCAGAAAACAACCTTTCTCCCTCCTCTATATGACATCCTTTTATATATTTGAACATGGCTATCATATCACCCCTTAACCTTCTCTTCTCCAGGCTAAACATACCCAGCTCCCTAAGCCGTTCCTCATAAGGCATCATTTCCAGGCCTTTGACCATTTTGGTTGCCCTCCTTTGGACACGTTCCAGCTTGTCAGTATCCTTCTTGAACTGTGGTGCCCAGAACTGGACACAGTATTCCAGGTGAGGTCTGACCAGAGCGGAATACAGTGGTACTATTACTTCCCTTGATCTAGATGCTATACTCCTATTGATGCAGCCCAGAATTGCATTGGCTTTTTTAGCCGCTGCATCACACTGTTGACTCATGTCAAGTTTATGGTCTACCAAGACTCCTAGATCCTTTTCACATGTACTGCTCTCAAGCCAGGTGTCACCCATCCTGTATTTGTGCCTTTCATTTTTTTTTGCCCAAGTGTAGTACTTTACATTTCTCCCTGTTAAAATTCATCTTGTTTGCCTTGGCCCAGTTCTCTAATCTGTTAAGGTCATTTTGAAGTGTGATCCTGTCTTCTGGGGTATTAGCCACCCCTCCCAATTTGGTGTCATCTGCAAACTTGATCAGGATGCCCTCAAGCCCATCATCCAAGTCATTGATAAAGATGTTGAATAAGACTGGGCCCAAGACAGAACCCTGTGGAACCCCACTAGTCTCTTCTCTCCAGGATGAAGGGGAGCCATTAATGAACACCCTTTGGGTTCGGTCAGTCAGCCAGTTACAAATCCACTGAATGGTAGCATTCAGCTTTTAAAGAGGACTGGACAAATTCACGGAGGAAGAGAGGGCTATCGATGGCTACTAGCCAGGATGGCTATGCTCTGCCTACACAGAGGCAGCAATACTTCTGAATACCACTTGCTGGAAACCACAGAGAGTGCTCTTGTTCTTGAGTCCTGCGTGCGAAGTTTCCTACACGGATCTCGCACTCTCCCCTCCTGCGGTCTGTTGTTACCTTCCCCAAGAGGAAAATCTCAGGTGTTTTCGGGAAAGTTTTTTTTTTTAAAAAAAATCTTTTTAAATTCATTATATATAGTTCCCCAATATTCCTTAATTACTTTACACATGTGGAAAAAGGACCCCTCATTTTCATTACACTTCCCGCATATACCCTTTTTCTTTTTTAGACATTCTTGGTGGGTGTTAAATACTGTTCTTTTATCGGTCCTGAATCTTCCAGTGTTCAGCATAATTGGATGCAGTTCTGATTTTATGAAAGAGGGAGAAAAAAATTCTATATAGCATGCATAATATAATATTATAAATATCTATCATGTCCCTTCTTCCGCAGAGGGTGAAGTCACATCTTCAGGAAGTAACCACCTAAGCAATATTTATGTAGGGGCAGAAAAAGCACTGTGTGTTGCCAAAAACTGGAAGAATACTGAGATACCTATGATAGCAGAATGGCAAATGAAGATGATGGACTTCATGGAGCTGGCAGACCTGACTGGACGAATCCGTGACCAGGAGGAGACGGTGGAGGAAGATTGGAAGAAATTTAGAAGTTACTTAAAGAAATATTGTAATATTTGAATTTAGTATTATTTCAGAAGACCAAAAGAGGCTCAGATTAGAAATAGATGTTTAGTAGATAGGATAAGTTTAAGTATTTAGAAATTAAGATTTAGAGAGTATGTGGAATAAGTTTATTAATAAAGATTAGGAGAATGTCAAGATAAAAACTGAGAATAATAAGGAGTAAATAGGTAAATAGAAGTAAGAAATTGGACAACTGCTAAAGAAGTAAGGCATGGAACTTTAGATAGGGAGGTTCAGAGGAAGTCAATTTGAGGTGAATTTAACTGGATAGAATTTAGGTTCAGATATATTTCTTTGTTTTGTCTTTTTATGTACCGTATGTGTTTTATGTGTTTTAAGTGTTTATGTTTATAGAATTTGTGAGTGATATAAAAACCATGAAAAACCAATAAATTTTTTTGATAAAAAAAGAAAAAGCACTGTGTGAGGGTTGTGTGTGTGTGTGTGTGTGTGTGTGTGTGTGTGTGTGTGTCCCTCCAAATTCTTTGCAAAGTTGTGGAGGGCGGCACACCCAGGTGTTACCCTGTGGTCGCCCTACCAATCCCCATTACGCCACATCTGGAATTAGGCCTGCCTGATAAGCCTTTGGCAGGAGTTTGTGGGCAACAATTCTGTGTCTGCCCTGGCGTCTGAGGACCGTGTGTGTGTGTGTGTGTGTGTGTGTGTGTGTGTGTGTTGTCGTTGTGGTTCGCTGGCTGCAGTGCCAAAGTCAGACTGGGGTTGAAATGTCAGGCTGTGTTATGATGCCAGGGAGAAACGATTCGGCCTGGCAGCACCCACAGCCTGAAAGAGATCAAAACAGAAAGAGCCGGGGGATTTGGAAGGGGGCGCTCATTGCGTGGGAAAAAAACGCTATCGCAGCAGAACGTCCTCCAGAGGAATTGAGAAGAGAGGTGCAGAGAAACAATGGGTGCATGTGTGGACATTTGCATGCTACACTAAAGAAATTTGCACTAATACTTCCAGGGTAATGTGTAAACGAGTCCCTGCTTTTGTGACTGAGTGTGTGTGAAAACCTAGTAAAAAGTTCATTTGGCATCCCATATTGCTGTTGTTGTTATGGTGTTGGGTGCATAGCTGTCAACTTTCGGATTTGAAAATAAGGGATTTTTCCAAACTTTCAGATTTGAAAATAAGGGATGCCGCGAGGGCGGTGCAATGGCACCAAGTAGCCTCGCCACCCTGCGCTCCAGAGGCTGCACGCGAATGGGTGAGCGAAAGAGCGAGCGCATAGACGGCAGGCAGACTGGCTTTCTGGTTGGGCGTGAGGGTCTGGCTGCACAAGGCATGCAAGCTCCGCCCCCAGTCGGTCTCAGACTCCTTATTGGCAGCCGAGCAACGCAGCTGAGGAGCCTCCCTGGCCGGCAGGGAGGGAGAGGAGCTGCTTCCTTTGAAATCAGGGAAATTTAAGGGATATCAACAATCCAGGATAGCAGCGGGAAACGGCATTGGAATAAGGGAGTTTCCCGCCAAAAAAGGGAGGGTTGACAGCTATCTTTTGGTGAGGGGTTCTTTTGGGAGAGGCTAGCTTACCACGCCTCGGGCCGGTATCTCCACCGCCGATCGCGCGGTGGGCCAGAGGGCGGGGGAGCGTCCGCACACGCTATTTCTGGCGCACTTCTGGGTTGGAGTAGCACCGGAAATAGCTTATGTGCATGGGCCTCCTCCAACCCGGATGTGCACCGGAAATAACGCTTGCGCATGCGCAGCTATTTCCGGTGCTCTCCGACCCAGAAGTGGGCAGCCGTGCCGTGCCGGTAAGAGTGGGCGGTGGCAGCGGGTGGCGTGGATTGCTGTGGGCTGGATAAATGAGTCCCTTGGGCCTTATCCGGCCCGTGGGCCTTAGTTTGGAGACCTGGCTGGGAAAGTCAATGTCAGTCATTGTAAACAGTACTTGTTGGTTCAAGAAAAAGGAATTAAAGGAGAATTTCCAGATCAAAGTTTGGAGCAACTACTCTTTGGTGAGAGACTCCCAGCAGAGATGGGATGGCCGTCGGTCGTGGATGCTTCAGCTGAGATTCCTGCACTGCAGGGGGTTGGACTAGATGACCCTCGGAGTCCCTTCGGACTCTAAGATTCTATGAATTGACATCACAAAATGTGCAGCAATGCAAAGCATGGCACTGTAAGTTGCTAGACCCTTAAAATGTGCCCTTTAAAGTGAGTCCCAAGGTTTCCCTCTTCTCCAGAATAGAAAAACAACAACCCACACTTTGGGTAAGTTCAAAATGGTTTACTTACAATCTCCCCCCCAAAAAAAATTATTGAAAGATTTTCATATATAACAAAGGTAATATATAACAAAGGTAGACCCAGCCAGATGGGAGGGGCAACAGCAACAGCAACAGCAAATATCATATCATCTCTGTTTTCAGTTCCACAGGTCAGTTACATTTGCTGTGAGACATCTGGTGTAAAGCATTGTGAGGTTGTGGTGGGGGAAAGAGGGGGGAACGATTTTTCCTTCTTTTGCACAGTGTCCTTCCAGCCCAGGTAAACTCCTGGCCTGGAAAAGAAGATTAACTTGCATTTTTCACTGGCCTGGCATCTTCCCGTCAATACTCCGGATATTATCTAAATTCTAGGTAAAGGGACCCCTGACCATTAGGTCCAGTCGTGTCCGACTCTGGGGTTGCGGCGCTCATCTCGCTTTATTGGCCGAGAGCCGGCGTACAGCTTCCGGGTCATATGGCCAGCATGACTAAGCCGCTTCTGGCGAACCAGAGCAGTGCACGGAAATGCCGTTTACCTTCCCGCAGAGCAGTTCCTATTTATCTACTTGCACTTTGATGTGCTTTCGAACTGCTAGGTTGGCAGGAGCAGGGACTGAGCAACGGGAGCTCACCCCGTCGCGGGGATTCGAACCGCTAAACTCTGTTACCCCAGATCTGTAGCAGGAGATTCCCACTAAACATTAGGAGGAGCTGCTTGACTGTGGAACCGGCTTCCTTAGAAGGTGGAAGCCCTCCTTTCATTTGAGTTTTTTTAGCAGAGTCCGGGTGGCCACCTGTCAGGGATTCCTCAGCCTCGATTCTTGCGTTGAAGGGGGTTGGACTAGATGCTCCTTGGGGGTCCCTCTCAACTCAACAACTCTACGATTCTGTGACCCCAGTGGAAGGAAAGGCCTCTTCCTTTGCAGTTTCCTGTTAGGCGGAACCGTTCTCCAACTCTCCCTTGGGCTCCCACCCTGCTGAATGTTTTTCCTTCAAGGAAATCACAAGGGTTTTTTCCCCCTCCGATGGCTTTGCTGGACGCCTGCCCTTGTTAGATAATTCATAACCGGTGGAAGGAAAAGGAGGATCCCACAAGAGCCCTAGGCCCTCAGGGGATGAGTAATGGACTGGCCGATTCTCCAAAGGGACACATCCAACGGCTTCCTGGCTTAGGAGTGCATTTCCCAGACTTTCACAGAGCAAAAATATTGAAATAACTGAATGGCGTCTGAGGGCGGCCACACTGTTAGATATTTCTTTCCTTTCTTATTTCTATAAGAATTTTATGTTGATTTCTTTTTTTTAAAGGAAAACAAAAACAGCACCAAACCAATATTTCTCATGCAGAAGTCCCTGTAAGTATAGGGGCTACTTCTGGAAAACTTTGCAGGACACGGAAAAAAATGGCTAGAGGAAAGTTCCTCTCCTTCTCTCCTAACACTAGAACTCCTGGATGTACAACGCAGCTGAATGTCGGAAGATTCGAGACAGATAAAAGCATGGGTAGGCAAACTAAGGCCCGGGGGCCGGATCCTGCCCAATCGCCTTCTCAATCCGGCCCACGGACGGTCCAGGAATCAGCATGTTTTTACATGAGTAGAATGTGTCCTTTTATTTAAATGCATCTCTGAGCTATTTGTGGGGCATAGTGAAATAAACAGAAATCTGCTCTTATTCCCTTCTGGGGTACACAAGAGCCTTCCCAGGTTCTCCATCGGTAGGAGTAAATTTACAGAGGCCAACCAGAGAAAACTGAGAAGCAAAGTTTTATTATATCTGTTGCAACAGGGCCCATCACTCCCAAAATGGAGGAGGGAGGAGGAACCCCCAACAATGGTGTGCCAGCTCCTATATAGACTTTTGAAATTCCCCCCCTGCCGCTCAAGACCACCCCCCTATACATCATAATACATCACAAAAAGGGGTGTAACCCAGGACCACCTCCCTGATACATCACAGTTACATCACGAAAGGGGAGGTCTGGTAGCAGTAATCTGAGCATCCTTGACCCTCCCCATGCCTCCTCTTGCCCTCCACCCAGAAACCCATCAAGTAAAACAAAGATATTTACATTTCCCTGTTTCCCAGCCAAGTTAATCACACCCTTTTGTCTGGCACTCAGGTATCAGCCAGGATTACCCCTTTATTTTCCGGAGACAATCACCCCCTCCTTCCTTGCAGAGAAACAGTTTGTGAGTGAAAAATAGTGAGGCCTGTCTGGCCTTGTTTGCTTGGTACATTAATAAGAATTATTATATATATAAATAAAATACCTTAAATTCTTACAACAATAGGAATTCGTTCACCCCCCCCCCAAATATAGTCTGCTCCCCCACAAGGTCTGAGTGACAGTGGACCGGCCCTGTGCTGAAAAAGTTTGCTGACCCCTGGATAAAAGGAAGTCCTCCTTCACGCGGCACAGAGTTAACTTGTGGAACTCCCTGCCACAGTAGGCAGGGATGGCGACCATCTTGGATGGCTTTAAAAGAGGACGAGACAAATTTGTGGAGGAGGAAGAGAGGGCTGTCGATGGCTACAAGTCGTGGCGGCTCAGCTCTGCCTCCATTTCCGGAGGCAGCCATGTTTCTGAATGCCACTCGCTGGAAACCAAAGGAGGGGGGATTTGCTCTTTTGCTCTGCTTGCCGGTTTCCCTCGGGCATCTGGCTGGCCTCTGTGAGAGCAGGATGCTGGGCTAAATGGGCCACTGGCCTGATCCAGCAGGCTCTTATATTATTATGAAGGGGATTGCAGCAAGCCTTGGAAGTGATCGTCGCCCTACCATATCAAAGCTTTAACTGGACCAACTTAAAAATAAATAAACCAGTTGGTTAACTTGTCGAGAGTCCCCTTGAGAACGTGCAGAGAGCCTCCCCCATGTGGGCCAGGGACACAAGCAGGCCCTGTGACTTCAAATAGCAATGATTCACGGGAGCTGAAGAGGCACAGGGGCCCGTTCCAAAATGGAGAAGAATCAATGGTCGATGGAAAAATGGGATGCTCGCCGGTTGATCTGGGGGTGTTATTGTTCAGCCGCATTGCCTGCAGTCTCTTGCAGCTGGCGGAATAAAGAGCAGGACCTTCCCCCCTGCCCCCCCATCGGAGCTCTGCAAATTCCCCACGCTGCCTGTATTACAGGGTACATTTAATTGCATCAACAGTAATTAAGAATGCGACATGCAACATCCAGGGTGGATAGGGTTAATGTTGCCATGGGGACCTTAACATATTAATTCCCCTATTTGTTTGCGTGTGCGTGAGACAGTTCTCTCGACATTAACAAACAGAAAGGCCTGCACTTAAAGGGATACTAGCTCGTTTTTGTCACGCCTATGGGACAGACTAGACTGACACGGTGCGCTCTTTGTGGTACTGGACTTGGAGACTGTTTGGAGAAGCCTCATTGCCCTGGGGACTTCAAGGATGGAAATGTAAGAAGAGCCCTGCTGGAGTCACCATCCCTTTGCCTAACCTACCTCTCAGGGTTGTTGTGCGGATGCAATGGGGAGAAGCATGTACACCAACTTGAGATCCTCTGAAGATAAGGATGGTACATGAATATAAAAAAGAAGAAGTTAAAACAAATAGACTCATTTCCAGCGAGTGGCATTCAGAAGAAGAAGAAGAAGAAGAAGAAGAAGAAGAAGAAGAAGAATCATAGAATCCTAGAGTTGGAAGAGACCCCAAGGGCCATCCAGTCCAACCCCCTGCCAAGCAGGAAACACCATCCAAGCATTCCTGACAGGTGACTGTCAAGCCTCTGCTTAAAGACCTCCAAAGAAGGAGACTCCACCACACTCCTTGACAGCAAATTCCACTGTCAAACAGCTCTTACTGTCAGGAAGTTCTTTCTAATGTTGAGGTGGAATCTTCTTTCTTGTAGTTTGAATCCATTGCTCCGTGTCCTCTTCTCAGGAGCAGCAGAAAACAACTTTTCTCCCTCCTCTATATGACATCCTTTTATATATTTGAACATGGCTATCATATCACCCCTGAACCTTCTCTTCTCCAGGCTAAACATACCCAGCTCCCTAAGCCGTTCCTCATAAGGCATCATTTCCAGGCCTTTGACCATTTTGGTTGCCCTCCTCTGGACACGTTCCAGCTTGTCAGTATCCTTCTTGAACTGTGGTGCCCAGAATTGGACACAGTATTCCAGGTGAGGTCTGACCAGAGCGGAATACAGTGGTACTATTCCTTCCCTTGATCTAGATGCTATACTCCTATTGATGCAGCCCAGAAGAAGAGTTTGGATTTGATATCCCGCTTTATCACTACCCGAAGAAGTCTCCAAGCGGCTAACATTCTCCTTTCCCCTCCTCCCCCACAACAAACACTCTGTGAGGTGAGTGGGGCTGAGAGACTTCAGAGAAGTGGGACTAGCCCAAGGTCACCCAGCAGATGCATGTGGAGGAGCGGAGACGCGAACCCGGTTCACCAGATTACGAGTCTACTGCTCTTAACCACTACACCACACTGGCTCAGCACACTGGAGCAGCAGAAAACAATATTTCTCCCTCTTCCTTGCGACAACCCTTCCGATATTTCAAGATGCCTATCGTATCGCCTTTTCTCCTTCCCAGGCTAAGCAGCCCCAGATCCCTCAACTGTTCCTCATAAGGCCTGGTTTCCAGACCCTTGATCAGACCCTAGCTAGGAGAGAACACAAGGAAAACAGATTATTTTCAAAAATAAAATGGTCTCTGAGAACGCTCGCAACTCCTGAGCCAATTCAGACCTGAGCCAATGGACTTTGACCTTAATTCACAGTGTTGAAAATGCATTGGAATTAATTTAGAGATGCTTCAGTTTATTGAAATGCATGGGGAATGTAGTGTTTTTTTTAAACTGGCCAACAGGTGGTGCTGCAACCTTACTGCTTTCAATACATCAAGAGATACACCTTGCACCTTTCCATATGACTTCACGCCTTAGAATAGTAATAGTATTTAGCAGGGCAGGTGGCACAATTTGGGAGTTCCTGCACCTCTTTTTCTAGAAAAAAAAGCACTGGTATTTAGTGCCAGAGACCTGCAGCTTGAGATGTGGCTGTTTTGTTCAAACCAGGACCCCCCCACCCCCATCACTGGCTTTGCTGCTTTCCCATGCCGCTTGCCTCCGTGGCTCAGAGCTCCCTGACCTCAAATACACTTTTTGAGGATCGTTTCTGCTTTCTGCCCAAAGTACCCAATACCCTTCCAGATTCGATGCATTTATTTAAATCCAGCCGAACCCCACTGCCTCCCCTCTTTGTTAACATTCTGTTACTGAACCTTCCCCACTTCAAAGACTTTGTGAAATATGGCAACCTAGCTGTGCTGGAAACTGGCTGGAAGCTGGAGACACAGAGACCTGAGAGCAAAGTGCTGGATCCAGGGTTATTTTTCTAGAAGGATAGGTGCCAGAACTTCTCCCTTGTTCTCTTAGAATGGCAATGGTGCCCATTGAGGAGGGGCCGGAGCTGATCTCCATTGAGCTTAAGCTGAAAGAAAGCCCTGATAATAATAATTAATAATAATAATAATAATAATAATAATAATAATTTGTCTCCAGGGTGAGAATCACAAGCCCCACCTCCCTGGCTCAGTCCAAAGCTGTGACCAGGGGAGAAGCAAGATCTACTGTCATGTTAACACTGTGAGTCCCTCCATCTCACACAGGTTGTATATATATATGTATAAGCAAAACCACATAACCTAAAGACACCACAATCTCCGCTGACCTTCTTTCCAAGGAAACCGAACCTTGGGTAAGCTCCTGGAACCGCTTGAAGGTGGAATGTAACAATACTCATTCCTTTTAATAATAATAACAATTTATTATTTATACCCCGCCAATACAGAACACCAATAGCAATAATAAAAAAGCAACGACATCAAACATTAAAAACTTCCCTAAACAGGACTTGCCTTCAGATGTCTTCTAAACGTCAGATAGTTGTTTATTTCCTTGACATCTGATGGGAGGGCGTTCCACAGGGCAGGTGCCACTACCGAGAAGGCCCTCTGCCTGGTTCCCTGTAGCTTTGCTTCTCGCAGGGAGGGAACCGCCAGAAGGCCCTCGGAGCTGGACCTCAGTGTCCGGGCTGAACGGTGGGGGTGGAGACGCTCCTTCAGGTATACAGGACCGAGGTCGTTTAGGGCTTTAAAGGTCAGCACCAACACTTTGAATTGTGCTCGGAAACGTACTGGGAGCCAATGTAGATCTCTCAGGACCAGTGTTATGTGGTCCCGGAGGCCACTCCCAGTCACCAGTCTAGCTGCCGCATTCTGGATTAATTGCAGTTTCCGGGTCACCTTCAAAGGTAGCCCCACGTAGAGCGCATTGCAGTAGTCCAAGCGGGAGATAACTAGAGCATGCCCCACTCTGGCAAGACAGTCTGCGGGCAAGGAGGGTCTCATCCTGCGTACCAGATGGAGCTGGTAGACAGTTGCCCTGGATACAGAATTAACCTGTGCCTCCATGGACAGCTGTGAGTCCGAAATGACCCCCAGGCTGCACACCTGGTCCTTCAGGGGCACAGTTGCCCCATTTAGGACCAGGGAGTCCTCCACACATGCCTTCCCCCTGTCCCCCCAAAACTGTCTATTTCTGTCTTGTCAGGATTCAACCTCAATCTGTTAGCTGCCATTCCTTTTATTTCCACAGCCTCAGAATAGGTAGGGCCAGATTCTCTCTGTGCGTAGAGATCTGCCCAGTGTACCAAGATGCACCTGATGCCCATTTAGTGCCCAGGCTGCCAGCCTTGAGTGCACATGTGTGCTTGGAGATGCTACGGACAGACGATGCAAAAGTGCAAGGCCCCTTTAAGAGCAAAGAAATGCCACCTTTCGCTGAGTTTGCACTTCGGCTGTAGCGTGTAATGCTCTGGCTGCTGTGGGAATTGCTCTCTGATATTGAACAGGTAAACAAAGCATGGCTCAGAGAAAAGCTCCTACAAATGGACTGTGCGCAAGCTGGATGTCCCAAAGGTGTGCGAGGCTTTGCTGGGCTGCTCTGATCTCTCTGCAAGACATGCAGAGGCCGGGGTGTCTTCCGCTCAACCCCGAGGGCTGCTGCTTGGACATCATCTTAAAGTTATCCCATTTCCTGCAGTGAGCGCATGTTTTCAAATGCACAGTGCCGTTTGAAAACTGCCCATTGCTTCGTTCCAGGACAAAACTGCAAGCACTGTGCATGTCCGTATTTCAGCTAAGGATAGAAGGATACACCCATTTCGGCCCTCCCAGTTTCTCCTTCTAATCTCAAATTCAGTTCTTCACATTTTTGCAGCAATTTGCATTTTTCTTTCTAAAAGAATCCTAATTTTGTAATGCCACTCTCCAACCAAACAATGTTTACAGCAATGCGTATCTCAGGAGGAAGTAAAAACGAATATATTAGTGAAAATAACAAATATGCATTGCATTAGGGGAAATTGCTTGCAAACACGTGTGCAGTAGTGAAAACTACATACAGAATCTATTTATTAGGAGAAGTTCGTATTATAACACTGATGGATTTTCACGAGGATTTTATTTTATTTTATTTTTGCAAATTGCTGCAAAAATGTGGGGAGTTGAATTGAAGATGGGAAAAATGAGTAACAAGGGGAAAGAAAGTGAAAGGTTTGTGCATCTCCTGTTCAGAGAGCAAAGGAAATGTGAGGATTTGGTTCTGCTGGAGCAAGTGAGTCGAAGGCAGTCATGTAAGCGTGGGGAGATCTGTGCCCCACAGGGCTGGGGGACCTGTGTTTCTCTTCCCCAACTCCCATCCGCTCCAGTCAGTGTGGCCAATATGCAGGGATTATGGGAGTTACCTCTGGAGGGCAATATCTTCCTAAATAGCATAGCAAAAAAAAACACCTCCCCATAGTTACTGGCCAATCTGACCTGAGCGGAGGGAGGAGGCAGTCCTTAATTCCAGAAAAATGAGTTGTGGAATTCAGCAAATCTCAACATCTCATTTGCAGAAGGCCTGTTTATTTGAACATCCATCCCGATTCCTTTGCACTAAGTTCCCAAGGAGGTTAGATGACGCTGCACCGAGCAGGTATTACCCCACATTTCTCTATTGCCAAAAAAGTCCAAGGATGAGTGCATGTGTAGGGTGTTGCGCAAAAGCCCTGAGTCAACTTTGATTTGTGGTTGCAGTGTGGTGTAACGGTTTGAGTGCTGGACTGGGAGAGAACAGGGTTCAAATCCCCACTCGGCCATGAAGCTCACGTG
Organism: Darevskia armeniaca; assembly: GCA_034641395.1. Taxonomy (NCBI): domain Eukaryota; kingdom Metazoa; phylum Chordata; class Lepidosauria; order Squamata; family Lacertidae; genus Darevskia; species Darevskia armeniaca. The sequence continues at coordinate 799,240 of JAWWNF010000448.1, forward strand.
TGGTGTAGTGGTTAAGAGTGGTAGACTCGTAATCTGGTGAACCAGGTTCGCTTCCCCGCTCCTCCACATGCAGCTGCTGGGTGACCTTGGGCTAGTCACACTTCTCTGAAGTCTCTCAGCCCCACTGACCTCACAAAGTGTTTGTTGTGGGGGAGGAAGGGAAAGGAGAATGTGAGCCGCTTTGAGACTCCTTCGGGTAGTGAGAAAGCGGGATATCAAATCCAAACTCTTCTTCACGGGGTGTGACCTTGGGGGCCAGTCGCACTGCCTCTCAGCCCAACCTACCTCACAGGGTTGTCGTAGGGAGGGGGAACCGCACACACCACCAATTCAGCCCCCTGAATTCTTGACTCCAGCCTGCAATGTTGTGCATCTCCTCTGCCTCTTGCCATCCAGACCCAGCAGTGGAGCAAGTCGATTGGGTGCCCTGCACCCAGTGGCGGGGCCAGTTGGGGCAGGACTCTCCGCGGGACCTCTGAGGTGTCTGCCTGCCTCCTCCCACTCAGCTGCCCTACAGCTGAGGGGGAGGCGGCGGGCGGACCGTTTGGGGCAGCGCGGAGCCTGCGGGCACCCAAGCCACCGCGTCACTCCCAGGAGAGACGTGTGGCTCAGGCGCGCTGAAGGCCCCGCAATGAGTGCCGCCTGGCATTTTGTCACCCCCCTCAGTGGGGACACCTGGGGCGAAACACCCCCACCGTTCCCCCTTTCATCCGCCCCGTCCAGACCCTGTTATCCTTTGCAATATCAGGGGTCGGCTCCCTGGTGTCGTGACTTAAGAGACGGGCGTTTCTTTTTGACCGGATCTCTGGGGCATAGCTGTCAACTTTCGGATTTGAAAATAAGGGATGCCGCGAGGGCGGTGCAATGGCACCAAGTAGCCTCGCCACCCTGCGCTCCAGAGGCTGCGCGCGAACGGGTGAGCGAAAGAGCGAGCGCGTAGACGGCAGGCAGGCTGGCTGTCTGGTTGGGCGTGAGGGTCTGGCTGCACAAGGCATGCAAGCTCCGCCCCCAGTCAGTCTCAGACTCCTTATTGGCAGCCGAGCAACGCAGCTGAGAAGCCTCCCTGGCCGGCAGGGAGAGGAGCTGCTTCCTTTGAAATCCGGGAAATTGAAGGGATATCAACAATCCGGGATAGCAGCGGGAAACGGCATTGGAATAAGGGAGGGTTGACAGCTATGCTCTGGGGGGTCTGCAGGACCCTTCCCCTTCCCTCTTCTCCTGCTGAGTATTTACGCCGCTGCTCTGCTCTCCCCTCCCTGCTCATCCTTTTGCAATTTGGATGCGCCGGCGATATTATAGTGGTATTTTCACCCCACCTGAGGGATGCATTTGGCGTGTTATTATTGTAAGGCTGACGGCCGTTACTGTACACAGGGCGGTCATCACTCCTGCTCGGTGGACAGCTTAACGGTATCTGAGCTGGGCAGGTCCCCTTCCGAGATATTAGAGCGAAAGGCTCTGATTATTGTTCTTATTTAAAAGAAGGAAAGGGGGAAAAGGTGCCACCGAAAGCCAATCGAAGCGTGTTATTAGGAGGAGAATCCTCCTAGGGCCTTTTGGCAGGGCTGTTGGAAGCGTAAAATGGCACCGGGGGTGGGGTGGGGTGGGGTGGGGTGGGGTGGGGGAGAGCTTAGAATCATAGAATCATAGAATCCTAGAGTTGGAAGAGACCCCAAGGGCCATCCAGTCCAACCCCCTGCCAAGCAGGAAACACCATCAAAGCATTCCTGACAGGTGGCTGTCAAGCCTCTGCTTAAAGACCTCCAAAGAAGGAGACTCCACCACACTCCTTGGCAGCAAGTTCCACTGTCAAACAGCTCTTACTGTCAGGAAGTTCTTCCTAATGTTTAGGTGGAATCTTCTTTCTTGTAGTTTGAATCCATTGCTCCGTGTCCGCTTCTCTGGAGCAGCAGAAAACAACTTTTCTCCCTCCTCTATATGACATCCTTTTATATATTTGAACATGGCTATCATATCACCCCTTAACCTTCTCTTCTCCAGGCTAAACATACCCAGCTCCCTAAGCCGTTCCTCATAAGGCATCGTTTCCAGGCCTTTGACCATTTTGGTTGCCCTCCTCTGGACACGTTCCAGCTTGTCAGTATCCTTCTTGAACTGTGGTGCCCAGAACTGGACACAGTATTCCAGGTGAGGTCTGACCAGAGCGGAATACAGTGGTACTATTACTTCCCTTGATCTAGATGCTATACTCCTATTGATGCAGCCCAGAATTGCATTGGCTTTTTTAGCTGCTGCATCACAAACTTCTCTCCCTCTCTCCCTCCCCACAAACCTCTCCTCTTATGGGTTTGTGGCTGTGGCAGCAGAGACCATTTCTCTGGCCTGAGCCTCTCTCCGGGGTCTGCTTTGGGGGTTCCCCTAAGGATGGCTGAGTGACAGACAGACAGACAGACAGACAGACGGAGGGCTGATCCCATGGCAGGACCAGGGTTCACAATCCAGCAGGAAATAATCCTCGGCTCCCTCGTTGGAAGAACTGGAAGTTTTGTGAAAAGTAACGGGATTACTTTTCTTTTTTTAAATCGTTTTTATTCGATTTTACAAATGCAAAATTATAACAAACCAAATGCATATCCATGTATAGAGATTACTCTGAATCTCACAACTTCCCCCCACCCCTTCCGTGGGTCTTATTCTCAACATTTATAACTGCATATTATTCCATAATCTATATGGAATAATCATCCCCTCCGTGGGTCCTAATGTCAATGTTTTCAACTGCATATTATTTCATAGTCTATATTATTTCATAGTCTATATTTTATATCAATCCATATTATCCATGGTATTTGTCACATTACAAGTGAGATTAAAATCCTGCTAATGTTTCTGTCTGCTTGCAGTGGTCTCCTAAATAACTTAAAAATTCCCCCCATTCTTTTTAAAAAGTTTTTGTCTTCTTGTCAAGGGAGGTATGGAGCAGGTACTGACTGGAAACAGAGCAGGATATCGTATGAACATACCAATTTTGTATTCTCATCCTGTATCTTTCTGTTGTGGTTAGAGTGCTGGATTAGGGACCTGTACAAATTTAATTAACAAGAGGAAGAAGAAGAAGAAGAAGAAGAAGAAGAAGAAGAAGAAGAAGAAGAAGAAGGATGTGCTGGATTAGGCCAAAGGTAGCTTCTCATATGGGGGTTTCTTGGCAGGGATACTGGAGCGGCTTGCCAGTTCCTGCTCCAGGTGGATCACATTTAGTCAAAACTCTCCACTATGACCTGTCCATCTTGGGTGGCCCTGCATGGCATGGCTACCTCATGAGTAGAGAAGACTCCCTGGAAAAGACCCTGATGTTGGGAAAGATGGAGGGCACAAGGAGAAGGGGACGACAGAGGACGAGATGGTTGGACAGTGTACTCAAAGCGACCAACACTGACCAAACTGCGGGAGGCAGTGGAAGACAGGAGGGCCTGGCGTGCTCTGGTCCATGGGGTCATGAAGAGTTGGACATGACTAAATGACTAAACCAGTGATGGCTAACCTTGACACTCCAGATGTTTTGGAACTACAACTCCCATCATCCCTGACCACTGGTCCTGTTAGCTAGGGATGATGGGAGTTGTAGTTCCAAAACATCTGGAGTGTCAAGGTTAGCCATCACTGGACTAAACAACAACAACAAGCTTCTCACAGTGGCCAACCAGATGCCCATTGTGGGGAATCTGCAGGCAGGACCAGAGCACAATATCGCTCTCCCCTCCTGTGGCTTCTAGCAACTGGGATTCAGAAGCATCGCTTGCTCCAGCTTGTGCTCAGGCCCTGCTTGTGGGTTTCCCATAATAGGCACCCAGTTGGCCACTGCTAGTCCAGGACGCTAGACTTGCTGGGCCATTGGCCTGATCCAGCAGACTCTTCCATCAGCTGCTGTCACGCCCAGGGCTGGATTGAGGTTTGATGAGGTCCTAAGCTACTGTAGGTAATGGGGCCCTTTATATGTCCAGCTGTCCTTTGTCAACAACAAATTGTCGCTGTTTTTTCTATTACATGAAATCAATCAGACTCACACCCTTAGTCTATGCTGCCTGATCATCAGTCTACAAGCACTCTTTAATATTAGATAACAGGTACAAAGCTTGACCTTCATTCAACTGTGCTGCACTGCAGTCTGCAGCTGCATGCTCCATGTTGCCATGCAACCATGCGGAATGTAGGCACGCTATATATAGAAAGGAGCAAACCAGGGATATTTGAGGGAGCAGACTAGCAGGCGGGGCCCATGACTTACACCATAGGAGCCTAATCAGCACAAAACACTGTTGCTGTATGTAGGTTTTATTTGATTTGTTTTTTATCTTATATTTTGGAAATGTACATCCAGTTTATTTTCCCCTTTAATTTTTTTGGGCCCCCCCAAGAGAGTGGGGCCTTAAGCTATAGCTTGTTTAGCTTATATGTAAATCCGGCACTGGTTACGCTTGACCCTGTGCAACCAGCTACGATCGAGTTTGTACTGATATTCAAAGATGTTCAGAGTTAGAGCAAACATAATTGATTTTTTTTTTTAAAAAAACCCAATATCGAAGGGCTATTATTATGACTTGAGAAAAACCCTGCACACCCGGAATTATATGGTGACAATGCCTTCCTCATCAAAAGGGGTCCCAGAGCTAGAACGCTGTCTCCAGACTGACACGCCGGAGGACATATTACCGGAATGAATGGGAACGAGCCGGCCATCTCATCTGCCCGTTACCTGTCCATCGTGAGCTCCTGCTTAGGAGAGTCAGATAAGGACTCTCCTCGCAGTAACCTATCCATCACAGACACCTGTCAATAAAACCCTGACACGATCAATGGCTGGGGCCCTGGTAATTACATTTTCGAGATCAAATGCATATATAAATGTTTCATTTGGGTAAATGTTCTTTTTGGAGAGAGGGGTGTCTGAGAGGGTCCCATTGATCGGGTAAATGGCCCGAGATAAAGAGGACTCCACGCAGAGGAACCAAAGGGATTGCTGTGATGATGGATAGGAGGACTCCAAACCAGATGCCTAACATCATCCTGAGTCTTTCTAAGCCCTGGGGAGAACTCCAGACGTCCCTCCCTTTTGATCCTTGTGCAGACGTTCACCCAGATCTGCACTCACGGGCTGACACCAGCAACAGCTAAATGTTAGATCTGGGTCCTGATTTGGGGCACTCACGTCCTTCTGAACAAGTTTGGATAAGGGCAATGCCACAGGCCTGGCGCATGTGAGATGTGCAGCGATGTATTGAGGGCCAGCAAGGTGTGGTGTAGTGGTTAAGAGTAGTAGACTCGTAATCTGGTGAACCGGGTTCGCTTCCCCGCTCCTCCACATGCAGCTGCTGGGTGACCTTGGGCTAGTCCCACTTCTTTGAAGTCTCTCAGGAAGGGAAAGGAGAATGTTAGCCGCTTTGAGACTCCTTCAGGTAGTGATAAAGCGGGATATCAAATCCAAACTCTTTTTCTCTTCATCTCTGCTGAAACCTGTACCCAGCTCATTTAGCAACCTACCCAAACTATTTAGCAACCTTCGTGTGCGGGCAATGATGTCCATTTCTGGATGGAGCAAAGGATTCGAGAGGCTGGTAGGACCTCATCTCATCCTCACCAGCAATGAAAATGGAGAAAACATTGCATGACTTATGTTCTGCCAACATATATATTTCTTTCGGTTGTCTTGCTATTTCACAAATCATTTCAATTTCCCTTGTTTTTGGGGGTTCCCACCAGCTCCAGATATAGGGGGTGCTAGGGGCTCCAGCCCCCTCAATATTTTGCATCATGGGGGCAACACCCCCTGGCGCATGCTGCATGGGCAGGAGGAGGCTCCAAGCTCCGCCTCCTTCTCTCCACCACACGTCCCATTGGGGAGGACAAGTCACATGACATCACGTGACACGTCACGTAGTGCGCCCCCAATGTGGGGGTCAAATTGGCATCTTTGGGGGTTCCTGTCATCTCATTCAAGCCATGCAGTTCGCAGAGCATCCTGGACTTGAGCAAAGCTTTCAAACTCCTCCCTCAGCCCGTCTGTGTGTCGTCTGTGCTAATTTGTAATCTCACAGCTCCTTGGCTCAATTAATCCAAATTCTGTCACAGGGAAAGCTGAGCGCTGTGATCTGTTTAATTTATGCCAATTATTATTTTATTCATTGCACTTATTATCTGTCACCTATTCACAGAGATGTCAGAGAATTTCATCAGAAAAAGAAATAGGGGACAGAAATTGCCACAATTTGCATGCTTCTCCCAGATCAGGAACAGAAGTCACACAAACAATTTACGTGGTGCAGTCACTATCATTGTTGGGTTTTGTTTTTAGTCCACAAAGGTTATGTAAATAATTGCATTGTTTTCTGCATTGTTTTTCCTGTTTTCCTTCCTCTGTAATGCATGGACATTAATTATACAATTAATTTGCATTAGTTTTGGCCGTAGCCGATATTGAGATGAAAAACATAGGTTTTAGTGGAACGGAATCAGTTCTGACTGCGATGAACGCAAGAGACGGCAGAAATTGCTGACTCCGTACATCCCTGCCAAATCCGTCATATTGCTCAAGGCTGATGCGCAGCCAAAAATTCAAGCAGGAGCACGGGTAAGATTTTCAAAATCTTAAGAATTAAGAATAAAGAATTTCTAGTTCTCAGATTTTAGAATGAGGAAAAAACCTCTCCCCCGACCCCTGGAAATTGCATTTGAATATTTCTTTGGCTCTTGAGATTCTGCGCTAAATTTTCAAATAATGATGGGACACATCTGGAGCAGGCATTCAGTGTCCTCTGTGTCTGTGTATAGAGTCACAGAATTGTAGAGCTGGAAGGTAACCCTAAGGGTCATCTAGTCCAACCCCCTGCAATGCAGGAATCACAGCTCAAGCATCCCTGGCAGACATCCAAACTCTGTTTGAAAACCTCCAAGGAAGGGGAATCCACCGCCTTCAAACAGCTCTCCCCACCAGAAAGTTCTTCCGCATGTTTGGAATCTCCTTTCTTGTGATTTCGTTCGGATCTTAACCTTTGGAGCAGCAGAAAAAACAAGCTTGCTCTTGAAAGACCTACACTGGCTCCCAGTACGTTTCCGAGCACAATTCAAAGTGTTGGTGCTGACCTTTAAAGCCCTAAATGGCTTCGGTCCAGTATACCTGAAGGAGCGTCTCCACCCCCATCGTTCTGCCCGGACACTGAGGTCCAGCGCCGAGGGCCTTCTGGCGGTTCCCTCACTACGAGAAGCCAAGTTACAGGGAACCAGGCAGAGGGCCTTCTCGGTAGTGGCACCCGCCCTGTGGAACGCCCTCCCTTCAGATGTCAAAGAGAACAACAACTATCAGACCTTTAGAAGACATCTGAAGGCAGCCCTGTTTAGGGAGGCTTTTAATGTTTTATAGATTATTGTATTTTAATGTTCTGTTGAAAGCCGCCCAGAGTGGCTGGGGAAACCCAGCCAGATGGGCGGGGTATAAATAATTATTATTATTTTCCGTGTGGCAGCCTTTGAGATATTTGAAGAAGGCCATCGCCTGTGTGCCTGAATGGAGTGTGTTTCGAAAACAACATGCTCTAACATCCTACGGGGCAATAAGGTAGGAAGGAGCAGACCCAGCCACAATCCATCTCTGGGTTTGTAACTGTTATAAGAATTCTAAGGTCTCAAATATAAAATAAATGTTCATAAATGTACAAGGCAAACACATACAGAAGTACAGTCATACCTTGGGTTACAGACGCTTCAGGTTGTGCGTTTTCGGGTTGCGCACCGCGCTGAACCCGGAAGTACCGGAACGGGTTACTTCTGGGTTTCAGCGCTCACGCATGCGCAGAAGCACAGAATTGCGACCCTTGCGTGCGCAGACGAGGCGCTGTGGGTTGTGAATGCTGCGGGTTGCGAATGCGCCTCCTGCACGGATCACGTTCGCAACCTGAGCGTCCACTGCATATAAACCATGTGTCTGAAATAGTACAGGAGAGCAACCCTGAAGCCATTTTGACTCTCCCAGTGACCTCAAATATTCCTCTGCAGTAAGGGAGGCAAATGGGAAAAGGTTCCCATTGTCTTCTCAATTGCAAATCCTGTCTTAAGGGCATATTTGCGTATGAATAGGGTGAGCCTGTGACCTGGATTCAGGAACAAAAGTATTTACCCTCACAAAAGAATGGCCAGGCTGCCCAGGTAATGATTTTGGGGGGTGGTCTTGGGCTACAGGGTGGGCAATTTCAAAAGTCTATATAAGGGCTTCCGCACCATTGGGTTCCTCCTCCCTCCTGCGTGGGGGGGGGGTGAGCACCCTGTTGCAACAGTTAATAAAGATCAGGCTTCCTAGCTGCTTTGCTTCTCAATATTCTCTGGTTGGCCTCTGTTATTTTCTCCTACTGATAGCAAACCCACTTAATGACTCTATACGGGCTCTTGGGTACCCCATAAGGGGAAAGGAGCAGCCCCCCCCTTTTAACATAACTTTGAGGCCTAAAGGAGCACACACACGGACACACCAGCCACGCTCCCCTCATAAAACAAATCCCCTCTCTTCCCTTCCTCTGCTCCCCAGCAGGCTCTGGCCCAGCTGGCGCTCTTTCAGAGGCTCGTCATTCCATCTGGCTTCATCCAACGCCTGTCCTTGCTGATCCACCAGTTCCCAAGGAAAGGTTTTGGTCGCTTGCTGACGCTGCTGCACCTCCCAATGGGAGGAAGAGACGGCTTCTCCACCTGGCTGAAATCAGAAACTCTCCCGAAGATGGATCAGCATCCTTTTTCCTCGTGCCAAGGGACCCAAGGTGGACCGCCCGGCTGCCCACCTCTTCTGCCTGGTGAATTTTGGCGGAGCCGAATTTCATCGGTGACCGGTTGTCCTCTGGGACGCTGGTGTTGGACGGTTTTCGTTCCTCGGTTCTCTGAAACTGAGAGTCCTCTGCCACATGGAATCATAGAATTGCAGAGTTGGAAGGGACCCCCAAGGGTCGTCCAGTCCAACTCCCTGAAATGCTACAAGGAGCTACAAATCTTCAGCGGTTAGCTTCCAAAACAAGTAAGTGGATAGAGAGAAGTTTTCTCCCTCCCTTGTCAGGCTGAAGCTCGTGGACATCCAACGAAGCCAAAATGCTGGAAGATTCAGGACAGAGAAAAGGTCTTCTTTACCCAGCGCAGAGTAGAACTGTGGAACTCCCTCCCACAGGATGGTCACCTACTTGGATGGTTTTAAAATAGGATGGGACAAATTAATAGAGGAGAGGACTATTGATGGCTATCAACCACATTGGCTGCGTTCTGCCTCCGCAGCTGGAGTCAGCGATGCTTCTGAATCCCAGTTGCTGGAAACCACAGGAGGGGAGAGTGTTGCTCTTGAGAGCCAGTGTGGTGTAGTGGTTAAGAGCGGTAGACTCGTAATCTGGTGAACCGGGTTTGCTTCCCTGCTCCTCCACCTGCAGCTGCTGGGTGACCTTGGGCTCGCCCCACTTCTCTGAAGTCTCTCAGCCCCACTCACCTCACAGAGTGTTTGTTGTGGGGTAGGAAGGGGAAGGAGAATGTGAGCCGCTTTGAGACTCCTTCGGGGAGTGATAAAGCGGGATATCAAATCGAAAGTCTTCTTCTACTTCTTGTGCTCGGATCCTGCTTGCTGGTTTCCCACAGGCATCTGCTTGGCCCCTGTGAGAACAGGATGTTGGATTAGATGAGCCATCGGCCTGATCCAGCAGTGCCTCCTCATCTCCTTATCTCCTTAAGTTGTGCTTTGGCCCTTATCCTCCATTTGTCCGAGTCCATGTTGTCTGGCTCAGTTGAAAGAGCACCCAATTTGCAAGCAGGAAGTTCCCGGTTCGATCTGCCCTGGCATCTCCTGGAAGAGCTGGGAAAGATCCCTGAGATCCCGGAGAGCCATTCAGAGGTTTTATAGTGAAATGGCTTTCTTTTTGTTTCCTAATAAGAACGAATAAAGAAAGCAGAACAAAACAGGACAACAATACAGTAGCTGCTTGTCGGTGTTTAACGGTACCGGATGGATCAATGGTCTGACTCTGTACATGGCAGCATAAGATGCTCCTTTGTACAATTAATTGACCCCGAATCTTAAGCCTTTTGGGAGGGGAGGAATAACTTATCTCTATCCGCTTTCTCTGTGCCACATATAGTTGTATAAATCTCTCCCATCCTTTCCTCTCTCTCTCTCTCTCTCTCTCTCTCTCTCTCTCTGCGCCCAAGCTGCAAGTCTCAAATGCTTTAGCTTTTCCTCGAGGGAAGGGGCATTTCCCCAAGGATTATAATGGGCCTCATCATGTTTCAAAAGCTGCCCAAGGACAGGGTCTCCGTGAATTTTGCAATGCTTAATTGGTTTCTGCAGGAGAATGTCCTGGGGGAATTGAGCCCTGGTGCCTGGTTCCCATGCCAGGAATGGGGCAGAAATTCAATTCAGTTCGGATTTGGAAGCGAAACAACCTAATTCGCCCTTTCTGAAACTGTATGTGAACCAAGACACTGCTGACCTTCAAAATGTCTGCTTTGGGAATTTTGTGATGAAGTTCTCCCACAAAATATTGTCATGGAGACTTGAAAATTGTATTTTTTCCAGGTGATGTGGAAAGGTGGAGAGATGAGCTTCAGACTGGAAAAACAAGAAGCCAAAACTGAAATATTCGTTCATCTGTATCCCGTCCAAACTCCTTTAGCGGTACCCCTTGGCCCTTCATCATCCTGAGACAACCTCTAGCCATGCCAGTTTTGACCTGGGTAGCCACCAGTGCTGCAGCAGTGCGGTTGCGGCTGTTAGTATTTCATTCCCTCATCGCAGGCTGTGTGGCGCAGTGGTTAGAGTGTTGGACTAGTAGAACCTGGGAGAGGCCGGGGTTCAAATCCCCGCTCAGCCACGAAGCTCCCTGGGCGTGACCTTGGGCCAGCCACTGCCCCTCTCAGCCTGACCTACCTCGCAGGGCTGTTGCAAGGATGAAATAGATGCAGAGGGGGAGAACGATGCAAGCTACCCTGAGCTCCTTGGAGGAGAGGAGAGAGACGAGCGTTAACAAGAGTAAGGAAACCGGCATGGGCCGGCGGAACAATGAACCTGCCCCGGAGTAAGATGGTCGTGAGAACTGCCTCTCCCCCCCACCACAAATATGCCCTGGGATATTTCAGCGGGGCACTGAAATGTTTACAACCCCATCCCCAACAGTAACTAACCCATAGCTCCCCATTGGGATCTGACCGCACACAGAGTTATAATTGAAGCTCTCATAATTACAGGGAGGGGGTTACGCCCTGGTGCCGCAGGGGGCCTTCGCGGCGGTGAGTGCCTTACGTAATGGACGAGGATGAGCAGCAGGGAAGATGCTTTGCTAAGACTCCCCAGGGCGCTTGCACTTTCCACTCCGACCATTTAAGCTGGGTATTTCCCCCCCCTTATGGGTTTATGTAATATTCAATAAATGGAAGGCGCACCCGTCTTACTTATGATACAGGAAGGGGAGCGACACATTACTGAATATTGCATTACAGGATGGAAAGGGCCGGCCAGCCTTTGTGCTGGCCTTAAAAGGAGCCATTATTATTATTATTATTATTATTATTATTATTATTATTATTCTGCCCTTCATCAAAAAGTCTCAGGGTGGTTCAAACACTAATAAATAGTCAAAATAGAAGCACCAAACAGTAACCCTCCCTCCCACACATTTTAAAGACAATAATAATAATAATAATAATAATAATAATAATAATAATAATTTATTTATTTATACCCTGCCCATCTGGCTGGGTTTCCCCAGCCATAGAATACTAATCAGTCAAAGGCCTGGTTGAAGAGGAATGTTTTCACCTGGCACCTAAAATATATATAATGAAGACACCAGGCGAACTTCCTTGGGGAGAGCATTCCACAGACAGGGAGCCACTACAGAAAAGGCTCCGTTTTCGTGTTGCCACCCTCCAGATCTCTCGAGGAGGAGGCACATGAAGAAGGGCCTCAGAAGATGATCTCAGGGTCCAGGTAGGTTTATATGGAAAGAGGCGGTCCTTGAGGTATTGCGGTCCTGAGCCATTTAAGGCTTTATAGGTCAAAACCAGCACTTTGAATTGGGCCCAGAAACTAATTGGTAGCCAGTACAGTCGGGCCAGGATTGGTGTGATATGTTCAAACCGTCTTGTCCTAGTGAGCAACTTGACCACCAAATTCTGCACCAGCTGAAGCTTCCAAACCGTCTTTACTATTTGTTGTGGGAAATGATACGTAAATCCATAAAACCTAACCCAGGCATCCCCAAACTTCGGCCCTCCAGATGTTTTGGACTACAATTCCCATCATTCCTGACCACTGGTCCTGTTAGCTAGGGATCATGGGAGTTGTAGGCCAAAACATCTGGAGGGCCGCAGTTTGGGGATGCTTGACCTAACCTAACCGATGAGCTTCCAGGTGTTACTGGATCACAACCCCCATTATCCCTGCCCATGCATTCTGGGGCTGAAGGGAGTTGGAGGACTGCAGGTTCCTCATCCTTAAAGGATCCGGTGATGAGAAAGATCTCCTTCTGAGAGCCTGCAGTCGGAGTTGACGTCATTGGTCAAGATAGATAAATACTTTTACCTGTTGTGTAAGTTAGCCTTCTGTGTTCCTCACCATAGAATCATAGAGATGGAAGGTACCCTGAGAGTCATCTAGTCCAACCCCCTACAATGCAAGAATCATGACTAAATCATCCCTTACAGAGGAGCATCCAACCTCAGTTTTAAAATCTCCAATGAAGAAGAGTCCACAACCTTCCGAGAGAGTCCGTTCCACTGTCAAAGAAGCTCCTACATAATATGTGGGCAATCCAGAGTTCTCCTCTGCCCCAGCAGCCTTCAAGGGAAGGATCTGAATTCTCACCTTAGTAACTACCCAATACTGTTTACTCTCCTGTAAGGACCTCACTGAGGAGAGAAAGGGTATCCTTGGGGTGTGAATATCTGGGCCCAAACCAGAGCTCTAACCCATCAAATTCAAGCAGGGTTTGGACACCCAGAAAGCATGCTCACCTTTGCGACCTGACCATTGCTAGAGCAACATCTCCTTCCCCTGGGAGCTCTCCAAAGTGCTGAAGAGCTTGATCCAGCTTGCTATCTGATAGCTGCTCTTTGATGTCCTTCAGGCCTTGTCTAGCACCTGCAAGCTCACAACCCAGCTGGAGCAGAGCAACCACTATAAGATTTATCTGTGTGACACACACCAACCCCTATTCTGCTCAGCTAAAGCAGCTTCTGAAGCATATATCCCAATGCACTCTACATGGGGCTGCCCTTGAAGATGACTCAGAAATGTCAATTGGTCCAGAATGCAGCAGCCGGATTACTGACTGGGGATCCATTTAAATCACATATAACCCCTGTTTTAAAACAGCTGCAGTGGTTGCCAGTTTGTTTCTGGGCCCAATTCAAGGGGCTCACATTGATGTTTAAAGCCCTAAATGACTCTTTCCCTACAGAGCTTTTCGGGTGCTAAGATCAGCAGAAAGGGACCTCTTGATGAGAAGGCCTTCTCTCTGGGGCCCCCTAAGCTGCAGAACTCCCTCCCCACAGAAGCACACCTGCCACCTTTGTTATACAGCTTCTGTAAGGTGCTGAATACACACCCCTTCACCTTGGCTTCTGACTCGTGAGCTGTACGTTTTTAGGACCCCACCTTATTTTCATGGTTGTAAGCTGTTTTAAACTGCTTTTTAATATTGTGTTTTGAAGCTTTATGGAAGCAAGTCACGGGCATCTTGCAACTGTGAGGAGAGATGCCTCAACGTCTTCCCCACATGCTCTGTGTCAGGAAGATTTTGGGCATGACATGGCAGGAGAGAATTCCAAACAAGGATGTTCTCTTCCAAGATTACATTCCCAGCAAGTTCACACTCCTGTCTCAGCGACGTCTACACTGGCTTGGTCATGTCCACAGAATGGAAGATGGTAGGATCTCCCAAGGACGTGGTCTACAGGGAGCTGGCTTCAAGTACCAGGTCCATTGGCAGAACTCTGCATTATGAATAATAATAATAATAATAATAATAATAATAATAATTTATTTTTACCCCGCCCATCTGGCTGGGTCCCCCCAGCCTCTCTGGGCGGCTTCCAACAAATATCAAAATACATTAAAATATCACAGATTAAAAACTTCCCTAAACAGGGCTGCCTTCAAGTGTTTGCTAAAGGTCATGTAGTTGTTTATTGCTTTGATCTCTGATGGGAAGGCATTCCACAGGGCGGGCGCCACTACCGAGAAGGCCCTCTGCCTGGTTCCCTGTAGCTTTGCTTCTCGCAGTGAGGGAACCGCCAGAAGGCCCCCGGCGCTGGATCTCAGTGTCCGGGCTGAACGGTGGGGGTGGAGACGCTCCTTCAGGTATACAGGACCGAGGCTGTTTAGGGTTTTAAAGGTCAGCACCAACACTTTGAATTGTGCTTGGAAACATACTGGGAGCCAATGTAGGTCTTTCAAGACTGGTGTTATGTGGTCTCGGCAGCCGCTCCCAGTCACCAGTCTAGCTGCCGCATTCTGGATTAATTGCAGTTTCCGGGTCACCTTCAAAGGTAGCCACACGTAGAGCACATTGCAGTAGTCCAAGCGGGAGATAACTAGAGCATGCACCACTCTGGCGAGACAGTCTGCGGGCAGGTAGGGTCTCAGCCTGCGTACCAGATGGAGCTGGTAAACAGCTGCCCTGGACACAGAATTAACCTGTGCCTCCATGGACAGCTGTGAGTCCAGAATGACTCCCAGGCTGCGCACCTGGTCCTTCATGGGCACAGTTACCCCATTCAGGACCAGGGAGTCCCCCACACCCGCCCGCCCTCTGTCCCTTGTCCCCTAAAAACAGTACTTCTGTCTTGTCAGGATTCAACCTCAATTTGTTAGCCGCCATCCATCCTCCAACCACCTCCAGGCACTCAAATGAAGACGCCTGCAAATGTGGCATGAAGGCTAGGGACATCAACACCTGCCTGCAGTCAGGCAGTCAGGTTGTGTATCCACAGCAGTGACCACAGGACGAATGACCTCTAGGAGAAGCGCAGGGAGAAAAAAATGCCCTGGTGCATCAGCAGCAGCTCAACCAGACGCCTTCACCTGCCCCAGCTGCAATGAAACATGTCTCTCTCACATTGGTCTCTACAGCCACAATCGACTCTGCAACCGTCCAACAGCTTGACCTCCATTGTCTCCCAGGAGAGATGGACGCCAATAACCCACCCTGGGATCTTAAACTGAAGGGCAGGTAAATAATAATAATAATAATAATAATAATAATAATAATAATAATGGGATAATCTTCACCATTGCCACCTCATGAGAAGTGAAGACTCCCTGGAAAAGACCCTGATGCTGGGAAAGATGGAGGGCACAAGGAGAAGGGGACAACAGAGGACGAGATGGTTGGACAGTGTTCTCGAAGCTACCATCATGAGTCTGACCAAACTGCGGGAGGCAGTGGAAGACAGGAGTGCCTGGCGTGCTCTGGTCCATGGGGTCACGAAGAGTCGGACACGACTAAACAACAAATAGTACTGTGATTGACCAAGTTGGTGGTCCTGCCCCCTGGACCATAAAGAAGGCTGATCGCCGAAGAATTGATGCCTTTGAATTCTGGTGCTGGAGGAGACTCTTGAGAGCCCCATGGACTGCAAGAAGATCAAACCTATCCATTCTGAAGGAAATCAGCCCTGAGTGCTCCCTGGAAGGACAGATCCTGAAGCTGAGGCTCCAATACTTTGGCCACCTCATGAGAAGAGAAGACTCCCTGGAAAAGACCCTGATGCTGGGAAAGATGGAGGGCACAAGGAGAAGGGGACGACAGAGGACGAGATGGTTGGACAGTGTTCTCGAAGCGACGAACATGAGTCTGACCAAACTGCGGGAAGCAGGGGAAGACAGGAGTGCCTGGCGTGCTCTGGTCCATGGGGTCACAAAGAGTCGGACACGACTAAACGACTAAACAACAATTTGCACCTGCTGTTTTCCTGCAAGCTGAAGATTCAGCTCAACCGCTCTTTTCCTCTCTGTTCAATCTGACAACCTTTTCAGCCCTGACTCTTCCTGGCGGGATGTCTTCACCTGAAATTCATCTAGACCCCATGGCCCAGCGGAAGAAAACCCTCCTTCTCAAGGAGCCCCATTGAACTCTTGCCAACACAATCCTTCCCCCCGTCATTCCTGTCACCCAATTACCAGGTTATCCTACCTGGTTCTTGAAGAGTTCATGCAGACGCTTCCTTTGTTTCCACTCATGCCATGATTTTTGCATCCTCAGCATCTTCGCCCACTGGATATCTCTTCTGGATAATTAATAAATATGCTGTTTATGAGCAGGGCTGGCTCTTGCCTGCAGAACAACAGATTGCAGGGGTTTCCTCCTATTCAGCTCCCCCCCCCCACTTTGTCTTCTGACTCTCAGCCTCTCGGTCAATTACACCAACGCCAACAAGACACCGTGAGGAGCTTCCCTGGGATGTCATTAAAACCCAAGTTAATGATATCCTACTGCACCGGCTACCAGGCTAAATCTGACCAAAGGTTCTAACAATTTCAGAAAATGTTGCTGAACGTGGAAGGAAAGTTTGCGCTGCTAAGAAGATGCGGAAAGACTAAGGAGAAGAAAAGGAGATCGTTTTAACAGCAAGGATAGTTGGGGACAGGATGGAACCCTTTCCCTTGGTACATATGCGCCAAAAGAGGTTGATCTTTTGCTGACGCCTCTGTCAATGGATTATTACTGTTTCTTACTGTTATAAGAATTTTAAGGTCTCAGGTGTACAGAATAAATATTCATAAATGCACACATATCTAAATATAAGAACCCTGTGTCTGAAATAGTATGGGAGAGCAATCCTGAAGTCGTTTTGACTCTCCCAGTGACCTCAAACATTCCTCTGCAGTAAGGGAGGCAAATGAGGAAAGCCTTCCCATTGTATTTTTGATTGCAAATCCTGTCTTAATGGTGTATTTGTGTATGAATAGGGTGAGCCTGTGACCTGCTTTGCAGGGGGTTGGACTAGATGGCCCTTGGGGGCCCTTCCAACTCTACAATTCTGTGATTCGGCAAGCCGCCCTTCTTCTAAACCAAAAATCACCAAACTCTGCAACATTTCCTCAAGAAGGAAGTTGCCCCCCCATCACTTTGGCTATCCTTTTCTGTGCTTTCTCTCAGAAGCATAAAGTTTAGTCCTGGGGAGATGGCAGGGGAAAATGTCTGCTTTGCTGCCTGGTTTTTGTTTTTTTTTCAAAACACAATTCTACACAGAAGGGGCATGGAGGGGGGGAATCGATTTCCGCTTGGGTCAGCTGTGTGTGTTCTGGAGAGAGCCCTTCAGAGGAGCAGAGATTAATTTAGCAACTGTGAGCAGGTAAGGCAGAATAGGAGGGCAAGGGTAGGGAGAACGGGAGATGTGGTACAGGCTGGGGTGGGCAGGCTGGGGCGCTCCTTAATAAGGGTCCAGCAAGTCCCAGAGAGATTAATCAGCCCCGTCGCTAACGCCCAGATGCAGAAGTGCCAAGTCAGATGCAAACTGCAAGGAAGCAGGAGGCTGCTTCCTGCTTCTTGTCCTGTCTTGGGGGAAACTGGAGGTGGGAGCAGAAATGATGGATTCATCCGGTCCTCCTCCCCCCTCTCTTGCTTTTCTTATTTATTTAGGGCCCCTCCAGACTCTTGCCTTTTAATTTTTATTTGGGGATGTGTGTGCGTTCTGTTACATGTCACGGATGCAAATAATAGTGCATTAGCTACTACTACTACCGCAGATTTATTTCCGGCCGTCCACACCCTTATTTATTGCGCAGAACTTATACACTGCTTGATTGTAAGAAAGAACCTCAAAGCGGTTTGCAAAAAAGTTAAAACAATAAAATTGCCACTGTTACCGGGAAATCGGAAGGGGGTGGTGGTGAGAGACCTCCCCACTCCCATCGTGAGCCTTGCCTCTCCACACTACGGGTAAAGACAAAGAGCCTCCAGTAAAGGTAAAGGGACCCCTGACCATTAGGTCCAGTCGTGTCCGACTCTGGGGTTGCGGCGCTCATCTCGCATTATTGGCCGAGGGAGCCAGCGTACAGCTTCAGGGTCATGTGGCCAGCAGGACTAAGCTGCTTCTGGTGAACCAGAGCAGCACACGGAAACACCGTTTACTTTCCCGCTGGAGCGGTACCTATTTATCTACTTGCACTTTGTGCTTTTGAACTGCTTCTGGAAATGTATTACGGGAAACTTTGGGAAAAGTTCAAATGTGAAAGAATTTTTTTTGAATTTTCTGGCAATTGGCTTTTTTTATAATTTCTTCCTAAATTATTTTTTATTCATTTTTTGAAGCAATCGTAGATACAAAGACAACTTGAAATAAAAAAAAGCATAATTAAAGACAAATTCAAAACCAAAAAAATGCAGGAGAATGAGACATCTGAATTTCTGCATATACACGGAACACACCAGATTTGAACTGGGAAAATTATAATATACTAGTTTCCTGTTATTGCAGTTATGTCGTTATTGTTTCCCTGCTTCCTTCATTGCAGGAATCAGATAGTAGTGTGGGTCAAAAAATAGTTGCAACAAAGATAAGACAAATTTATACAAGCTGGACCATGCTATATGCTGAAGGCACTTATTTGTACAACCAATAACCAATATTTCTTTTATTTTCAAGCGTGGAGCAACGAAGGTTTGGAAACAAGATTTGGCCAGCACCTTAACGGCTTTCCTGCCTGCGCTGGAGAGCAGAGTCCGTCTTTTTCAGATGAGCTGCGGTGGACGCAAATGTTTTCTGCTGTGCTGTTTCTTCACCTGCCTGCAAGTAGGCGCTTGCTGATCCAGCGGAAACCTTTGCAATAATGTGAATCATTTTCCGTTCGTAAGGCCCGGTAGGAAATCCTGCGACTGCCACCCCTACCTGTGTTCGGCAAGATTGATGATTTCCACGGGGCCGAGCGACAAGCCCTCCATCCCTGCCGCACACCCCAGGCTTCAAAATCCCTGCTCCGCTAGCCATGCCGAGAGAAATTAATAAAGATCTTGATTGCCTAAAGAGCTCCTCCTACCCTCCACCACCTTAAAATCTTTCAGCTGAGCGAGTGAGTATTAAGCCCTCCATCGATCGCAGCCGTAGCCTGCAAATTGCTTCTGCGGCCACGTGGGCCCAGGCGAGTGTCAAGCAGGGGGTGTCATGCCGCCACCATCAACAGCGGTGTCCCCCCCTGGACCTCATCAGCCTAAGTAATTCATGGCAATTCTGAAGTCTTGGTCTCAATGAAGTTGTAACACCTGTGCATGGACAGGTGTCAGCATACAGCAGCAGTTGCTGACTGGCTACCAGGTTTGCTGCGGTTGGCACCTGGCTGTCTCAAGGGACAATGGAGTGCGCCTCCGGGGGTGAAGTCAAACCCGCTGGAGAATCACAGCGCCTGCTGTGGCTGCAGAGACCGGGAACTCGTATCTGCTGCCTCCCGAGTTGTTTTCGCTGCGTTAGCAGCAGCAAAGTGACCTCCCTGTTGCACAAGTCTGGGCTGTGAGTCTGGAGGTCCTGGGCTGGCCAGATGACAAGACCCCACCACCCCTCGGCCTCGCTGATGTGGCCCAAAGGAAAGGAGAGTAAGATGTTTGGCACCAGTTTGGCCGCAGGAGTTGCAGGAAGGCGGCGTACAAGACGCCATCCAACCGTCTTAGGGACTCCAGATATGTGTAGGGTTTACTCTACACAGCTCTAAAGGACCCCTGACAGTTAAATCCAGTTGTGAACGACTCTGGGGTTGCAGTGCTCATCTCGCTTTACTGGCCGAGGGAGCCGACGTTTGTCCGCAAACAGATTTTCGGGTCATGTGGCCAGCACGACTAAGCCGCTTCTTGCGAAACCAGAGCAGCGCATGGAAGCGCCGTTTACCTTCCCGCCGGAGCAGTACCTATTTATCTACTTGCACTCTGACGTGCTTTCAAACTGCTAGCTTGGCAGGAGCTGGGACCGAGCAACAGGAGCTCACCCCGTTGCAGGGATTCGAACCACCGACCTTCCGATCAGCAAGCCCAAGAGGCTCAATGGTTTAGACCACAGCGCCAGCTCTTTTAAATCTGAACCAGTGAAGGCGGTGAATGTCCTGTGTCTGGAGGCGGTTGGAGGATGGATGGCAGCTAACGGATTGAGGTTGTATCCTGACAAGACAGAAGTACTGTTCTTGGGGGACAGGGGGCT
Source organism: Darevskia armeniaca (assembly GCA_034641395.1). Lineage (NCBI taxonomy): Eukaryota > Metazoa > Chordata > Lepidosauria > Squamata > Lacertidae > Darevskia > Darevskia armeniaca. The sequence continues at coordinate 819,394 of JAWWNF010000448.1, forward strand.
GGCAGGTGTGGAGGACTCCCTGGTCCTGAATGCGATAACTGTGCCTCTGAAGGACCAGGTGCGCAGCCTGGGAGTCCTTTTGGACTCACAGCTGTCCATGGAGGTGCAGGTCAATTCTGTGTCCAGGGCAGCTGTCTACCAGCTCCATCTGGTACGCAGGATGAGACCCTCCCTGCCCACAGACTGTCTCGCCAGAGTGGTGCATGCTCTGGTTATCTCCTGCTTGGACTACTGCAATGCACTCTATGTGGGGCTACCTTTGAAGGTGACCCAGAAACCACAGTACAACTAATCCAGATTGCGGCAGTGAGACTGGTGACTGGGAGTGGCCACCGAGACCACATAACACCGGTCTTGAAAGACTTACATTGGCTCCCAGTATGTTTCCGAGCACAATTCAAAGTGTTGGTGCTGACCTATAAAGCCCTGAACGGCCCAGTATACCTGAAGGAGCGTCTCCACCCCCATCAATCTGCCCGGACACTTCTGGCTATTCCCTCACTGCCCTGTTTAGGGAAGTTTTAAATGTTTGATGTTTTATCGTGTTTTTAATATTCTGTTGGGAGCTACCCAGAGTGGCTGGGAAAACACAGCCAGATGGGTGGGGTATAAATTATTATTATTATTATTATTATTATTACTCCTTGGCCTTTTCTTCTCTCAAAGAGACCAGTTGTGGGAAACCACAGGAGGCAGGGTGTGTTTGTGTCTTGTGCTCATGTCCTGCTTAATGGCTTCCCACCGACATCCAGCTGACCTCTGTAAGAAGAGGATTCTGAACAAGATGCCTCCCTCCTTTGGCCTGATCTTATGTTCTTAATGTTTATAAAGGTAAAGGTAAAGGGACCCCTGACCGTTAGGTCCAGTCACGGACGACTCTGGGGTTGTGGCGCTCATCTCGCATTACTGGCCGAGGGAGTCGGCGTACAGCTTCCAGGTCATGTGGCCAGCATGACTAAGCCGCTTCTGGTGAACCAGAACAGCGCACGGAAACACCGTTTGCCTTCCCTCCGGAGCGGTACCTATTTATCTACTTGCACTTGACGTGCTTTCGAACTGCTAGGTGGGCAGGAGCAGGGACCGAGCAACGGGAGCTCACCCCGTTGCGGGGATTCGAACCGCCGACCTTCTGATCAGCAAGCCCTAGGCTCTGTGGTTTAGACCACAGCGCCACCCACGTCCCTATCACTCCCCTTTACAAGCTCCATGTCAGTGTCTCAAAAAGGGCTTCTATATTACGGCTTTCCCTTCTGGGCTGCTCTGTGCATTGTCTATTTGGCATCCTCAAACACGTCAGTTTGGGGAAAAGCTTTTCCTTCCCTCCACCCCTTTCGCTTTCTGTCACCCACAGTTGCCCTTTTCAGGTGGTCACTGTTGTGGAATTGGATTTTTCCAGGGTGAGTGGCCATTCTGAGAACAGGATACTGGACCGGATGGACCACTGGCCTGATCCTGTAAAGCTCCTCTTACAATCTTAGTTCCATTCTAGTCTTATTGGCTTATTGTGAGCCTGACATCGACCGAGGAACCCCTGAGCTTTTCCAGGTGCTCGATTTTAGCACCTGTAAAATGGGGCGACAGGTGCGGAGGAGCGTGCCGGGGTCAAGCGCTGATATTTGCAAATGAAAAGCTGCTCTGTAAAGAGCCAGATCTATTCTCTGTGCGTTCGCCCTTCGTATGGAAGCTCCATCATAAAAGCTGCCTGGAGGAGGTGTGCAAGTTTGTACTCGATGACTTTGTTCAAAAAAATTCACCTCTTAAAGATTGTGCGAAATGGAAATTGGCTAGACCCAAAGGGGGTGAAAATGTCCTTTCAATTTGATAAGGACTGATTTGACTTTCATGAGGAGCCACTTATATATATATATATATTTGGTTGAGAGAGAGAAAAAAGTCTCCCACGTGGAAAGGTGAATGCTGTAAAATTAGGTGTGGAAAATTATTTCATCTAGAAAGGCAGAAAGGTTGTTTGACATCTCGCCTGTGTAATAGGAGAATTTGCCTCTCTCGTTTCCTAAACACCTGAAAATTCTTTTGATGCCCATTTGCCTTCATAATACCTGAAGGAGCCAAGCTTTCGTTCTTGATTTCTTTTTTATTATTATTAAGCAGAGACTAGAATGGGGCTGAAATAATGCAAAATGTAGATTTTGCACACAATAGTACTGACACGATGTCTGCCTGCTGCTTTTCTCCTGAGCTGCCTTCTGCCTGGATCTCCCAGCTTCACACTTGAATGTCCATCATCATCAGCACTTTGGCCTTTTGTGACTATGGACTTCTGCATAAGGGCACTTTCAAGAAAAAAAGCCCTGTTTGCACAGAGGTCTGTATGCATTTTACTTTTTTGGGTGCTCACACCAAAAATTTGAAAGAGGAAAGACACAACATGGATCTACCTGGATCTACCCCATGTTGTTGTTTAGTCATTTAGTCATGTCCGACTCTTCGTGACCCCATGGACCAGAGCACGCCAGACACTCCTGTCTTCCACTGCCTCCCGCAGTTTGGTCAGATTCATGTTGGTTGCTTCAAGAACATTGTCCAACCATCTTGTCCTCTGTCGTCCCCTTCTCCTTGTGCCCTCCATCTTTCCCAACATCAGGGTCTTTTCCAGGGAGTCTTCTCTTCTCATGAGGTGGCCAAAGTCTTGGAGCCTCAGCTTCAGGGCACCACAGTTCAAGAAGGATACTGACAAGCTGGAACGTGTCCAGAGGAGGGCAACCAAAATGGTCAAAGGCCTGGAAACGATGCCTTATGAGGAACGGCTTGGGGAGCTGGGTATGTTTAGCCTGGAGAAGAGAAGGTTAAGGGGTGATATGATAGCCATGTTCAAATATATAAAAGGATGTCATATAGAGGAGGGAGACAAGTTGTTTTCTGCTGCTCCAGAGAAGCGGACACGGAGCAATGGATTCAAATTACAAGAAAGAAGATTCCACCTAAACATTAGGAAGAACTTCCTCACAGTAAGAGCTGTTCGACAGTGGAATTTGCTGCTAAGGAGTGTGGTGGAGTCTCCTTCTTTGGAGGTCTTTAAGCAGAGGCTTGACAGCCACCTGTCAGGAATGCTTTGATGGTGTTTCCTGCTTGGCAGGGGGTTGGAATGGATGGCCCTTGGGGTCTCTTCCAACTCTAGGATTCTATGATTCGAAGAAGAAGAAGAAGAAGAAGAAGAAGAAGAAGAAGAAGAAGAGTTTGGATTTGCTATCCCGCTTTATCCCTACCCGAAGGAGTCTCAAAGCGGCTCACATTCCCCTTTCCCTTCCTCCCCCACAACAAACACTCTGTGGGGTGAGTGGGGCTGAGAGACTTCAGAGAAGTGGGACTAGCCCAAGGTCACCCAGCAGCTGCATGTGGAGGAGCGGGGAAGCGAACCCGGTTCACCAGATTACGAGTCCAGCGCTCTTAACCACACCACACTGGCTCTGAGAGTCGGGTTGAGAGACTGGGAGCCATAACTGGCTCTGCTTTGGACCCCAGCTAGCTGAAGCTATGAGAAGTGGGGTATAATTTTCTGTGCCCCCTCCATTGAAGGCTTTTAGGTGTGAATATGTGTGAATAAACCATATTTTTAAGACACTTCTGACTCCTCTCTGCCTTGATTTTCCATGAGAAACACAACCTGGAAACGCCTCCCCCCCCCCCGAATCTTGCTATCGTGCTTCAGAGATTGGGGGTGGCATGTGGCAGTATTATTTCTGGTAAATATTATTTCTTTGAAGTCATTGCGCCTTTTCTCCACTTTGGAGTTTTGTTCAAAGGACTCTTGGAATTCAGTAAGGGAAAAGCATTCAGGCTCCACCGACTTTAAATCAAATCATGATTGGGGGGGGGGGAGGAAACTGACTCAATCCCCAATTGAAGCTGACAACATTATTTACAACTTAAAAATGCAAGAGTAGCTGGCTTCTTCCTGTATCGAGAGTCATCTGGAGTTACTGCAGCGTCTGAAATGGTTGCATGAGTAAATTCATCTGCGATACATCAAACCATTTATAGATGCTGATGCTTCAGTTGTCAATGACTAGAGTCAGGAAAAGTCTCTTACCCGCCCGGCTCCCCTGGGATTTTGAATTCTTTGTTCTCCTCTGCTCCCAATCCGGGGCATTTTGGATTGCTTTTTCTTGCAGCCGGATGTTAGGTGTGGGTGCCTTGACCCCAATAATAGCAATAAAAGTGACTCCATGGACAGGTTTTGCTGGATGATTAGGACTTTGTTTGCATGGTTACTTCAAGACTGGATTACTGCAATGTGCGTTATTGTGGGCTTCCATTGTGCCGGATCTGGAAGGTGCAGTCAGCAGTGTAGCCTGGGGGGGGCACAGGGTGTTAGGATGTCCTACACATGAGTAGGACCCTGGCAGAGACACATGCCCGGCTGGCATGTTCTCTCCCTCCTGGTCGATCGTTCGGGAGCTTCAAAAGCTTTCTTCAGACCGAACATCACAGCGGCTAATGCCAAAAAGCATCAGCACACTTAGGGATCCGTGGAGTTTGCGCAGTTGCGTAACAGACCTCAGCAACTCAGCATTTTGGCTAATCTACTTTTATTTACATATAAACACACACGGAGCACTGCAACATGGCTCCCTCTCTCTCTAGCATCAGACAGCAAAGAGAGAGAACAAAGGACAATAGTCCCACTTCACGGAACACAGTAAATACATACAACGACAATAAAGTATCTATCTGTCTGTCTGTCTGTCTGTCTGTCTGTCTGTCTGTCCTAACTACTAACTAACTAACTAACTAACTAACTAACTAACTAACACAAACATCCTGTCTCCGTCACTTCCCATTTTGTGGAATGAAAACACATACCGTCATGTGATAGGCAATAATCCCCATGACTGTAGACATTGGGAATGAATCTCCAACACAGGGGTGGTTGCCGCAGGTGCAAAATTGTTAAGGGTGCAAAATTTCAACACCCGGTGCTTCCTCAATACAACTGCATACTTCCGTCACTGGACTCTGTTAAAGTGATTTTCCCATGCGAACCAGGAAGTTGTATAGTAGAAGTCGCAGGACCCCACAGTATCTAAGGGACCACGTGTGCTGTGCTCACTAGGGGGGAAGGGGTGTTGTGTATTGATTCAGAGTGTTATCATATCTGTATTACTTTGTCTGTAATCACATTAGGGTAAAGTAACTGCCTTCCTGTCCCAGAAGGAACAGTTACTATTGGTGCATTCAAGTTGCTGCATTTGGATCCTCAGTATTATTGGTTCCCCACCAAAAAGCAGCTGTGTGATTGCTTGAGATTGTTCCCCTCCAAAATGTATCTTTTCCTAGTCAGTCCTCTGTTCCTATAAATGTAGCTTCTCTACCCTCAGTTCCCTCAGTCTTGTTTGCCTGAATAAAGAGTTGTTACATGAAGAAGCTGTCTCCTGCGTGCTATGTCAGAGAGCTGAAATCACTTGCTGAAATCATTAACCCACGCTACAACAGAAGTGACCTCTCCAGACGACAGAACAGCTCTTCTTTTCTTATATCTGTAGTCGGGATCTCCTGGTTGGCGCAGACACTGTTGGGCAGTTGAGTGCGCATGTGTACTCGGTTTCCTCCCTCCCACTGCTCCCTCCGTGAGGCCCCGGGGACTGGCAACCCACGCTACACCACTGGGTGCAATTCATGCAGAATGCTGCAGTGTGATTGCAGAGAGGCCTTTGTCGGCATACCACACGGTGCCTGGAGGTCTGCACTCATTGCCGGTTTGCTACTGTGACAAATTCAAGGCGTTACTGGTGCAATCTAAAGCCCGTAGCAACTTGGAACCAGTTTACCTGCAGGATCACCTTTCCTCATGGATGCCAGCTCGACCCCTTAGCTCTGCAGAGCTGGCACTGTTAGAGGTCATCCAAGTCATTGATAAAAATTTGGAGGGTACCAGGCCCACAACACCCCACTCAAACCTTGCCTTAAAACTCTGAGAACAGGTGGAGGCCATGCAAGGATCAAAGAAGGAGAAGAAGCCCCATTGCGCAGGTGGAAGTCCGGGTGCTAATGGGACGACTCCGTTGCTCACACCCATGGGTAGGCAAACTAAGGCCCGAGGGCCGGATCCGGCCCAATCATCATCATCATCATCTTCTATAATTTGTATACCGTCTTCTAAATCCTGCCCACGGATGGTCCGGGAATCAGCATGTTTTTACATGAGTAGAATGTGTGCTTTTATTTAAAATGCATCTCTGGGTTATTTGTGGGGCATAGAAATTTGTTCATCCCCCCCCCCAAAATAGTCCGGCCCCTACAAGGTCTGAGGGACAGTGGACCAGCCCCCTGCTGAAAAAGTTTGCCTGACCCCCCAGTCACACCTCTAAGCTTTTCATTACGTTTTGCAACCGTTTCGGCTAGGGATGTTGCATTTTTTTCTATGCATTCCAAAAAGAGCCTTCTTGGTGGCTGCTCCAAGACAACTCTGCCTCTAGCTTCCCCAGAGAAACTAGAAGAAGAAGAAGAGTTTTGGATTTGATATCCCGCTTTATCACTCCCCTTCAGGAGTCTCAAAGCGGCTAACATTCTCCTTTCCCTTCCTCCCCCACAACAAACACTCTGTGAGGTGAGTGGGGCTGAGAGACTTCAGAGAAGTGGGACTAGCCCAAGGTCACCCAGCAGCTGCATGGGGAGGAGTGGGGAAGCGAACCCGGTTCCCAGATTATGAGTCTACCGCCCTTAACCACTACACCACACTGGCTAGAACAGTTCCCTCCTTGATAATAATAATAATAATAATAATAATAATAATAATAATAATAAGCCATTAATTGGTCTTGGGGGCAGGTCAAAGTGCCCTCCTCCCTGCCTCCACCTTTGGAGCCTGAGGAGAAACTTATAACTTATTTTTCTCCACCTGTTGCTGCCATGGTCGCCTGTTCTAGATGATGAATGGGTCTGTTTCAGGCCGATCTGCTCGCTTGAGCATGGTGGCACATTTGAGGCCACACACACACACACACACACACACACACACACACACACACACACGTGTTGTTGGTGGGATATTTTTCACTGGAAACGACGAGTGACTCAGAAATACATATTTTTTTTCTGCTAAAAATCTGCTGGGCCCACGACTTTTCAGAGCATTGGGGCTCTGACAGGCTGTTACCTGGCTGCTGGCTGGGACTTCTCAGCACTCCTGACTCTTGCATTGCTTTTAAGAGAGATCTGAAGGAACCCAACCCTGAGTGCATTTGGCATAGCCGATGGACCATGTACTGGCAGCAGTACGGGAATCGGGAAAATCTTTGATTCAGTCTGCATTTAGAGGTGAACTTGCCTGGTTTGTACTTTCTGAAACAATATGCAGTCTGAAACCCAGCCACCTTTTGAAATTCCACTTCTCTGAATTTGGCAATGCAGTGCTCCAGCAAGTGAAGTGTATAAACGATGCATTTAACTGAGGTAAAGTGTGCATCAGTGAGAGATTTCACTTTCTTGGGTTCCATGATCACTGCAGATGGTGACAGCAGTCACGAAATTAGAAGACGCTGCTTCTTGGGAGAAAAGCAATGACAAACCTAGACAGCATCTTAAAAAGCAGAGACATCACCTTGCCGACAAAGGTCCGTATAGTTCAAGCTATGGTCTTCCCAGTAGTAATGTACGGAAGTGAGAGCTGGACCATAAAGAAGGCTGACCACCGAAGAATTGATGCTTTTGAATTATGGTGCTGGAGGAGACTCTTGAGAGTCCCATGGACTGCAAGAAGATCAAACCTATCCATCCTTAAAGAAATCAGCCCTCAGTGCTCACTAGAAGGACAGATCCTGAAGTTGAGGCTCCAGTACTTTGGCCACCTCATGAGAAGAGAAGACTCCCTAGAAAAGACCCTGATGTTGGGAAAGATTGAGGGCACAAGGAGAAGGGGACGGCAGAGGATGAGATGGTTGGACAGTGTTCTCGAAGCTACTAACATGAGTTTGGCCAAACTGCGAGAGGCAGTGAAGGCTAGGCGTGCCTGGCGTGCTCTGGTCCATGGGGTCACGAAGAGGCGGACACGACTGAACGACTGAACAACAACAAAGTATGCATATAAATGCATATATTAGATAACATTAAGAATGTATTGCAGTAGGGAAAGTTGCTTTTCAAAAATGTGCAGATTAGGGAAAATGGCTTACAAAATGTGTATATGAAATTTTCATGAATATTTTTTTAAGCATTGCAAACTGAAGCGAAGATGGAAAAACGAGGTTCTGCGAAAAACCAAAATTGGCAGATTTGCCCATTCACAATGGTCAGAAATGGACAGATTTCAAAAATCGACAGATGCACCTGTTCGCATTCTGCATGGGAATAGTCCTAGCAAGAGACCTCCTCCCCTGGGAGTGGAGGGAACAACCTTTCCCCCCAGGTCAAAATATTTCAATCTTGAGAAGCAGGAAAGGGAGCTGGGTATGTTTAGGCTGGAGAAGAGAAGGTTAAGGGTGATATGATAGCCATGTTCAAATATATAAAAGGATGTCATATAGAGGAGGGAGAAAGGTTGTTTTCTGCTGCTCCCAGAGAAGCGGACACGGAGCAATGGATTCAAACTACAAGAAAGAAGATTCCACCTAAACATTAGGAAGAATTTCCTGACAGTAAGAGCTGTTTGACAGTGGAGTTTGCTGCCAAGGAGTGTGGTGGAGTCTCCTTCTTTGGAGGTCTTTAAGCAGAGGCTTAACAGCCACCTGTCAAGAATGCTTTGATGGTGTTTCCTGCTTGGCAGGGGGTTGGACTGGATGGCCCTTGGGGTCTCTTCCAACTCTATGATTCTATGAAAAAGTGCAACTCAGGTTGTGTAACCCTGAGAGAGCTTCATTCCAGGTAAACATACTTGGGAACTGATTGTGTGCAAACAAACGAGACCCACTTATTGCACACTTAATGGGTGGAAATGACCGATTGTGCAGAGAACACCCACCCCTTTGAAAATGTCTCTTGCGTGGCCTTTGCTTGCCCTTCAATGGGTCGCTACTTGCCCAGAGGTTCTGGGATAAATGAATAAGCCCCTCCTGGGTCGTTTTCTTCCTCCTCCCTCTCCATTTCTTTCGAAGGGAAGAGCGAAGAAAGCTATGAGCAGTTTAAAAGCCCGGAAGAGGCCAGGAGGAGCTTTGAGATGCGGCTTATAGATGTTGTATTAAGCCCGAAAGAGGAAGGGACAAAAAGGAGACGACCGATGTCACTCGCCCAAAGTAAACACTCACAGCCTAATGAATGAGTTATGTCCCAGACGCTCCGTTCTAGGAGAAGTATTTAACGGACGCTATTGGATTCTGTGGTTTCTATCTATCTGTAACCAGTGCATTATGACCATTAATGGATTTTTGAGGCCAGATTGATTTTTCATTAATTTGGTAAAAATCTTTTCCCTCTCCTATATAATTCTGCCTTAAAACGCTCCCTCTGACAGCTCGATAAGTCACTCGGCTCATAATGCAAGGCTGGTTCGTAAATCTCAGCAGGGCCTTGGGGGTGGGGGTGGGGGGGTGGGGTGGGACATAGCGGAGGCCAGAAAAAGTGGGGTTGTGTTGGTGGTGGGGGGGGGAAAGGAAGGGAGCGAGAGAATCCTCTCTGGGTTTCAGGAGGCCTGCCAATCACAGCGCACCATCCATCACATTTGAAAAGCCATGGCTTGAATTATTAACCAGAGAGTTACGGGGAGGAACTCTGAAGTTGAGAGGGACAGAACTGCAGTCTCCACTCCAGTCAAGGTGGTTTTGACAAACACAAATATCTTGGGTTGAGAGGGATTGGGGTTTTTTTTTTTGGCTTAAAATGGGGACTGTAGGGTGTGCTGGGTTGGGGGTTTACAGATGTTGTGCATGGTCTCCTCTGCTGTTGAAGGCAGCAGGGCTCTGAAGATTGTTTTCTGGGAAGCACAAGTCGTGGGGAGGTCACTGCTGGGCTGAGGTTCATTTTTGTGGATTTCACATGAGCAATAAAAGTATTAGTAAAAGCAGTGGAGGGATGTGGGTGGCGCTGTGGGTTAAACCACAGAGCCTAGGGCTGCCAATCAGAAGGTCGGCGGTTCGAATCCCTGCGATGGGGTAAGCTCCCGTTGCTCGGTCCCTGCTCCTGCCCACCTAGCAGTTCGAAAGCACGGTCAAAGTGCAAGTAGATAAATAGGTACCACTCCGGCGGGAAGGTAAACAGCATTTCCGTGCGCTGCTCTGGTTCGCCAGAAGCGACTTAGTTATGCTGGCCACATGACCTGGAAGCTGTACACTGTCTCCCTTGGCCAATAAAGTGAGATGAGCGCTGCAACCCCAGAGTCATCCGTGACTGGACCTAACGGTCAGGGGTACCTTTACCTTTACCTTTAAGGCTATTGCCTTACAAATAATCGTGTCTGACCAGTCTAGCAACATCCTCTGATACCACCCTCACTGGTCACAGGGCTCCAAGAACTGGAAGGGACTCTGGGCATCATCCAGGACTGACCCCCCAACCCATAACAGTATAATAGCAGTTTGACATTCAGGGCTCAATGCCACTTTCCGTTAAGTCCAGACACAGTTGCTGCATTTTCCGTTTGGTGCGGCAGGTGAGATCATTCTTGTCCCCAGATCTTGCAAAGCTTCACCTGCTGGATTTCTGCAGATGAAACTGCTGGCGGTGGCTGGGTTCAAAGGAGCCCCGGTGCTACCTCTGTGGGTTTTTCATTGCTGGTGGATGCAGAGAAGGAATCCCCCAAAGCCTGAGATCCTGAGCTTGCAAAGGAAGCGCAGGCGGAAAGCAAGGTCACCGTTCATCCTTTGCCTGAGTGCAGTTGGAAGGAATCCTTCTCACAAGCGGCTGGTCTTTACTAGCTTTTTAATGCTTCTTTAACAAGTCTGCAATCACATGTTGATTGCCCCCCAATTTGCTTATTAAAACCATATTTAATGAGGGTTAACAAGTAAAATAATCGATACGTGCTCCGGTCACAGAGGAACAGCTGAAACCTCAATAAACACTTTTATAATCAACTTATTCGCTAAACAGACAATCTTGTCTGTTAATAGCTGGTAGTGCAATTTAGAATTAATGTGGTCCAATTGTATCTGGAATAAATACAAACTGATTAGCAAAATCACTTATTGGGACACGCAGAATCTGGGCTAGGCGGAGGCCGGGTTCGATGTGAAGTGATTAACGATAATGATTCAGAGCAAAGTTTCTTTCACAGATTCAATAGCCTTGGGTGAGAAACATAGCTGTCAACCCTCCCTTTTTTTTGCAGGAAACTCCCTATTCCAATGCCGTTTCCCGTTGCTATCCCGGATTGTTGATATCCCTTAAATTTCCCTGATTTCAAAGGAAGCAGCTCCTCTCCCTCCCCTGCCGGCCAGGAAGGCTCCTCAGCTGCGTTGCTCGGCTGCCAATAAGGAGTCTGAGACCGACTGGGGGCGGAGCTTGCATGCCTTGTGCAGCCAGACCCTCACGCCCAACCAGACAGCCAGACAGCCTGCCGTCTACGCGCTCGCTCTTTCGCTCTCCCGTTCGTGCGCAGCCTCTGGAGCGCAGGGTGGCGAGGTTACTTGGTGCCATTGCACGGCCCTGGTGGCATCCCTTATTTTCAAATCCAAAAGTTTTTTTTTAAAATCCCTTATTTTCAAATCCGAAAGTTGACAACTATGGTGAGAAATACAAGAAGTGATTTATCAGATATTTATGCCATGATGATGCTCACTTACTGACACCATCAGCGCACCTGGCATCTTACGGGGTTGCCTGGGCAACACAAACAGGGTCACTTTGCCAAAGAAAACCCCCATAATAGTCTTCTAGCCTATTTACCTATTCCGACATTGATAGCCCTCCTCCCCATTCTGCTCTCACAACAGCCCAGTGAAGTAGGCCAGGCTGTGACTGGCCCAAGGCCACCCATTGAAAGCTTCAAACCTGACTGGGAATCCTGGTCTCCCAGGTCCTAGTTTGACTCTCTAACCCAGGTGTTTCCTAAACTCGGTTCTCCAGCTGTTTTTGGACTACAATTCCCATCATCCCCGACCACTGATCCTGCTAGCTAGGGATGATGGGAGCTGCAGTCCAAAAACAACTGCAGACCCAAGTTTGGGAAACCCTGCTCTAACCACTAAGCCACCAGTGTCTCTCTCCGATTGAAAAAGTGTGGCTTGCCCTAGGGACAGAGGGGCTTCTCCCCCCCCCCAAGACACTTCCTGTGTTTATTGATTGAGTTTACTCATATACCAAACCCTCCAAGTGTCCCTGCTTTGCAGGGTCCGTTCCAGTTTTACAGAAGCCGTCCCAGTTTCTGACTTGATCCCGGAATGTCCCGCTTTCCCTTAGGACAGTGATGGCTAACCTTGACACCCCAGATGTTTTGGAACTACAACTCCCATCATCCCTAGCTAGCAGGATCAGTGGTCAGGATGATGGGAGTTGTAGTCCCAAAACATCTGGAGTATCAAGGTTAGCCATCACCTGCCTTAGGATGTCCCTATTTTCATCAGAGAAATGTTGGAGGGTACAATATGCTGCTTTCCCACAATGAGAAGCATCCGAGAAATACAGAGTATTCAAACTACAAATATACGGAACATGTTTATGGTCCAAGTACCACTGATTGCAAGTTTTGCTTAGAAAAATGCTCTCCTTGTGTTCTGAGGGATGCTGAGAGGTTGGTTTCTTCCTGGGTAAGTTGGGGGTGTGTATTGGGGGGTCAGGCTGTTCCCCTGCTTCTGCTCAGCCAGTAGGTCTATGCCTGTCTATGTTGATTTGGAGGAGACCTGTGGTCCCACTGCGCTTGTGGCTGTGCTTATTCGCACAAGCTGCCTCCAGTCCTTTGATCTCTTCCTGCAGGGCATCCCTCTCACGGCGAGTGCCTTTCGAACAGGGAGGGGCGGATCCGTCTGTTTCCGTTCTCGGTCTCACATTTCCCTGCCATCGATCTGTTCCATCCCATTTTCACATGGAGCTGCATTGAAACACAAACTTTCACTAAAATACAAACACATGCAGTGCTGACTTACATTGTTCCGGAAAATATTTTTATGCTGCATTTTAATGCGGATTGTGTACTGTTTGTGCATTTGTGGTTTCCCTCCAGTTAATAAGCATATTGCAGAGAAGAGCAAGACAGACCCTCCAAGTGACCCTATTTTCGAGGACAGTCCCAGATTTACAGAAGCCGTCCCGGTTTCTGATTTGATCTTGGAATGTCGCACTCTTCCTTAAAGGTAAAGGTAAAGGGACCCCTGACCGTTAGGTCCAGTCGCGGACGACTCTGGGGTTGCGGCGCTCATCTCGCTTTACTGGCCGAGGGAGCCGGCGTACAGCTTCCGGGTCATGTGGCCAGCATGACTAAGCCGCTTCTGCTGAACCAGAGCTGCGCACAGAAACGCGTTTACCTTCCCGCCGTAGCGGTACCTATTTATCTACTTGCACTTTGACGTGCTTTCGAACTGCTAGGTTAACAGGAGCAGGGATCCGAGCAACGGGAGCTCACCCCGTCGTGGGGATTCGAACCGCCGACCTTCTGATTGGCAACCCCTAGGCTCAGTGGTTTAGACCACCAAGCCACCTGCGTCCCTCTTCCTTAGGATGTCCCTATTTTCATTAGAAAAATGTTGCAGGCTATGGAGTTATGCGACCCCTGAACCAAGGAGATAAGTAACTGTACAACCTTTACAAGGCATCTGAAGGCAGCCCTGTGTAGGGAAGTTCTTTTAAGTGCTTAATGTTTTATTATGTTTTTTATATATGTTGGAAGCTGGGGTAACCCAGTCATATGGGTGGGGTATAAATAATAAAAGTATGATGGTGGTGATGAATAGGATGTCCCTATTTTCATCAGAGAAATGTTGGAGGCTATGACAAGATTTGATTTAGAGGTTTGCTCCAGATCAGTGGTTCCCAAATGTTTGGGATCCGCTGTCCCCTTGGTTTCAGAAACTCATTCCTATTGCCCCCTTAAAGGGTAAAGGTAAAGGGACCCCTGACCATTAGGTCCAGTCATGGACGACTCTGGGGTTGTGGCACTCATCTCACTTTACTGGGCCGAGGGAGCCGGCGTACAGCTTCCAGGTCATGTGGCCAGCATGACTAAGCCGCTTCTGGCGAACCAGAGCAGCACACGGAAACACCGTTTACCTTCCCAACAGAGAGGTACCTATTTATCTACTTGCACTTTGACGTGCTTTCAAACTGCGAGGTTGGCAGGAGCAGGGACTGGGCAACAGGAGCTCACCCCGTCGCAGGATTCGAACCGCCGACCTTCTGATCGGCAAACCCTAGGCTCTGTGGTTTAACCCACAGCGCACCCGTGTCCCTATATTGCCCTCTTACCCTACCCTATAAAAGCATTACTCAGAAGGGTGATTTGCATGGCCCACTAAGGAAGATAACAACACGATAGAATTCAAAACACTAACAATGAATCGCACGTTTATTCCAAATCCAATTCAAACAATTTAGTTCAATTAAGTCAGCAAAATTGATGAGCTTGAGGCAGGGATACCAGCCTAGACCTCTCACCATTATTGAAGGAGAGATCTGCCCTGAGGGGGCCCAGGACTGAAGATGCACTCAGAAGAATATTGTCCCTCAAAAGGACATAGCCAGCGTCACCTTAACTCCACGACTTGCAAGAGTCACCAGTTGTGCCTATGACTTATGTGCAGAGAAAAATCCATGAAGTTAAAATAATCTCCAATCAATGTGCATTTCCCTTCCTCGAGAACATTTTAAAAAGTTATGTCCTCTTGCAGCCCCATCACAGGGTTATAACTCACGCCTGCTCACGGCAACCAACCCTGCACTTCCTTCTCATTCGTTTTATGGCTCTCTGTGTTAACATTTCTCGACGAACATGGCTGTAATTTTCTGCAAAGAATTATCAGCTTTTTAGTGACTCGTGGCCATTACTTATTGGCCTCTTAGCAATTTGCTAAAAAATGAGCGATCGCCAAGGGACGGAGGCTCTGCTGTGAAGGAGGCACACCCACCAGTCGGATGGAACAACAAGTGGCTCTACAGGAAGGATCCTGGCTCCGAACAGAGGCTCAGTAGGAGAACATGTCTGCTTTGCATGCAGAAAGTCATAAGAAACTAAGAAGATCTGCTGGATCAGACCAGCGGCCCACCTGGTCCAGCATCCTGTTCTCACAATAGCCAACCAGGTGCCCATGAATTTTCCCAAGCCATCCAAGTGGGAGGGAGTTCCACAGCTTAACCAGGCACTGCGTGAAGAAGTCCTTTACTTTATCTGTCCTGAATCTTCCAACATTCAGCTTGTCCCTGCTCTCCATGCCTTGCCTAATGTTATGAGCTTCTATAACGTCTCTTCTTGCTTACCGTTTCTCTGAACTAAAGAATCCCAAACGCTCCATCCTTTCCCAGGATTGATGCCCGACAGGATCTCCAGGTAGAGACAGGGGCAGACTGCCTCTCTGACATCCTAGAGAGCTGCTGTCAATAAGTCTAGACCAGAGGTGGGAAGCCACTTCCCCCAAACCCCACCCACCTGTCCCACCCCTGGAACTATATAGTGAAGGGGCAGGTGGCCTTGAAGCCGACTCAGAAACTCCAGCGGGTGCAGAATCATAGAATCCTAGAGCTGGAAGAGACCCCAAGGGCCATCCAGTCCAACCCCCTGCCAAGCAGGAAACACCATCAAAGCATTCCTGACAGGTGGCTGTCAAGCCTCTGCTTAAAGACCTCCAAAGAAGGAGACTCCACCACACTCCTTGGCAGAAAATTCCCTGTCGAACAGCTCTTACTGTCAGGAAGTTCTTCCTAATGTTTAGGTGGAATCTTCTTTCTTGTAGTTTGAATCCATTGCTCCGTGTCCGCTTCTCTGGAGCAGCAGAAAACAACCTTTCTCCCTCCTCTATATGACATCCTTTTATATATTTGAACATGGCTATCCTATCACCCCTTAACCTTCTCTTCTCCAGGCTAAACATACCCAGCTCCCTAAGCCGTTCCTCATAAGGCATCGTTTCCAGGCCTTTGACCATTTTGGTTGCCCTCCTCTGACACGTTCCAGCTTGTCAGTATCCTTCTTGAACTGTGGTGCCCAGAACTGGACACAGAATGCCGCGGCGAGGCTCCTTATGGGGTCTTTGCCGCGGGACCACATTCATCCAGTGCTCTACCAGCTGCACTGGCTCCCGGTGGAGTAGAGGGTCAGGTTTAAGGTGCTGGTTTTGACCTTTAAAGCCCTATGCGGCCTAGGACCCTCGTACTTACGGGACCGCCTCTCCTGGTATACCCCGTGTAGGACCTTAAGGTCCTCAAATAATAACATTTTGGAAGTCCCAAGCCCCAAGGAGGTTAGAATGGCCTCAACCAGGGCTAGGGCATTTTAAGCTCTGGCCCCGGCCTGGTGGAACGCCCTACCGCAGGGGATCAGGGCCCTGCGGGATTTGACATCTTTCCGCAGGGCCTGCAAGATGGAGCTGTTCCGCCTGGCCTTTGGGCTGGACTCAGTCTGACCCCCCCCCCTTATGTATGTATGTATGTATGTATGTATGTATTTGATGGAACCCCTTATATGGGATTTGTATATAAATTTTCCCTTGGCTCTTTTTGCTGGCCCATGTAGGACCAGCATGGTTAGTTGGCCCCGGTGAATATTTGACGTTTCCCCCCCTTATGACTTTGATCTATAGGCTAAAATGAGGCTGCTTTTTAAGTTGCATTTTAAACTGTATTCTAACTTATATTTTAATCAACTGTTTTTGTTTTGTTTTTACTGTATTTATATTCAGTGTTAGCCGCCCTGAGCCCGGTCTTGGCCGGGGAGGGGCGGGGTATAAATAAAAATTTATTATTATTATTATTATTATTATTATTATTATTATTATTATTAAATAAACGGGGGAGCCGATTCATGCAGGGGCCCCTTTTACACCATAGTGTACATATTTTGTAGCATACAAAAAAATTATATCTCCTTGTGGCCTTGCAGGCTTTGGGAGTCATGTCAAAATGTCTGAGTCTGTAGTTCCTCTTGGGATGCAACATCTTGTTATCAGTTTTGCTCGCCGTTTTTCGCTGACTCGCTGGTTAGAGGAGGAAAGAGATGTGCTGACAATTGAATACAGCAAGGGAGCCAGGCACCAAGCAAGCGTGTTAACAGGGCTGCCCCGACCCAGAAATCTCTGCACATTTCCATACCCAGAGGCAAGTGGACCCAGTGAGCCTGGTTCTAGGCTTGAACCCTGAAAGGAGGAGTCTCAAGACTGCCCTCATTCTCACTGCATCATAGCTGCATGTATCTGAAAGGATTTCTCCTAAAGCCTTTTATTATGCTATATTTAAAGTTTTAATTTTAAAGTTTTTAACTCAGATTGGACTCTACGGCCACAGCAGGCAATGTAACTCTCCAATGGTTTCACTGGGAGTGGCTGCCGAGACCACATAACACTTGTTCCGAAAGACCTACATTGGCTCCTACTGGTAATACATTTCCGACCCAGGTGGCGCTGTGGGTTAAACCACAGAGCCTAGGGATTGCCAATCAGAAGGTCGGCGGTTCGAATCCCCACAACGGGGTGAGCTCCCGTTGCTCGGTCCCAGCTCCTGCCAACCTAGCAGTTCGAAAGCACGTCAAAGTGCAAGTAGATAAATAGGAACCGCTCTGGCGGGAAGGTAAACGGCGTTTCCGTGCACTGCTCTGGTTCGTCAGAAGCAGCTTTGTCATGCTGGCCACATGACCTGGAAGCTGTACACCGGCTCTCGGCCAATAAAGCAAGATGAGCGCCGCAACCCCAGAGTCGTCCGCGACTGGACCTAATGGTCAGGGGTCCCTTTACCTTTACCTTACATTTCCGAGCACAATTCAAAGTGTTGGTGCTGGCCTTGAAAGCCCTAAACAGCCTCGGTCCTGTATACCTGAAGGAGCACCTCCACTCCCATCATTCTGCTCGGACACTGAGGTCCAGCTCCGAGGGCCTTCTGGCGGTACCCTCCCTGCGAGAAGCCAAGTTATAGGGAACCAGGCAGAGGGCCTTCTCGGTGGTGGCGCCCTCCCTGTGGAACGCCCTCCCACCAGATGTCAAGGAAATAAACAACTACCTGACTTTTAGAAGACATCTGAAGGCAGCCCTGTTTAGGGAAGTTTTTAATGTTTGATGTTTTATCGTGTTTTTAATATTCAGTTGGGAGCCGCCCAGAGTGGCTGGGGAAACCCAGCCAGATGGGCGGAGTATGAATAATACATTATTATAATATTATTATTATTACTTATGGGAAACAGTTGAGGGGCATGGGTATGTTTAGCCTGGGAAAGAGGAGGCTGAGAGGAGATAAGACAGCCATCTTCAAGCTTGTTCTCTCATGTTCTGGAGGGTAGGACCTGAACCAATGGATTCAATTTGCAAGAAAGGAGATTCCAACAAAACGTCAGGAAGAACTTTCTGACAGTAAGAACTGTCCAACAGCTGAACGGACTTCCTTGGGAGGTGGTAGACTCTCCTTACTTGGAGGTTGTTAAGCAGAAATTGGATGATCATCTGTCACGGATGCTTTAGTTGATATTCCTGCTTTTCAGGCGGTGGGATTATATGAGAGCAGTATAAGTGAAAAGAGCTTGGAGCAGTACAAGTGAAAAGGATCTAGGAGTCTTGGTAGACCACAAACGTGACATGTCAACAGTGTGATGCAGCAGCTAAAAAAGCCAATGCAATTCTGGGCTGCATCAATAGGAGTATAGCATCTAGATCAAGGGAAGTAATAGTACCACTGTATTCCGCTCTGGTCAGACCTCACCTGGAATACTGTGTCCAGTTCTGGGCACCACAGTTCAAGAAGGATACTGACAAGCTGGAACGTGTCCAGAGGAGGGCAACCAAAATGGTCAAAGTCCTGGAAACGATGCCTTATGAGGAACGGCTTAGGGAGCTGGGTATGTTTAGCCTGGAGAAGAGAAGTGTGAGGGGGATATGTGTCCTCCTCGAGAGTAAGCGACTCAGCAGTCCGTTTGTCTTATATACAAGTTTATTTCACCATCAAGCTCTACACTTCATCCTCCTCCGATGAGTCAGATTCTCCAAGTAAGGGCTTCCGCTTTTCCCCCCAGCATAAAAGCCTCTTAAAACTCCAGCGCCTCCTTTCACTCCTCCTTTTCCGCTTTTTGACTCTGCTGGCCCCTGCGTCGCTTTCACTTTCATCCTCCCTGGAAGTTGTTGCAGAGGCTCCGGCAAACATCTTCAACCCCTCGCTCACCCCCCGTCTCCATGTTCTCCTCTCCTCCCATAGGCTCCCACGCCACCCTCTCTTCCTCCGTTAGCACAGGTGGCGACACCTCTTCACTCCCACTTCTCCACACCTCCTTCCCTGTCTCTGGCGACAGCCTAGGCGCTGCCTCTTCCTGCTCCCATGCTCGCAATACCTCCTCTGGCGTCCATGGGTGACCTCCGGACGCCTCTGTCCCTTCCGCCACCCCTCCTGGCTCGGGCCAGTCCCTGACATCCATCCCCCCTCCCAAGCCCCCTTCCCCCCCTGAGGCGGCTTGGCGGGTGATACCCCAGGGTATCCAAGATCCCGGCTGGATCCCATTCCCCCCCTTCACTCTCTCCTGCCGTCCCTGGTGAAGAGGGGAATCCCAAGAAGATGGTAGTGTCTGCACTGGATGATGACGACGAGGACTGGAACATCTCCTCCCAATCCTTCCTGCTCCAGGGAGGAGGGAGACATCGCGACCACCATTCTTCTGCTGCCGCGATATCCCCTTCCACCTCCACTCCTTCCGTTGGTAAATGAGGGCTACCCTGCAACTCGTTGCCACCCCCCCCCACTGTCTGCATCCGAGGATGGGAAACCCCAGAAGTCCCCCTCCTCTGAGTCTGTGGGTTGCAACACCTCTCTCATTTGCCATCTGTATGGCTTCGGTTTGTCGGGATACAGCTCATGGAATTCCCACACTAAATACTCCTTGGTGACATCTTCCGCCGGAATCCACGTGTTCTCCGACTCTGGCTCCCCCTCCCATGCCACTAAGTACTGCAACTCATCCCCCTCCACCTGGAATCCAGGATGGCCGTGGCTTCATTGAAGTGCTCCATGTCTACCAACGGCAATTCCTGCGACCCCCTCTGGTTCCCTTGTTGATACCTGTGCGGTTCTCTGAACTTGGAGAGGAGCGACCTGTGGAAGACCGGGTGAATTCTCATGGTCTCCGGCAATTGCAACCTGAACGCCACTGGTTGATCTGCTCCACCACTTCGAACGGCCCAATTCTACATTGCCTCAGCTTTTTGCCCCTACCCGCATGGGCAATCCCTGGGTGGACAACCAAACCTTGTCTCCCACTTTGATGCTCTCCCCTTCCCTTCGGTGCTGGTCTGCTGCTCTTTTGTACGCACTTTTTGCCCTTTCTAGATTGTCTCTGAGCAATTGGTGCAGAGCCTGTAGCTCCTCAGCAAATTGCTCCGCAGCTGGCACGTCTCCCGCCATCCTTCACCTCCCCCCGTTGGAAAGGCTCTCGGATGATTGCCGTAGACTGCCTGGAAAGGAGACATACCTGCGGAAACCTGCTGAGCGTTATTGTACGCAAACTCCGCAAGCGAGAGCCTGTCACTCCAATCACTGTGTTGCTGAGATGCGTAACAGCGCAAATACTGCTGCAAAATCGAATTTACCCGCTCCGACTGCCCGTTGGACTGAGGATGGCGAGCCGAAGACAAGTTCACCTGCACCTGCAAGATTTGCATGAGCTTACGCCAGAAACGTGAGGTAAACTGAACTCCACGATCTGAAATTACTCTTTCTGGCATGCCGTGGTGCTTGAAAACATGTTGTACAAACAACTTGGCCGTTTCCTCAGCCGATACTACCTTAGGGCATGCAATGAAGTGGGCCATTTTGGTCAAAAGGTCAACTACCACCAACACTGCAGTTTTGCCTTTGGATGGGGGTAGGTCAGTAATGAAGTCTAAGGAAACCGCCTCCCACGGTTTACTGGGGGTGGGAAGAGGTTCCAGCAGCCCAGCCGGCTTTTCCGCTCCCCTTTGGCTCTTTGGCACACCTCGCACCCCCTTACGTATTCCTTGACTTCCTGCCTGACTCTGGGCCACCAAAACTCTCTCGTGACCAACACCGTGGTTTTGAACTGCCCAAAATGCCCTGCTGTGGGGTTGTCATGAAGCTGTCTGAGAACTCTAGCACGCATCTCCTCCCCTGGAACATACAGTGCCCCTTTGAACAACAGCAGCCCCTCCTTTTCCTCAAACCCTTTCGCCTTGGGATCCCCTTCCCTCAGTTCCCTCAGTTTGCGCCGTGCAAAGTCATCGGCTTGGGTGAGACGCACCAGTTCTTCCCGCCCCCTAGAGTTGCGCCACACCTCCATTGTTCAGGTTGGAAGATCGCTCTTGCCACTGAGGCCCTTGCTCCTCCAGGTACTCAGGCTTCCTGGATAAAGCGTCCGCTCTGACGTTCTGGTCACCTGGAACATACTGGATATGAAAATTAAAGTTAGCGAAGAACTCTGCCCATCTCATTTGCCTCTGGTTGAGAATTCTGGCCGTGCGCCAGTACTCCAGGTTCTTGTGGTCCGTGTACACCTGGATCCGGTGCTGCGCGCCCACCAAGAATGGCCGCCAGTGTTTGAACGCCGCTACCACTGCTAACAGTTCTTTGTCCCAAATAGCGTAGTTAGCCTCCGACTTGCTGAGTTTCCTGGAGTAGAACGCACACGGCCTCCACTCCTGCGCAGGATCTTGCTGGAGCAGTACCGCTGCGATGGCCCGGTCTGAGGCATCTGTCTCTATCCTGATAGGTTTGGCAGAGTTTACGTGCAGCAACTGCCCCTCTGACGCAAAAGCGCCTTTGAGCGTTTCAAAAGCGCGCTGAGCCTCCTCTGT
The DNA here is from genome assembly GCA_034641395.1 of Darevskia armeniaca. Taxonomy (NCBI): domain Eukaryota; kingdom Metazoa; phylum Chordata; class Lepidosauria; order Squamata; family Lacertidae; genus Darevskia; species Darevskia armeniaca. The sequence continues at coordinate 841,200 of JAWWNF010000448.1, forward strand.
CCACCGGAATTTCTTCTTACCTTTCAAGCAGTCCGTGATTGGGGCTGTCATGTCGGCAAATGCCGGTAGGAACTTTCTATAGAAATTTGCGAAACCGACGAAACGCTGGACGTCCTTCTTGGTTTTGGGGCTTTTCCATTGCATGATCGCCTCACTTTGTCGGTGTCCATGGCAATGCCCTTGTCCGAAAGACGATAGCCCAAAAAGTCCACCTCTGTGGCATGAAACTGGCATTTCTCCAGCTTGACACATAACTGGTTTTCCTGGAGCCTTCGCAGCACGTCCTTGACGTGTGTCACGTGTTCCTCCGGGTCCTCAGAGTACACTAAGAACGTCATCCAGATACACAACTGCGTGTTTTGAACAACACAGGACCCAACACGTGATGCATGAACGCCTGAAAGCATTGGCTGCCAGCCTGCAAACCGAAAGGCATGACTAAATATTCATAAGCTCCAAGGGGCGTATACATGGTGGTTTTCCACTCATCGCCCTCTCTGATCCTGATGAGGTTGTACGCCCCCCTCAGATCCAGCTTGGTGAAGATCCTGCCCTTGCGTACCGCCGCCAGGAGATCATCAATCCTGGGCATGGGGTAAAAAGTTGGCAAGGTGAGCGAATTTAAGATCCTGAAATCGCAAATTAAGCGTTTCTCCTGTGTATTCTTCTTGTCCACCCAGAACACTGGACTGCCCCCTACTGCCTTGCTTTCCCGAATGAACCCCCTGGCCAGGTTCTTTTCAATGAAGTCCTTCAAGTTTGCCAACTCCTGCTCTGACATTGTATAGAGCTTACCTGGTGGCAACTGCGCTCCTGGCACCAGTTCAATCTGACAGTCATAGGGGCGGTGGGGGGGCAGTTTGTCCGCCTCTCGCTTGCTGAACACTTGCTGGAACTCTGCATACTGCTGTGGAAGTGTCACTTCCCCGCTGCAATACTGCTGCTGCCGCTTGGCTTTGGGGGTGTGGTTGCTGCAAACAATTCTCCATGCAGTAAGCTGATCCAAACGTTAGAGAGCGCTGGCTCCAGCTGATGACAGGGTCGTGCTGAGTGAGCCATCCATTCCCAAGATGATGGGAGGACCTGCCAATGAGGTGACATGGAACGCCAAGCACCTCTGAATGCCTGCCTATTTGCATCTTCATAGGGGGCGTACCGTGCGTGACCGCCCCCCCTTTTAACTCTCTTCCATCTATGGTGGTAACTTGGAGCGGAAAATCCACTTCCAGTAGATGAATCTGATGCTGCAGGGCAAAGTCTTTATCAAAAAAATCCGTACTGGCTCCCGAATCTACCAACGCCGGGATTTGCAGTGTGCAGCCATTGGGCAGTTGCAACGCTATTTCTAGCACTATCCCTGGCTTCGGAGCGTTGGGCGGGTGGGCTTGGGAAGGTTGAGCGGGTGGGGCTGTGGGGGGTGTGCTGCTTTGAGGACTCTTTACTGCAACTGCGCCTGGCTGCTGGTCCCCTTGTTTTGCCGCCAGGCATTTCCGTTTCCCGCCACCGCAGTTTCTTCCTCCCCCTCCTTTAGAGCCATTCCTGCCATTCCCTGCCACATTTTCCTTTGATCACAGTGCTTTGCCAGGTGGCCACTCCTTAAACATACGTAACATCTCTTGGGAACTTTCCCGCCTGCGCGTCGCTGCCCTTGGCCACCGTTTGGTTTGAAAAAGGGCTGCGCGCGGGCGCCTCCCAACTCCATGGGCACTTCCTGCTGGATCTGGGGCTGCGCGCTGGCGATCTTTTCTCCCGGGGGAGGGGCCCTAATGTTGAACCACCTTCCCGGCTTCCCCTCCTGTCTCACCTTGTCCCGGCACTCCAAACGCACTCCAATCGCTAGAGCAGCTTGCATGAGACTATCCAGATCCTCCAGCGGTCCAGATTTTGCCAGCGCATCTTGGACCTCCTCCGATAGTCCCATTTTAAACATGGCCATCAACGGTGGAGATTTTAAGTCCCAATTCAAGCGATGTGCCAGGAGCGAAAATTTGGATTGGTACTCTCTGACCGTCATGCTTCCTTGCCTAAGCGACAAAAGCTGCCTTGCCTGAATGTCCTGCGCGCTCCGGGATGTGTAGACAATGTCCATTCCCTCAAAGAACGCTTTGACATTCTTTAACGCAGGGTTCTCCGCCAAAATCAAAGGACGCACCCAATCTCTGGCGCCGCCCTCAAAGTGCCCAATCACAAATCCAACCTGTTCTGCTTCGCTCCGGAACTCCTCTTTGTGCAGCCCCAGAATGTAAAGCATGTCCGTCTTGAAGCCTAAATAATTTTCCGGCTTCCCATCGAATTTGCTGCCATGGGAGGCATCCTCCTTCCTCCCATTGCCCCCCTCGCCGCATCTGCATGCCTCCTGGCCTCCATCAATTGAGCTTCAGCCCTTTCGTACCTCAGCGCAAGGTCCCTGGCTCTCTCTTCCCAATCGACGTACAGCTGCGCGGCATCTCCTTCTTCCTTGGTGGCAGTCATCTCGGCAGCCTTCCACCCCTCGAGGAGGTTGCGTTGACTTGGAGAATGCTGTGAGGGGGATATGTGTCCTCCTCGAGAGTAAGCGACTCAGCAGTCCGTTTGTCTTATATACAAGTTTATTTCACCATCAAGCTCTACACTTCATCCTCCTCCGATGAGTCAGATTCTCCAAGTAAGGGCTTCCGCTTTCCCCCCCAGCATAAAAGCCTCTTAAAACTCCAGCGCCTCCTTTCACTCCTCCTTTTCCGCTTTTTGACTCTGCTGGCCCCTGCGTCGCTTTCACTTTCATCCTCCCTGGAAGTTGTTGCAGAGGCTCCGGCAACATCTTCAACCCCTCGCTCACCCCCCGTCTCCATGTTCTCCTCTCCTCCCATAGGCTCCCACGCCACCCTCTCTTCCTCCGTTAGCACAGGTGGCGACACCTCTTCACTCCCACTTCTCCACACCTCCTTCCCTGTCTCTGGCGACAGCCTAGGCGCTGCCTCTTCCTGCTCCCATGCTCGCAATACCTCCTCTGGCGTCATGGGTGACCTCCGGACGCCTCTGTCCCTTCCGCCACCCCTCCTGGCTCGGGCCAGTCCCTGACAAGAAGGTTCAGGGGTGATATGATAGCCATGTTCAAATATATAAAAGGATGTCATATAGAGGAGGGAGAAAGGTTGTTTTCTGCTGCTCCAGAGAAGCGGACACAGAGCAATGGATTAAAACTACAAGAAAGAAGATTCCACCTAAACATTAGGAAGAACTTCCTTACAGTAAGAGCTGTTTGACGGTGGAATTTGCTGCCAAGGAGTGTGGTGGAGACTCCTTCTTTGGAGGTCTTTAAGCAGAGGCTTGACAGCCACCTGTCAGGAATGCTTGATGGTGTTTCCTGCTTGGCAGGGGGTTGGACTGGATGGCCCTTGGGGTCTCTTCCAACTCTAGGATTCTATGATTCTATGACCCTCGGGGTCCCTTCCAACTCCATGATTGCATGATTCTATGAGCCCATGTTTCAGTGGCTTTTGTTTGTCCTTCGCAAGGGGTGTTGGGGGCTTCTCCTCTGATTGATTTGTTGCCATTGGCCTGGTCCAACAGGCTCATCTTTATGCTTCTTATGGAAACATTTCCAGAAAAGAAACGAGAATCCAGGTGGGCTGTTCACGTTTCCAGTATTCCTAGTCACTATCAACCCTATTTCGGAGAGGCCTTTCGTTTAAAGCACACGGGGCTTAATCTCACCCTCGGAAACGGCAGCCAGGGGGCACGGATGAGTTCCGGGGAGCTCTCAGGAAAGGAGAGGGTTTTGATCACAAGCTCTGCGATTCCCTCCTCAGATACGGTGCGCCGTCAGCCCCCCCAAAGCGCCTGGCCTCACTGTGCGGCCGCCCTTTATCTGAAACGCCAAGGGAAGCAGTTTAACATCAAACCCGCATTGATATTCAAATAGATTATCATGCCGGCAAATGAAGAGAGCGCTGGAGGCTAGCAAAGTGTGAAGCTACGACTAATGCATTAGTATTTATGGTACAGTATAATCCCCATTTTCGGAGGCCGTATCTCGAATGGACATGTTGCCGAACACCTCCCTCCCCCCAATTCCTGCCTCCTCCTTCTCTTTCTCTTCCGCCTCCTGCTCCGACTTTCTCTTCCCAGCTGGGCCCAGGAACTCCTGGCCAGGCTCTGCTGAGGTCAGCAAAAGCGATGATGAGACTTTAGGGCCATTAGAAAAACAAATTCTTAAAACAGTGGACTCTGAAAAATCAATCACTTTTACCTCTAGCTAGCAAGGTAGGGCACCCTCATCTCTCGAAGATGCTTGTCTCGTAAGAATCCAGTTTTGTTCCGGTGACCAGCGAGCCAGCCAGTCACTCAGGGATCTAAGATCTTATAGGATTGCTCGGGAGAAAATCTAATCTAATTCTACATACATTTCCCGGAGAGAAGGAAAGGTTGGCAAAGAGAGTTCTGCATATCCAGATGTAGGAAAACGCAGCCATTGGGATGTGGTGCAGGATACTAAAAACAACCTGAACGAGATATTATTACTGTTAACATTGATTACTAATCAAAGTGTAGACAATACTAAATTAGAAGGGCCAATAGTCTGTCTGACTCTGTAGAAGGCAAAATCCTATGTTCCGATGCTCATGGTAGTGTTATAAAAGATTAATAGATTATTATATTTTTGTCAAGCAATAAAGAGCCACAAATATCCGCATCAACTTTGCAAAATCCAGTCAGTAAAGGTTGGTTAAAGGTAAAGGTAAAGGGACCCCTGACCGTTAGGTCCAGTTGCGGACGACTCTGGGGTTGCGGCGCTCATCTCGCTTTACTGGCCAAGGAGCCGGCGTACAACTTCCGGGTCATGTGGCCAGCATGACTAAGCCGCTTCTGGCGAACCAGAGCAGCGCACGGAAATGCAGTTTACCTTCCTGCTGGAGCGGTACCTATTTATCTACTTGCACTGTGTGCTTTCGAATTGCTAGGTTGGCAGGAGCTGGGACTGAGCAACGGGAGCTCACCCCATCGTGGGGATTCAACCACCAACCTTCTGATCAGCAAGCCCTAGGCTCTGTGGTTTAACCCACAACGCCACCCGCATCCCTAAAGGTTGGTTAGAATTGCTCAAATATATTTGTTTTAAAAGTATGCAGCCTAATGATTAAAAATACAAGCACAGTGGTTAGATGAAGACTCACCAGCTTCTATCTTGAAGCACAGTTTCCCCATAATTCCATTGCAATCTCTACCTCCGGCACATCAAAAGAAGTCTGGTGAAATAAGTTCTGTCCTAAAGCCGAATCCAATGATAATAGCTGTTCAACTCAAGTCTGGGATAAATATAAGACCCTACTGTCTTGTAAACTGTCATTGCTGCAATCTTTCCTGTGTAATAATAAATTTCAATTAGTTGGTGGTGCAGCAGAGTGGTCCAGAAATAAAATTACAACTTTTGCTGATGCAATAAAGGAGGGTAAACTAATAACTATAGCTGATTTAGCAAATAAAACGGGAATAAGAAATCCCTCCATGGTTTTGATATTCGTCAGTTAGTGAGTTTCTCTGTGAAATGTTTAAGAGCTGGACATGTAGGTAAAGGCTTAGCCTTGTTTGGGGAATAAATGATTAATCTATGAGCTTTCAAAGCCAAATAATTAGAACAACAGGTGTATTAGGTATTAATTGCACCTGATGTGGTTAAGAAAACTACTTTAGGTTAACATAGAAGAACAAGCCTCACTTGAATCAGAGCCAGCATGGCTTCTGCGAGGGAAAGTTCTGTCCCGTGAACCTATTAGAGTTCTTTGAGAATGTCAACAAGAGTATAGATATAGGTGATCTAGTTGACATAGCGTAGTTGGGCTTTCAAACTGCATTTGACAAAGTGTTGCATTGGCAACACAACACGACACGGAGACAGGATGAATGTGTGGGAAGGCGACCTCAACTCTTTTGTGAGGGTCCCTTTTATTGACAATCTCACACCTTGTTAATGGTCAACCACATAGGTACAACTCAAGGAACCAAATAAGGAAATATCTGCCCCAGCTGTGACACATAGCACCATGTAAGGAGTTGTTTTCCAAAATGTGACTCCCCCAAACTCCCCCCATGCTTCTGCCATTGTGTACGTGACTATCTTACATGCTCCCAGCACATGCTCTCCTCATGCACCCCTCCCCGTGCTCATCTTGTGATTTCCAGTACTTTTCCACCACCCTCCATTGTTCTTCTGTGTCCCTGACTCGTGTCTGCCATCCCGACATTCAGCGCAGTGTGGTATGCCAGCGCAACACTTTCTGTCTGGGCAGAACTACCGTGGTATGCCAACGCAGTTGTTTTACTTTGACAGGTACAGGTAGATAGCCGTGTTGGTCTGTCATAGTCAAAACAAAATAAAAAATTTCCTTCCAGTAGCACCTTAGAGACCAACTAAGTTTGTTCTTGGTATGAGCTTTCGTGTGCATGCACACTTCTTCAGATTGCATGCACACAAAAGCTCATACCAAGAACAAACTTAGTTGGTCTCTAAGGTGCTACTGGAAGGAAATTTTTTTTTTTTTTTTTACTTTGACAGGATTAGCGTGGTGTGCCAGCACGCCAATCCAACATAATTCCTACAACAAAGTACCTCATCATAGAGTCCTGAGCAAGCTTAGAAGTCAAGGGAAAAGAGGAAACGTCCTCTTGTGGATCAGGAATTGTTTAAGTTACAGGAAGCCAAGAGTATGAATAGAGAGAAGCAGAGAGTGGAGTCCCCAAGGATGCGTTTTGGGACTTGTGCTTTTTAACTTGCTTATAAATGATCTAGAGCAGGCACATCCAACTCCCAAGAGACTGATCTACTCCCAGTATAGGAAAACTCGATGCGATTTACCCATTGTCATTGCCAGGAGTTGTTGTGCTGGGCCCGGGGGTTCCCTGCTTGGTGAGAACCAGGCAGTGAGCCAAAACCTCACCTGGGCTGGGCAGCGGCGTGGTGAACCGCCTGGGGCAGCGGCGGGGTTCAGAGCATGGCTCACTGGGAGAGCCAGTGTGGTGTAGTGGTTAAGAGCGGTAGACTCTAATCTGGGAGACCGGGTTCGAGTCTCCACTCCTCCACATGCAGCTGCTGGGTGACCTTGGGCCAGTCACACTTCTTTGAAGTCTCTCAGCCCCACTCACCTCACAGAGTGTTTGTTGTGGGGGAGGAAGGGAAAGGAGAATGTTAGCCGCTTTGAGACTCCTTCGGGTAGTGATAAAGCGGGATATCAAATCCAAACTCTTCTTCTTCTTCTTCTTCACAGTCTGAGGGGCTAGGCATCAACAGAGCCGGGTAATAGACCAAAGGTCAAGCCGAGAAGTCCTCGTCCGATACTAACCCAGGGGTAATCCGAGAAACGAGGTCCAGATCCAGTCCAGAATCCCAAAGGTTCAGCGAGGAGTTAGTCCAAAAAAGCCAAGGCAGAACACAGGGCAGGAAACCAGGCAAGGTCAGGTACAGGATCCCAGGCAGGATCTTGCTTGCAGCAATGTTGCTCCCACAACCTGGGGCGGGGTCCAACAGCCTTTTATCTTTGATGGGGCAACTGCCGGTCCAGATCCCCTGGCGAATCACCTCCCTGTTCGCCTGAAGGTGAACACTCCTCCTGCGAGTACTCAGGTCTCTCCTTCTCTCAGACCTGAGTCTCTGCAGCTCAGGAGACGCCGGTGGGTTACTGGACTCAGGGCAGCCTCAGGCAACGAGGTAATCTCCGCATCTGGAGCCAGGATAGGCTCAGGCCCCTGACTCGTCCCAGCTGGTGTTTGCTGCAGGGGAATCTGTGCAGACTGGGACTCTTCAGGATCAGGCCCCTGACTTGGTTCAGATGATGTCTGAGGCAGAGGATCTGGTGAAGACTGCGACTCCTCTGGTTCCGAGTCCGAGCCTGAGTCCCGGGCCATCGCAGTTGTTGAGCTTTTTTTAGGTGAGGGATGCCCCAGAGTTGTTGAGCTTTTATGGAAAATCGATAAGGAACACCAGGTGATCACATAACTACATACATGAATGACCTGGGATACCCCTGTGATCGACTGGTAGATCGCGGTCGACCTGTTGGACATGACTGATCTACAGTGAGGAGCGAACACTGAAATAGCCACGTTTGCTGGTGACAGGGTCATTAAATACAGAGACGCTGTGAAGAGCTCCAAAAGCACATCTCCAAACTGAGTGAATTTGCCAAACGGCAAATGCAATTCACTGTAAATATGTGTTTTGGTTTAGAGAAAAGGAGCATAGCTGTCAACCTTCCCTTTTTTGGTGGGAAATTCCCTTATTCCAGCGCCGTTTTGTGCTGTTTCCTTTTTTGGTGGGAAATTCCCTTATTCCAACGCCGTTTCCCGCTGCTATCCCAGATTGTTAGATATCCCGTAAATTTCCTGGATTTCAAAGGAAGCAGCTCCTCTCCCTCCCTGCCGGCCAGGGAGGCTCCTCAGCTGCGTTTGCTCGCTGCGTTGCTCCCCAATAGTTGCAGAGAATAGGATGTCATTAGACAACAGCACTGCTTGTGCTTTGCTTGCATGTAAAATCAACCACTCTGGCCCAGCCCACAAATACACTCCTTCCAAAAGAGTGTTAAAGGATGCAAAGTCTGCAACACGTTTGTATCATAAGTCCTTAATGGATGCCAGAGAGCCCAAAGAGTGAACCTGATCAATCCTCCCTTGAAGAATTGACGCTTTTGAATTGTGGTGCTGGAGTCCTGTGGACTGCAAGAAGATCAAACCGATCCATTCTGAAGGACATCGGCCCTGGCTGCTCACCGGAAGGACAGATCCTGAAGCATCTCATGAGAAGAGAAGACAGAAAAGAGACCCTGAGGTGGGGAAAGATGATGGTGTGTAGCCTGGTGTAAATTAATTTGTAGCCTGGGGGGATTACCGCGGCGTGGACTGTCCCTGAGAACCATAGACTGTCCCCGGGACAGGTGAGGCTGCTGATCCCTTATTTTCAAATCCGAAAGTGGACAGCTATGAAAAGGAGTGTAAGAGGGGACCCAACAGAAGTTCATAACATTATACTTGGCCTGGAGAAAGTGGCTGGGAGAAAAGTTTTGCTCCCTCTCTCATAACACTAGAACTTGGGGAGATCCAATGATGCTAAATGTTGGAAGATTCAGGACAGATAAAGAAAGGACTTCTTCACACAGGCGTAGTTTAACTATGGACAGAGGCATAGAAAGGTCAGGTGGTACCCGGTGAGGAAAATTTCTTGTCACCCCCCCCCCATTGTTTTTTTTTGTTTTTTTTGGCCTTCAAAATAGTTTTACGTTATTTCATATTTTCTTACAAAGGAATAATAATAAGTAATAATAAACTTTTATTTATATCCTGCCCTCCCCGGCCGAAGTCGGGCTCAGGGCGGCTAACTTCAGATACATAACACTGATATAAAATCAAACAATAATTAATTACCTCCTAAAAACATGTCAAAATCAAATTAAAGTCTAATTAGATGGCTTTCCGCAGGGTTAGGGTTGGCAACAGTAAGTGCTCCACTGAATTGAAATTTCAGCCTTCACGACATAGGAAAACAGCCAAGTAAACAGCTATTTTCGTGGAGGAGGGTCAAGATATTAACTGATATGCATGAAATTCCATATATAGCTATATAATCCCTAGTGTAGTAAGATAAGACCTTTGGAGCAGGGATTTCTTTTTAAAAAAAGTAATTTATGAACCGCCCTAGTAGGGCAGTAATTGTTCCTTGATAATTTGTCACCCCCCTCCATGATGGAACCTGGGTGGCCCGCCCCCCCGCCTCCCACTTCCTACGCCCCTGACTATGGAACTCTCTCCCACAAGAAGCAGTGATGGCCTCCAACTGGGATGGCTTTAAAATTCCGGAGGAAAAGGCTATCAATGGCTACTAGCCAGAATGGCTTTGCTCTGCCTCCACAGTCGGAGGCAGAATTGCTTCTGAATACCAGTTGCTGGAAACCACAGGAGGGGAGAGTTTTCGTGCGAGTTTCCATATCGGAATCTGGTTGGCCACTGTGAGGACAGGATACTGGATACTACCGTAGATGGGCCATGGGCCTGATCGGCAGTGCTCTTATGTTTTTCAGAATGGAAAATTCCGAATGCCAGTGGAAATGTATTTTCACCAATGGGCCAATATTCCTGCCCATGCATCAGTCTTGAAAGAAACTTCTATAAAGTTTTATACTGTTGGCAATATGACACCGCAAAGAAAATATAAGGGCAAATAATTTCCCAGTGTTGGTAACATATTGGAAATGTTGGGGAATGAAGTTGATTTTACCCACACATGGTAGACTTGTAAAAAAATAAGTGGTTTCTGGGAGAAGGTTACAGTTCAAAGAAACAGAATGATTGGTTCCTATATCCCTCTGAACCCATTTGTATGTTTTGCTTAGATGCCTTAATGGTGTTATTGGAAGTGAGCATTTCGAATGGATAAGGTAGGAAGCTGCCTGAGAACAGAAGTATAGCTATAGCCCCCGAATGGAGACTGTGCGGGACTCCTGCGCTCAAGGAATGGATCTGCAGGAGAGGGCACCTCATGCCATTGTTCATCTGCATGAAGAAAGGCAAAAGAAACATCAGAACAGCTTTAGATGCTGTTCATTTATCATACGAAACAACAGCTTAATTACAGATATTTGCAAATATAGAACATTTGCTTTCTTGGGATAATTAAAGCCTACGTATTTCTTCACTCCTCCACATGCAGCTGCTGGGTGACCTTGGGCCAGTCACACTTCTTTGAAGTCTCTCAGCCCCACTCACCTCACAGAGTGTTTGTTGTGGGGGAGGAAGGGAAAGGAGAATGTGAGCCGCTTGGAGACGGGTAGTGATAAAGCGGGATATCAAATCCAAACTCTTCTTCTTCTTGAAATGAAAGGTGGCATATAAATTGTTTTATTATCATCACCGTCATTATTAATATGCAGTGTGTGCCAATCACAGATAATTGCATCCTTTTGTATTTATCAATAATTAAGGGCAACCGGGCTGATTTGGAATAACAGTTTATACTGCTCCTTTGCTTTTGCGTGTGTCTTGGGGTGGAATTCACTTGTGCAGTTCCTTCTGCACATGCCTGTCGGTTTGCCAGCCTTCTCCTTCCACGGGCATGCAACCCCATAAGAACAGAAGACAAACTGGCTGGAACAGTCCCATGCCCACCTAGTCCAGCATCCTGTTCTCACAGTGGCCAACCACATGCCTCAAAGGGAAACCCGCAAGCAGGATTGGAGCGCAAGAGCGCTCTCCTCCTCCTGTGTTAGGCTTCAACGAATCCTATCTGCCCCCCCCCCCAGTAGGCTGCCAGGAACAGACAAACAGGGAGAGTTCTTACTGATGTCTTTTATTCAATATTCACAGAGGTTTAGAAATGCTGCCTCTTAGGGAAGCTTCTAATAGATTATTGTATTTTAATATTATATTGGAAGCCGCCCAGAGTGACTGGGGAAACCCAGCCAGATGGGCGAGGTATAAATTATTATTATTATTATTATTAATAATAATAATTCTTTTATTTGTACCCCGCCCATCTGGCCGGGTCTCCCCAGCCACTCTGGGCGGCCTCCAACAGGTATAAAAATACATTAAAATATCACAGGTTAAAAGCTTCCCTAAATAGGGTTGCCTTGAGGTATCTTCTAAATGTCAGATGGTTGTTCATCTCCTTAACCTCTGCTGGGAGGGTGTTCCACAGGGCGGGCGCCACTACCGAGAAGGCCCTCTACCTGGTTCCCTGTAGCTTTGCTTCTCGCAGTGAGGGAACCGCCAGAAGGCCCTCGGTGCTGGATCTCAGTGTCCGGGCTGAACGATGGGGGTGGAGACGCTCCTTCAGGTATACAGGACCGAGGCCGTTTAGGGCTTTAAAGGTCAGCACCAACACTTTGAATTGTGCTCGGAAACGTACTGGGAGCCAATGTAGTTCTCTCAGGACCGGTGTTATGTGGTCTTGGCGGCCACTCCCAGTCACCAGTCTAGCTGCCGCATTCTGGATTAATTGCAGTTTCCGAGTCACCTTCAAAGGTAGCCCCACGTAGAGCGCATTGCAGTAGTCCAAGCGGGAGATAACCAGAGCATGCACCACTCTGGCGAGACAGTTTGCGGGCAGGTAGGGTCTCAGCCTGCGTACCAGATGGAGCTGGTAGACAGCCGCCCTGGACACAGAATTAACCTGCGCCTCCATGGACAGCTGTGAGTCCAAAATGACTCCCAGGCTGCGCACCTGGTCCTTCAGGGGCACAGTTACCCCATTCAGGACCAGGGAGTCCCCCACACCCGCCCGCACCCTGTCCCCCAGGAACAGTACTTCTGTCTATTATTATTATTATTATAGTAATGGCGTTGCTCTGAGTGAAACCCCACCTCCTCCGTCTCTCCCATTATATATCATCCCTACGGTGGCTGATCTGTGCCTTCTGCCTCCGAGCTCTCTGCTCTCCTACTTTCAATGCCCCCTGGGTTCTGGGAGAAGGGGGGTCTGGAATGCTTTCTAGAGACACTGACTCCGTCAGCTGTCTCTTCACTGGTGGTGCTTCTTCTTCCTACTCTCATTATTTCCCAGCTTCTCCCCCCTGCAGCCTCTGAGCTATGACCTCCTGCAACCCACTGTTGTAAATCTATACATTCATCCAGTGCTCTACCAGCTGCACTGGCTCCCGGTGGAGTACAGGGTCAGGTTTAAGGTGCTGGTTTTGACCTTTAAAGCCCTATGCGGCCTAGGACCCTCGTACCTAAGGGACCACCTCTCCTGGTATGCCCCGTGTAGGACCTTAAGGTCCTCAAATAATATTTTGGAGGTCCCGAGCCACAAGGATGCTAGGCTGGCCTCAACTAGGGCCAGGGCCTTCTCAGTACTGGCCCCGACTTGGTGGAACGGTCTGTCACAAGAGACCAGGGCCCTGCGGGATTTGGCATCTTTTCGCAGGGCCTGCAAGACGGAGCTGTTCCTCCTGGCCTTTGGGCTGGTTTTAGTTTATCCCTGATGTTTCATTCCTTTATGGTTTGATTGGTGGGCTACTAAAAATGAGGCTGCATTTTAAACTTTAAATCGTATTTTAACCTGCATTTTAATTGATTGTTTTGTATGTTTTGTTGTGATTTTATTGGTGTTAGCCACTCTGAGCCCGGTCTTGGCTGGGAAGGGTGGGGTATATATATAAAAAATTATTATTATTATTATTATTATTATTATTATTATTATTATTATACTGTCCTCCTCTTCTCTGGAAGGGTCAGGCTGAGGAGGCGGTCTCCACCATTCCTCCTCTGCCCAGTCCCTGACTTCCTGTGGTTTCCAGCAACTGGTATTCAGAAGCACCTCCACCAACTCTGGAGGAAGAGCATAGCCAGCAGGGCTAGTAGCCATCAATTGCCTCTCCTCCAAGAATCTGTCCAAACATCTTTGAAAACCATCCAAGTTGGTGGCCATCACTGCTTCCTGTGGGAGGGAGTTCCACAGTTTAACTCTGTGCTGCTTTTGTCCTGAATCTTCCAACATTTAGCTCCATTGGATGATAGGGTAGGTTATATGGCTTGTGTCAGGGTTGCACCAGATGAGCAGGAGTGGTGGCAAGCCCCCCTAGGCGAAGCGGCAACCATGGAAGAGTCCAGAGAAATGGAGGGATTCTTACCTGAAGAAGACTGGTGGCGACACTCCTCAGAAGAGGAAGAAGCAGATGGGGAAGAGGGAAGGCCAGAACAGGAGGAGGAAGAAGTTGAGCCAGAATCAGGTCCTTCTGAGGAGAGGAGCTGGAGAACCCCCTCCCCTCCTCCCATCTCAGCTGTAGAGCGTAGAGCTGAGAAATGGAGGGAGCAATTGGAGGCAGTTGCAGCTCGTAAAAGGCGTGGTGATGAGCTGGCTACTTAAGGAAGGCCAGATGCTTCCCTCACCAGCACCTGCAACTGCTGTGCTGAAGCACGTAATTGTGCCTGCTCATCCTGTTCCTGGTTCCTGTGTTCCTGACTTTGGCTTCCTCCTGACCTCAGCTTCGTGACTTCGGCTTCTGACTCCTGGCTTAATCCTGACCTTGGCTTCCTGACTTCTGGCTTGAACTGACTTTGGCTGGCTTCTGACCCGGACTGTTTAACCTCGGCTTTATCAGACTAACTGCTGCTCTTCAGCGCGCCAACTTGTTGGCGTCCTAACAGCTTGGGCTAATGGATACCCGAAAGATGGCATCTCCTTGTACTAACCTGCCCAGGTGCTGAGATCCTCAGGTGAGCACCTTCTACTGGTGCCATCAACATCAGAGGTGTGGTTGGTCAGAAGAGAGAGCGAGAGCCTTTTTTGCTGCTGCTCACAGATTGTGGAATTGCCTCGGAAGAGAGGTTAAATCGTCTCCCTCTATGTTATCCTTCAGCCGGCAGTATAAGACCTTCTGCTTCCTTTGAAAACTAGGGTGCAGACAAGGCTGATCTGTTGGCATGTGCCAGTCTCAAGAGACAATGGAGTGATCCTCTGGGAGTGAAGTCAAACTGCTGCCTTAGCAGCACTGAAGTGCATAGCTGTCAACTTTCGGATTTGAAAATAAGGGATTTTTCCAAACTTTCGGATTTGAAAATAAGGGATGCCGCCAGGGCGGTGCAATGGCACCAAGTAGCCTCGCCACCCTGCGCTCCAGAGGCTGCGCGCGAACGGGTGATCGAAAGAGCGAGCGCGTAGACGGCAGGCAGGCTGGCTGTCTGGTTGGGCGTGAGGGTCTGGCTGCACAAGGCATGCAAGCTCCGCCCCCAGTCGGTCTCAGACTCCTTATTGGCAGCCGAGCAACACAGCTGAGGAGCCTCCCTGGCCGGCAGGGAGGGAGAGGAGCTGCTTCCTTGGAAATCTGGGAAATTTAAGGGATATCAACAATCCGGGATAGCAGCGGGAAACGGCATTGGAATAAGGGAGTTTCCTGCAAAAAAGGGAGGGTCAACAGCTAAGCTGAAGTGACTTCCGCAAGGCGCAAGCATGGGCTGTGTATATGGAGGTCCTGGGCTGCTCAGACAACAAGACCCTCCTCTCAGCCTCCCTGATGTGGTCCAAAGGAAAGCAGAGCATTATGTTTGGCACCAGTTGGGCTGCAGAAGTTGCTGGATGGAGGCGTACAAGGCACCATCCAAGTGTCTTAGGGACTCCACTCCAGATTTGTGTAGGATCTACTCCTGAGCCTTCATGTTGGGAACCTACCAAATTTCCAAATTTCGCGATGCCGTTCTCCCACCAAAGAATGTGCTCCAAAGTGCATATATTAGTGAAAGAGCAGCCATGTGGAAATTTAGAAAGTTTACATGCGTTTTAATCTGTATTCAGCTTATTGTTGATTCTTCTTCTTCTTCTTCTTCTTTTTGGCACAACGAGGCTTGGCTCACTTATTTGAGACACCTGGAGTCATTTTTGTTTGGCGGTTGACTTTTCCCCTGTGTGCCTTCACTCCGATTTCATCGTGATGCAGTGTGGATTGCGGAGAGCAAAGCAGGGAGGTGACGGCTGGCTTCTCTGTCCGCCTCTTGGCCCCCTTCCATGCCGATCACCCTGTACGTTGGCCTGAGGCTAGCCAGGGGCTTCTTCTCCGAGCCTCCAGCCACTCCCCGTGGGACCATTTTTTAAAAGATGCAGGAAGAACTGCTTCCCTCCACAAGCCTCATCCATCAAGCGAGGCGCTGTAATTGCCCCCCTCCCTCCCTCCCCCAACATGCCTGTCAGCATCCCGGAGAGAAAACAGTGATAAATAAACTCGTGTGAAAGAATCTGCCATGGTCCACCCTCTTTGACACTTGATTTATCTGTTATTTTTACTTTACACAGAGAGTCCTTCCTTGCATTGGGAGGTAAGGCGGATGTTGTTCCCCGGATCAGGCCGTCTGAAGGGAGCCGTGAGGCAGGCAGCCACTAACAGACCCTCCCAGGAACTCTTAGAATCACAGAATTGTAGAGTTGGGAGGGACCCCAAAGGGTCATCTAGCCCAGCCCCCTCCCTTCTTTAATTTTCTATGATCGGTAATCCGGATGGGTTCAAGCTTGCAAGGACCCCACACCGAGAAAGGAAACCCAAATCCATATTTGCGAGGAGGAATAGCGTTGGGATGGGAGCTTGGCTCCACCAGCAAGGTAGTTCAACATCTTGTCTTCGAGGGTTCAACTCTTCAGGAACCTTTGCAAAATTTCTGACCGCATCCTGGATCACGTCAGCCTCATTGTGTGGGTTGCCACTGGGGAGAGTGTGATTGAAAGCCCCCCTCCCCCCCGAGATCTCATCCTGCCACTAATTGTGTGACACCTTGATTAACTTTTGCATTTATTTTCTCATGCACCCATTTGATGCAATCTGTTTACCTAATGATGCCCACAGATGCTATTAATATGCGCTTATTGCTAATAATCAGTCACAGATGCTCAGAACAAATTAATGATATATGGCCCCTCCAGGTGTGTTATTGGAAAACCACGAGGGACAGCCAGTAGTAATTGATTGATCATAAACCAGCAAGACAGGTGAGACAGATAAGGACAGGAGAAGGTAAGAACAGCCTTCGGAATCAGGCCAGTAGCCCATCTAGTCCAGCATCCTGTTCTTACAGTGGCCAGCCAGATACCTGTGGGAAACCAGCAAGCAGGATTCGAGCACAAGAGTCCTTTCCATTCCTGCGGCCTCCAGAAACTGGTATTCAAAAGCATTATAGAATCCTAGAATCTTAGAGCTGGAAAGGGACCCAAGGGTCATCTAGTTCAACCCCCTGCAATGCAGGAAACTCAACTAAAGCATCCATGACAGATGGCCAACCAACCTCTGCTTAAACACCTCCAAGGAAGGAGAGCTCACCACCTCCCGAGGGGAGTCCGTTCCATTTTCGAACAGCTCAAACAGCTCCTGGCAAGTATTAACCACTCTCAGTTCCAACCTGATAATTGCCACCTGCCCAGATTTTAACTTGTCTGAATTAATTTTAAGATGTATTTTAATTAATTGATGTCTGTTTTTATGCATATTGTGTTGTTTTTACAATGTTAGCTGCTCTGAGCCCGGCCTCAGCTGGGGAGGGCGAGATACAAATAAAAATGTATTATTATTACAGTGGTACCTCTACTTACGGACGCAATCCGTTCCAGGGTGCCGTTCGCACCCCGAAAAGTCCGTAAGTAGAGCGCCGCTTCTGCGCGTGCACACACAGCGAAACCGGGAAGTATACACTTCCGGGTTAGAAGAAGAAGAGAAGAGGAGTTTGGATTTGATCTCCCGCTTTATCACTACCCAAAGGAGTCTCAAAGCGGCTCACATTCTCCTTTCCCTTCCTCCCCCACAACAAACACTCTGTGGGGTGAGTGGGGCTGAGAGACTTCAGAGAAGGGTGACTAGCCCAAGGTCACCCAGCAGCTGCATGTGATGCGAACCCGGTTCACCAGATTACGAGACTACCGCTCTTAACCACTACACCACACTGGCTCTGGGTTAGCCACGTTCACAACCCGAAAATCTGCAACCTGAGCCTAACACAACTAGAGATATGACTGCATTATTATTATTATTATTATTATTATTATTATTATTATTATTACCACCCTAAAGTTCTTCCTGATGTTTAGTTTGCTGCCTCCAACTGTGGGGTAGAGTATAGCCATTGTGCCTAATCAGTGGTGTGCGGTGGCTTTTTTTTTGTAGGGGAACAGTCAGGACCAGAGAGGCCAGCTTGCAAGGCTGATTGACGGGGAGGCTGATGTTGCGTATTTTGAGCTTGGCAACTTCCTCCCTAAGCTGGGCAGAAGCTTCCCAGGCTTTGGGAAGGAGACGCCAGGGCTCTTGACAGGATGCTGAAGACCTGCTGCCTCCTTCCCTAGCTGGGTGGGCTTTGGAGAGGTCGTGGGAAGGTTCTTGGACCCTTTAGGGAACTAGCCTAGACAGCATCTTCAAAAGCAGAGACATCACCTTGCCAACAAAAGTCCATATACTTAAAGCTAGGGTTTTCCCAGTAGTGATGTATGGAAGTGAGAGCTGGACCATAAAGAAGGCTGATCGCCGAAGAATTGATGCTTTTGAATTCTGGTGCTGGAGGAGACTCTGAAGAGTCCCATGGACTTCAAGAAGATCAAACCTATCCATTCTGAAGGAAATCAGCCCTGAGTGCTCACTGGAAGGACAGATCCTGAAGCTGAGGCTCCAAGACTTTGGCCACCTCATGAGACGAGAAGACTCCCTGGAAAAGACCCTGATATTGGGAAAGATGGAGGGCACAAGGAGAAGGTGACGACAGAGGACAAGATGGTTGGACAGTGTTCTCGAAGCGACCAACATGAGTCTGACCAAACTGCGGGAGGCAGTGGAAGATAGGAGTGCCTGGCGTGCTCTGGTCCATGGGGTCATGAAGAAGAAGAAGAGGAGTTTGGATTTGATATCCCGCTTTTTCACTACCCGAAGGAGTCTCAAAGCGGCTCACATTCTCCTTTCCCTTCCAGTCCCCCACAACAAACCCTCTGTGAGGTGAGTGGGGCTGAGAGACTTCACAGAAGTGTGACTAGCCCAAGGTCACCCAGCAGCTGCATGTGGAGGAGCGGAGATGCGAACCCGGTTCCCCAGATTACAAGTCTACCTCTCTTAACCACTACACCACACTGGCTCTCGGAGTCGGACACGACTAAACTACTAAGCAACAACAACAACTAGTTCCCCTAGTCCACTGACGGTACACCACTATGCCTAATAGCTCAGTAGGGTGGTCAGGAAGAGGACCCCAGGCAGCCACCCAACCAACACCCTTTGTGCCACCTGCTTCCTGTTGATGACCCCCCTCCATCTCATCTGCCCTCTCAGGCCCTGTGTCCCTCTGCTCAGCCGATGGCAAGCTGGTGGTGGTGGTGGCGGCGGCAAAGGCAGCGGCTGCGCCAGCCGCAGGAAAAGATCTAATTTAGATGAATAACCAAGTTCCTGAGAGGCGGCTGCGTTTCTGACCTCAATAATCAGCGTGCCATTAGTTGCGTGCTGCCGAGGGGGGAGGCCGGAGAGCAGTCCCAGCTCGCGGGGGAAGTTGCATCGCCAGCATGATGTTATACACAGGAGAAGCGCTGGTATATAATTTAATGGCCACTGTGGAGGAAGCAGAGGTAAGGGGTTCTCTCTCTCTCTCTTGCTCCCTTTCCTTTAAAGGAGCATTATCTGAAAGGAGCGCACGCTCCCTGAAATGCTCGCGTAATGACACGAGGGCTAAAGCCAGGCATTAAAAATTCATGCCCAGGAATATTAAAACTTTTTACTTTGTCCTGTCGCAGCACCAGGCAAATGTAAACAAATGAAGCAGTCAGGAAGGGAGAGACCCGCATTGCGGAACCGGCCACCGTGGCAGGGAGGGTGGCCACAGCGGGCCTTGGAAGTTTGGCTCGGGTGTTAAAAAAATGGGGGGGGGAAGTTAAGGTCTGTCGGAGCGACTCCCCAAAGAGAAAAGCTAAAGAATTTGGGATTTTTTTCCATTTCGGGAAAAGGTGTGTAACAGGAGACATGATAGATGTTCTCCCGGTAAAGGTAAATGTAAATGACCCCTGATAGTTAAGCCCAGTCGTGAACGACTCTGGAGGTGTGCGCTCATCTCGCTCTATAGGCCGAGGGAGCCGGCGTTTGTCCGCAGACAGTTTTTCCGGGTCATGTGGCCAGCAGGACTAAGCCGCTTCTGGCGAAACCAGAGCAGCGCACGGAAACGCCGTTTACCTTCCTGCCGGAGTGGTACCTACAGCCTTCTCGGTAGTGGCACCCGCCCTGTGGAACGCCCTCCCATCAGAGGTCAAAGCGATCAACAACTACATAACATTTAGGAAATACCTGAAGGCAGCCCTGTTTAGGGAAGTTTTTAATCTGTAACATGTTAATGTATTTTAATATTTGCTGGAAGCCGCCCAGAGTGGCTGGGGAGACACAGCCAAATGGGCGGGGTACAAATAATAAATTATTATTATTATTATTATTATTATTATTATTATTATTTATTTATTTATCTACTTGCACTTTGAAGTGCTTTTGAACTGCTAGGTTGGCAGGAGCTGGGACCGAGCAACGGGAGCTCACCCCGTCGCGGGGATTCGAATCACCGACCTTCCGATCGGCAAGCCCTAGGCTCAGTGGTTTAGACCACATGACCCCAAACTCAGCCATCTTTCGAAAGCTGCTCTTGTCCGAATTTTGCATTCTCCAAGTCAACGCACATATGAAAAATTTCTAAGAGCTTTTCCATGTAGCTCTCATTTTCCAGTTCTAGAACAAGTTTTTTCTGCCACAATGGAGAAGGATGCCACAGATTCTTCCATTTCCTCTCATTGATTTGATTCACAAGGTGCCAACTCTAGACCTGGGCATGACAAATCATCAAAGCCTTCCTCTTCAGATTCATCCACCAGATCCTGAGTGAGATCTGCTGAAGGGTCTTCAAGGGAAAGAAGAGCTATTTCCCCTCTATTTCACTGCATCTGGATTTTTTTCTTGAAAGTTAAATTGTTGATTCTCTGCTTCAGACTGTTCCATCAGTGTGTCCTGTTGCTTCTGGTAAAGCAGCATTAGGATTAATTTTGGACTGCAGAAGAAGAGCACCTTTAAATCCAAGATAAATTCAGTATCTGAATTTCCACTACTAGAGAAAGTTCTACCATGCCACCTACTTTCTTATCTAGAAGCAAGATCCAAATGTTCCAACTCGGCTCTTACAGGTTTAAAATCTGAATCTTGCAATGCAGTTCCACGGCCAAGTAACGTGTAGAAAGGTGCATAAACTTGGCTAAAGTGTGCATTAAATTATGTGACTTAGTGGAATCAATGTACAAAACACATTGTATTAAGGAAATTGCTCGTCAAAAAAGATGGGCGTATTCGGGGTGTACAAAAATGTGTATGTTATGAGAATATTCACACTAAGATTCTGACGAATTTTCATGATAACATCAGTTTCCAGCCCGAATCAGACCAGGGCTTAGGGTGATGCTGTTTAGATGCCTCTTGAAAGCATGCTTGCTTTGGAGGGCTTTCCTTCCTGAGGTGTCACTTATGAAGATCAAGTTTTATACCTGCTGAAATGGTGTTGTTTTTTTAAAGTTGAGTAGAACAGATGGGCTTATTGTATCAGAGTTTGTGAAACTGATTTTATTTGTTCTCAGAGCTTGGATTTCTGTGTTGTATTCTGCTTTTACTATGTATGTTGCTTCCATGGCTTCATGCAGCACAGCTATCTCACAATTTGCTTACTAACTAAAGTTAAATAAGCAGGGGACAGGGAGAGAGTTGAATGTTGTAGGTTGCCTATTTTAAAGTTATGTTTTATTATCACCACCTTGAGTATTGTAAAGTAGAAAGACGGTATACAAATTAAAAAATGATTATGATGATGATGTTTTTTAAAAATTGCAAAGGGATGTGAAAATGCAAGGAACTGAACCGAAGACTGGAAAAAGGAGAGAGAGAGAAATGGAAGTCGATGGATTTGCCAGTTCCTAGCGATGACTTCCCTATTCTACCCTTGTGGAAGCAAGAAGAGGAACATGTGTTCCCTACAGGAGTTGGGATGATCCCACTACTGTAAGTTCCCAGGCTCAATGCTGTTTGGTTGGTTAATGTTAATTACATTTTTTTAAAAATGTTGCTTGGTTGGTGAATGTGGGATCATCAGAGTGGCTTCTGCTAAACACTCAAAGGCTGAGAGCTGCCGGGTTCAAAGCCATCACAGATGGCGCCTCCATGAGCAGCACTTTGATGTCACAAGAGAGGAACAGGCGACGAACTGAAGCACCACTTGATCCTTATCAAGTTTATTTGAGGTCCAGTTCTGAGGGCCTTCTGGCGGTTCCCCCTCTGCGAGAAGTGAGGTTGCAGGGAACCAGGCAGAGGGCCTTCTCGGTGGTGGCGCCCGCCCTGTGGAATGCCCTCCCACCAGATGTCAAGGAAATAAACAACTACCTGACTTTTAGAAGATATCTGAAGGCAACCCTGTTTAGGGAAGCTTTTAATGTTTGGTGTTTTCTGTTTTTAATCTGTTGGGAGCTGCCCAGAGTGGCTGGGGAAACCCAGCCAGATGGACAGGGTATTAATAATAATAATAATAATAATAATGTTTAACCTAGCGGCTGTAAGGAGCCTACGGTATTCCACATAGTGGATTTCTGCCAGATAAGGGGCTGGTGAAATCTGAGATATCTGTTCCCCCAAATACATCCCAGGTTTCACAAGAGCAATGTCCTCTTGCCTAGCAATATCCCTCAGTCTTTGAGAGATCACAACTTTAGCTTGGCTAAATGTCATAGACTCCAGGAAGAGATGCGACAATCCGCAGGTCTGCACTTCAATTATAATCTCCTTTTCCCACGATGATTGAAAATCACCCCTCAATATCAGGGGGGGGGGCAAGCCCACCAGGTTAAAACATAACTTGAGCCATAGCCAGAGTTTTGTCTTCAAGGCCACGTACCGAAAAGACTGCCAACCCACCTCTAGTCTCATGACCGCCCCTGTGGGGAAGGTTCAGGGGAGTCCCATACACCCAGAGACTTTGCCCCTGTGCTCTGGGAGTGGTTGAGTCAACTGAACATATTCTTTTGATCTGCCCATTCTATGCAGATCTTAGACAAAAACTTATAGCTCCACTCCTATGCCAACAGTAGACAGAGAAAGACTGGCTTTGTATTTGCTGAACAAGTTCACTGGAACAACAACCTTCTCGGTGTCCAAATTTCTTTTTTTGCCCTTTAAGTGTCGTAAGGAGTCTCCTTCTTTGGAGGTCTTGAAGCAGAGGCTTGACAGCCACCTGTCAGGAATGCTTGGATGGTGTTTCCTGCTTGGCAGGGGGTTGGACTGGATGGCCCTTGTGGTCTCTTCCAACTCTATGATTCTATGATTCTAAGGCTAAAATTGACTGTATTGACACGGGCCTAAATGTATAATATACTTTTTGCTGTTTCTAAGTGTCACGCTTTTCCAGATGTTTAGACATTTTAACTTTTGTATGGATAATATGTGCTTTCTGACGGTCGAATAAATTTTATTGAATAATAATAATAATAATAATAATAGGGCATCTAATGGCTTGCACAAAAGTCACAAAGATGAAAAAATAAATATTTTCCCAGGGGGCTGACACCCTCAGTAGTGACATCTTCCTCACTCACCAACTTGACAAGCTAAGAAAAGGGAAGAAGGACTCATTTGGACATAGTTAAACTATGGAACTCACTCCCACAGGAAGCAGTGATGACCACCAACCTTGATGGCTTTCAAATAATAATAATAATAATAATAATAATAATAAATTTTATTTATACCCCGCCCTTCCCAGTTGAAACCGGGCTCAGGGCGGCTCACATCAGTAAAACCACAAACAATATATATATAAAAAACCCGTTAATTAAAATACAGGTTAAAAACAATTTAAAATTTTAAAATGCCGCTTCAGTTATCCCCCCCCCCACAAAAAACAAAACAAACAAGGGGAGGAAAACATCAGACTGAGTCCAACCCAAAGGCCAGGTGGAACAGCTCTGTCTTGCAGGCCCTGCGGAAAGATGTCAAATCCCGCAGGGCCCTGGTCTCTTGTGACAGAGTGTTCCACCAAGTTGGGGCCAGTACAGAAAAGGCCCTGGCCCTAGTTGAGCTCAGTCTAACAGTCTTGTGGCTCGGGACCTCCAAGAAGTTGTTATTTGTGGACCTTAAGGTCCTTTGCGGGGCATACCGGGAGAGGCGGTCCCGTAGGTACGAGGGTCCTAGGCCGCATAGGGCTTTAAAGGTCAAAACCAGCACCTTAAACCTGATCCTGTACTCCACCGGGAGCCAGTGCAGCTGGTAGAGCACTGGGTGAATGTGATCTCGCGGCAAAGACCCCGTAAGGAGCCTCGCCGCGGCATTCTGTACCCGCTGGAGTTTCTGGGTCAGCCTCAAGGGCAGCCCCACGTAGAGCGAGTTACAATAATCTAGTCTGGAGGTGACCGTCGCATGGATCACTGTGGCCAGGTCAGGGCGAGAGAGGTAGGGGGCCCAACTGCCTGATACGGCGGAGATGGAAAAATGCCACCTTTGCTGTGGCTGCAACCTGCGCCTCCATCGAAGAGAATTAGGCAAATGCCTGGGGGAGGAGAGGGCTATCGATGGCTACTGGCCCCAATGGCTGTGCTCGGCTCCCACAGTTGGAGGCAGCCAGGCTCCCAAATGTCTGTTGCTGGAAACCACAGGAGAGGAGAGGACTCTGGTGCTCAACTCCTGCTTGCAGGTTTCCCAGAAAGAGGTATTTGCTTGGCCCCTGTGAGAACAGGATGCTGGACTCGATGGCCTGATCTTGTAGGCTCTTCTACGTTCTTATTTAATTTTCAGTCTAGCTCTAAGGCATCGCCCTTTATGTATCAACCACCTCTTAGAAAACAGAACCATCCCAGGGGATGCGACATTCCTGCAGAACCTGCTCTTTGGACCACCTTGCGCAATGGCTCAGCCCAGGCCCATAAACATGCAACAGGGCAGGAAAAAGTAGGGATGGAAGCATATCGTCCGGGATCACCTGGGCTGAGAGTCAGGCTGGTCCCTGCGGGGCGGGCAGACGTATCTCCGCTCGCATTGGCAAAGCGGTGCAGTTTGCAGGCTCGGAGACATCAATCACTCATCTGAGATTGCTGGCCCGACAATTCCAAAAAGTGGACTTGGGGAAAACATATATATATATTTATATAAGTATATATATATCTACATAACCAACAACATTAAGAGCTTTAATAATTCAAGGGGCTCTTAACTATGGCCAGCAATTTAAGTTATTGGATTGTTTAAATTACTGAGCTGTTTAAAATACATGTTGAAATAAGTTCAAAAATGAGTGATGGTTCCGGGTTCAGGATACTTGAGTTGCTTCTTTCCAGCAGACAGGGGTGGGGTGTGGGGTGTGTGTGGGAGCAGGGACAGACTGAGAGAATCTGCCTTGGTGGGAATTCGAATGCAGGCCCTTGTTGGGGGTTGCTGCTCGCCCCTCAGCAAGAAAACTAGACCCACCTGCTCACTCGAAAGCCTTTTTCAAAACTCCAGACTTCATGCGGAGTCTGTGACATCTTGATGCAGGCAAACTTCATTTGATCTTTCTTGTTTTAGGAAATGTGTTTGTGGGTGTGAACAACTACACGGTCCAAATCCAGAACTCCATACCTGTATGTGGTGATTGCAGCAATGACATTTTCAGGGGCAAAAAAAGTGGGCGGGTGGGAATAAGTTTCAGTGGAAAGCTGAACAGGGCTCCACGTCTATTCCAGGGCCATGCTCACAGAATCGTTTAATTGTAGAGTCTGAAGGGACATGCGGAGGTCCTCTAGCCCAACCCCTGAAAGGCAGGAACCATGGCTGAATAATTCCCGAGGGCCTTCTCGGTAGTGGCACCCGCCCTGTGGAATGCCCTCCCTTCAGAGGTCAAAGCGATCAACAACTACATGACCTTTAGAAAACACCTGAAGGCAGCCCTGTTTAGGGAAGTTTTTAATCTGTGATGTGTTAATGTATTTTAATGTTTGCTGGAAGCCGCCCAGAGTGGCTGGGGAGACCCAGCCAGATGGGCGGGGCACAAATAATAAATTATTATTATTATTATTCATGACAGATGGCCGTCCGACTTCTGCTAAAAAACCTCCAACAAAGGAGACTGCCCTGTAGTTCTGAATCTGTGTTCTGGGAATGCACTTCTTCTGAAATAAAGGTGGCCAAATATGTTTAGCCTGGAGAAGAGAAGGTTAAGGGGTGATACGATAGCCATGTTCAAATATATAAAAGGATGTCATATAGAGGAGGGAGAAAGGTTGTTTTCTGCTGCTCCAGAGAAGCGGACACGGAGCAATGGATTCAAACTACAAGAAAGAAGATTCCACCTAAACATTAGAAAGAACTTCCTGACAGTAAGAGTTGTGGAATTTGCTGCCAAGGAGTGTGGTGGAGTCTCCTTCTTTGGAGGTCTTTAAGCAGAGGCTTGACAGCCACCTGTCAGGAATGCTTTGATGGTGTTTCCTGCTTGGCAGGGGGTTGGACTGGATGGCCCTTGTGGTCTCTTCCAACTCTATGATTCTAATCCCGTTAGGAAGCATGAACGGACACAAACACCCACACGTATATCTGCTCTTCGCCCTCAGGTCCCAGGGTGGGTTGCAGCATTAAAACACAGCACTAAAAAGCAAACAGCTCGGAATCATACAAAATTGCTGGGTCGTAAAAACACACAGGTGTCAAAAGCCCAGAGTAAAGAGGTGGGTCTTCCACATCTTCCGGAAGCTGCACAATGAAGGTGCCAGGCGCACCTCTGTGGGGAGGGAGTTGCGCAGCTTAGGGGCCACCACAGAGAAGGCCCTGTCCCTCTGGGCCATTCCACCCCACCCCAAGCCTCTGAGGGTGGAGGAGCTACCAAGAGGGCCCCCTCTGCCACTCAGCACCCGAGAGCATCTGTAAGGAAGGTGGCTGTCCCCATCTGCACAATGCATTTAAATGAATCTCATGCTACATTAAAACAGTCATGGCTTCTCCCAGAGGATCCTGGGAACTGCAGTATGTTATGGGTGCTGAGAGTTCGGAGGAGACCCCATAGTCCCCTCAGAGAGCTACAAATCCCAGAGTTCCTCAGGATGAGGGAATGACTGTTAAACCACACTGAGAAATGTACCTCTGTTGAGGGGAACAGGGGTCTCCTTGTGACTTTTACAACCCTTAGCAAACTATGGATCCCAGCGTTCTTGGGGGGGAAGCCAAGACGGTTTGAAATGGTGTGATACTGCATTGAAAATATAGAGCAGGTGGGGTCCTAGGGCAATGGTTCGAAGGCAGACCGTGCATATCAGCCGCTGAAACTCACCTCTGAGTTTCCTGGATGGGAGACCCCCCCCGCCAATGTCTGAGATTGGTATAGTAACCCAGAACATTTCTGTTGGCAAATAAATGTAAAAAAAGTTAGGAGGGCTAAGTAACAGCATAAAGGTAAGCCAGAGGTACTTTCCTTCCCATTTGAGACCAAACTGACATCACCGCAACCATCCCTTCCATCATGGAAAACAGATTAAATTAAATTATAACCGGACTCCATTGCTTTCCCCCAAACCCGACAATTTCATTACTCACCATAATCAGATGCTCTTCCTCATTCCTCAGGCATGACTGACAAGCGACTCCATATTTCACCATAAAAATTGCAGGCAAAACCCATGTCACTGGGAATTAATTTTTGTAAGACAATGTTTATATTAACCATTCCTTTATTGACTTCTGTTGCCGAAGTCAATACCAAAAATTTATGGTCCCTCGAGGGACGCTCATTGACCTCGGCTGCATCGCATGTCAATATTCCTGCTTTGGGTCAATAAATTTAGACACTGACCTCAGCAGAAGTCAATAGGATCTGCATATTCCAAGACAGTGCGAGGTTAGGAACTGTTTTGTTTGGAGAGGGAGCAGGAGATCAAGGAGGGCCAGCCGTGGTGGGACTAAAGGCTCAAGCCCAAGAGGCCTCTGGGTAGCTCAAAACCACCTTCCCCAAGGAGCCTCTGGTAGCTGTAATCCAGAAAATGTGGGAGATTAGCAGCCAAACCTAGCAAATGCGTATTCTTGCTAGTTAGCATGAGAAGGCAGTGGTGTCGCAAGGGGTGACACTTGGGCCGGCCCCACCCCGCCTGCGGGCCCAGAGCAAGCCGTGGAGCGAGGTCGCTCTGCCCTGCGGCCTGCCCACAATCGGCAGCTCGTGGGGCTGCCCCGCCGCTGCTGCTTTTTGTGCGGCAGCTCGCAAGGCCACCGCAGGAGCAGCGGCAGCGATCTGGCAACGGAGTGTGCACGCGTGGCATTTCGAGCATGCACACTCCGTCGTGACGTCACGATGCAACATCACGGCGCCCCGCCCCCAGGGGGATGCCTCCGTTCGCCGCCCCGGGTAGCAAGGATGCTTCCTCTTCCCCTGTGAGAAGGGGCTAAGTCCACAGAGCTGTATTGCTGATGGGCAGATGCTCAGATCATAGAAATACAATTGGTAGAGAGGACTCTGTGTGATGTCATTTCCCTTCCAGGAGGAGTATATAGTACTTCCTCTTCCTCTCTCTCTTCTTCTGACCAGCATTGGATGCAGACATGCCTCTGCTTATATTGCAAATATAAGCATTTTGCCTGCATAGTTGCTATTGTTACTGTTGCTGTGACCTGACGCATGATTATACTGTAAGTAAATCTTATTTTTAAACTTACTTTACAAGCTATTGCCTGGTTCTTTGCTTAGTGGAGCAACTTTGTTAGCTGGATTTGCTCAGAAGGAGCCTTTGCAGTCTAATTCCTATGCTTTTAATTTTGCTGCCAAGGATGGAATTTTGAAACTCACACATGTGGGAGCCTGGAGGGATAAATTGCAATTAATATATCCTCTCCTACCCATTAAAACCCATCCCACAGGAACACCCCCAGGTTGGGGAAGGAAGGTTTCAATAAATATGTGAAATTCTGCTTCTTTCTCCAATGCAGCTGCCTCTTTGCCTTCTTGCACCACTGCGAATCGACACTCCTGATATTTCCCCCCAAAGGCCTTCTGAGTCAGAGATGGGCAACCTCAGTTCTGGGGTTCAAATGTGGCCTTTTACAACACTCTGTCTGATCTTTGGGGCTCTCCCCTCTCTTGCCCTGCTTTGCATTCTCCTTGCGGAGTGCTTTTACTTGACCTTGAACTCTGATCATGCCTCTTGCTTCCCTGGATGGAGAAGGGAGAAGGATGAGCAAGGGTGCAGAGGAGTTGCCACCTGTTCAAAGGTAAGAATGCACACCTGATGCCCTCCCCATCTTTCAATTCTTAAAAAAAATAAACAAACAATTTTTGCGTCAGAGGTGGTTGCTTTGTTTTAAATTGCTGGCATTCTTTCATCCTTCATTTTCTTCTGTGCTACAATTCTCATGATTCTCCAGAGAGCCAGTGTGGTGTAGTGGTTAAGAGTGGTAGACTCGTAATCTGGGGAACCGGGTTCGCATCTCCGCTCCTCCACCTGCAGCTGCTGGGTGACCTTGGGCTAGTCACACTCCTCTGAAGTCTCTCAGCCCCACTCACCTCACAGAGTGTTTGTTGTGGGGGAGGAAGGGAAAGGAGAATGTGAGCCACTTTGAGACTTCTTTGGGTAGTGATAAAGCGGGATATCAAATCCAAACTCTTTTTCCAGTACATCATGACTCTCCAGCTTCTGCTTCAACCCAGGGATCTCTCATGCTCTCACCCCTATGTGGTCACTTCCAGAGACTGAATGCATTTTGCACACTGGGTAATTCAGGTTTGCACGATGAATGTGGATCAACACCCCCAAAACTATCATTCTAGCGCAGCAAGAGAAATGAACTGTTTGTGGTTAGGAAAGTGACGGGGAAATGCATTGAGATATGAATGCAGAATAGGAAGATGAATCAATACCTCACAAAGAAACCAGGATGAATGCAAGATGAATGCACCCTGTTGTACAACCTCCCAGGAAGCAAAACAGAACAAATGCTCAGTGAAGATCCTAGTCTCACTTAAGAAGGTTCCTGCTATCCAATCTAATGTCCATCACTGCCAGGATTCCAGAATATCAAGTGTTAATCCCACACTCCCCATGTGAATGGGCTGCCAGTGCCCTGTATGGATGCTCCCCCCGCTGCCATTTTACTGGTGGTCATAGGACAAGGGAACAGACGGAATATGGCTATAGCCATATCACCTCTCTCAGTCTGAACGCATCCGGTCTTTGGCGTGGATAGGGAAAAGGGCAGTCACCCTCCAAAAACCAGCAACTTGTAGCCAGAGGTGTGGGTTGATTTGCAATCCGTGGTCCATCACACTTTCATTCAAAAAACAGATCAGGTCAGGCAGCAGCTACAGTTATAAATAAGGACGCAAAGAGCCATCGTTTCCTATTCCTGTACTAATCTCACACAGCACTGTTTCCATTCTGCTGCCGTTCATTTTCCTCCGACGGCTACATTATTTGCCTATCTGTCCATTGTGGTGAAATCATGTAAATTACAGCGTCATTGCATTATTCCCACTGCAGAACACAAGAGCCCTCTCCCCTCCCGTGGTTTCCAGCAACTGGTATTCAGAGGCGTTGCTGGCTTCCTGGCCAGCCTCTCCTCTTGAGCAGGCTTCCACACGCAGACTCTGGATCAGGCACCCCCAAACTCGGCCCTCCAGATGTTTAGGGACTACAAATCCCATCATCCCTGACCACTGGTCCTGTTAGCTAGGGATGATGGGAGTTGTAGTCCCAAAACATCTGGAGGGCCGCAGTTTGGGGGTGCCTGCTCTGGATGGTGAAAGAGGGAGACCCATGTGCTCTCCAGCTCGGTTGCGTCAGAAGCACGACCGCCTGGGCAGATCTATAGCGAGAGGAGATTAGCTCCTTGGCAGGGGTGGGGAAGCACATCCATCTCTCTCGCACTGAGCCTTCTGAAGGCAGCCGTTCATCAGGAAGAGAGATGCTGTCTCGAGGGGACATCTCTCGCCAGGCTGTGATTTGGCTCCCATCTTCTTCCTCTCTTCTGGTCCAAGGCAGCCTTCGAGGTGGAGATGTTGTAGGCCAGGATAGGGTGGAGTTGGAAAAGCTCCCCCCCCAAAAAAAAGGGGCAACCAAAATGATCGAGGGTATGAAGCGACTCCCCTAGGGGAAAAGGTGACAGCATTATATTTTAGAGGAAAGGAGCGTAAGATAATGAAAAGTTGTTTCCACCTCTGCCATAACCCTAGGATACCCAGCAAAGCTGAACGTTGGAAGATTCAGGGGAGAGAAAAGAAAACCTCAGAATTGGACTGTGGAACTCACTCCCACAGGAGACTGTGATTTCCAACACATTAAAAAAGGGTAAAGGGGACCCCTGACCATTAGGTCCAGTTGTGTCCGACTCTGGGGTTGCGGCACTCATCTCGCTTTACTGGCCGAGGGAGTCGGCATGTAGCTTCCGGGTCATGTGGCCAGCATGACTAAGGCGCTTCTGGCGAACCAGAGCAGCGCATGGAAAAGCCGTTTACCTTCCTGCCGGAGCGGTACCTATTGATCTACTTGCACTTTGACATGCTTTGGAACTGCTAGGTGGGCAGGAGCTGGGACCGAGCAACAGGAGCTCACCCCGCCGTGGGGATTCGAACCGCCGACCTTCTGATCAGCAAGCCCTAGGCTCTGTGGTTCAACCCACAGTGCCACCTGGGTCCCACTCCAACACATTGGATGACTTTAAATGAGAATTGGACAAGTTCATGGAGGAGAGGACTATCCACGGCTACTAGCCAGGATGTTGATGTGTTCTGTCTCCACAGTTGGAGGCAGCAATGAATACTGGTAGCTGGAAACTGCAGGAAGGGAGAGTGCAATTGAATCCTGCTTGCAGGCTTCTGAGGGGCACCTGACTGGCCACTGTGAGGTCAGGATGCTTGAGTAGATAGACCATTGGTCTGTTCCAGCAGGCTCCTCTTCTGCTGTATGTATGTCTGAATCCTGACATGCATATATATTTGTTATTTTTTGTAGGGCTGGCTCCAGGATGTTAGGAGTGGGAAGGCAAGGTGTCCTCAGTGCTCCCCCAATCTTAAAGAGGCAGGGCATGCCAGCTGAGAATTTGGCCCTGCACCCCACCTTCCCTGATTTGTGGGGAGGGGAAGCTGCAGAAAATATGAAGTCTGATCAATGGCCAATGGCCAATCTGCTCCATCATCCTGTTCTCACAGTGGCTGACCAGATCCCGGAGCAGGATTTGAGCAGGAGCCCCCTCTCTTCCTGTGGCTTCCAACAACTGGCATTCAGAAGCATTGCTGCTCCCCTCCGGAGGGGGCAGAGCACAGCCATCATGGCTAGTTGCCATCCATGGTCCTCTCCAGCATAATTTTTCTAATCCTCTTTCAAAGCCATCCAAGCAGGTGGCCTACATGTATTTGCAGTTCCCCACAGCCCCAGAAAGAAAATCTGCAAATTCCCATGATGTAAATTTTCCTTAGTGGGACGCGGGTGGCGCTGTGGGTTAAACCACAGAGCCTAGGGCTTGCCGATCAGAAGGTCAGCGGTTCGAATCCCCGCAACGGGGTGAGCAGTTCGAAAGCACGTCAAAGTGCAAGTAGATAAATAGGTACCACTGCAGTGGGAAGGTAAACGGCGTTTCCGTGCGCTGCTCTGGTTCGCCAGAAGCGACTTAGTCATGCTGGCCACATGACCCGGAAGCTGTCTGTGGATAAACGCCGGCTCCCTTGGCCTATAGAGCGAGATGAGCGCCACAACCCCAGAGTCGGTCACGACTGGACCTATTGGTCAGGGGTCCCTTTACCTTTACCTATATGTTCCTTGGAAGCCACACTTCGTCTCACGTCCAAAATAAAACAAAATGCATTCATTATTGTACCAGGCAGCAAAGGGTTTATCCACGCTTACCTTACCTCCCCTCCCTCTGCTAAGTTCTGCCCACCTTTTGCTGCTCTCCCCTGCTCTCCCCCCAGCGGCCACTAGGAGGCATTGTGACACTGGCCCTGGCTGGAGGGAGCTTTGCCCGCCTGCCAAGAAAGTCAATGGGATCATTTGTCCGAGCTCTCCCCAGTCGATGGTCCTGACACTCCGCAGTCATCGCTCTGATTAAGATGCCACACTTGAGTTAGAGCATCCATTAAGATTTGATGAGTAATTGATCAGAGCATCAACAGGGAGGGACGCAGCCGGTGGGAGGGGGGCTGCACGGAGGGGCGGGTGGGGTGGGGTGGGGTGGGGGGGAGCGGCGACCCATGGCTGGCTCTCGCTTGCTCGCCGCCCTCCCTCTCCCACGAAATGAACCTTATTAGCCGAGTGGAATCTCTAAAGCGGGAGCTGTTCTTTATAGGTGCCAAAGGAGAGAGGGAGAACAGAGGCTGCCCGTGAGATAAAAAAAGAGCCAGCATTGCTACAAGCTGGGGTTGGAAAGATGCCATGCTCGGGATCTGTCTTCTGCCAGCCTATTTCGGGACAGGATTTTTCTTTTGGTGGGGGAAGTCATGCGTTTTAAAAGCATGGCATGCAGTGGCAGAGCTTCATTGGCAGGCAGTGGCGGAGCCAGCAGTGGTGTAGTGGTTAAGAGCAGTAGACTTGTAATCTGGTGAACCGGGTTCGATTCCCCGCTCCTCCACATGCAGCTGCTGGGTGACCTTGGGCTAGTCACGCTTCTCTGAAGTCTCTCAGCCCCACTCACCTCACAGAGTGTTTGTGGGGGGGGGGGGAGGAAGGGAAAGGAGAATGTGGGCCGCTTGGAGACTTGTGATAAAGCGGGATATCAAATCCAAACTCTTCTTCTTTGTGCAGCTGGTTCTTCCTGCCTAAGTGCAGAACCTTACATTTGTCCCTATTGAAATTCATTTTGTTAGCTTGGACCCAGTTCTCTCATTTTGAATTCTGAGTCTGTATAATAATAATAATAATAAAAATAATTTTTATTTACACCCCGCTCTCCCCGGCCAGGACCGGGCTCAGGCCAGCTAACATAAAGGTATGATACATTAAAAACATAAATAAAACAATTAATTAAAATACATCTTAAAATCAAATTTGGAGCAGAATAAAATCAGATGGCAACCCATGGATTATAACTATAGGGGTGGGGAACATTGTCTGGTTTTTGAGAAACCCCTGCTGGGTCTTAGTAATCACAGCTTCCTTTTCTAAGTGCTCACACTTACTGCTGAACTCTCTGTTCCAGGACCTTCCCTGGTATCGATGTCAAGCTGTTACCTGGATCTTCTGAGATTCGTTAGCTGTGGTTGCTCCATTGCAAGGGGGTGGACTAGAGGACCCTATGGGATCGCTTCCAACCCTACAATTCTGTGTTCCTATGTTTGACTTGCTATGTTCTACAACTTACAACGCTGGTGGTGCTGTGGGTTAAACCACTGAGCCTAGGGCTTGCCGATCAGAAGGTTGGCGGTTCAAATCCCCACAATGGGGTGAGCTCCCATTGCTCAGTCCCTGCTCCTGCCAACCTAGCAGTTCGAAAGCACGTCAAAGTGTAAGTAGATAAATAGGTACCACTCCGGCGGGAAGGTAAACGCCGTTTCCGTGCGCTGCTCTGGTTCGCCAGAAGCAGCTTAGTCCTGCTGGCCACATGACCCGGAAGCTGTACGCCAGCTCCCTCGGCCAATAAAGCAAGATGAGCACCGCAACCCCAGAGTTGTCCACGACTGGACCGAAAGGTCAGGGGTCCCTTTACCTTTACAACTTAAGAAAATGATGCAGAGCAGGAAAAAATAGTTATTACAGAGAAATAAAATACTGGGTTTTCATGCTGCAACCCACCCTGGGCAAAGGGCAGGCAATAAACAAATAATAGTATGTGCCCCCACCCAGTGACTCTCATTCTTTATTACATCTCCTCCAATTCCTAGTATAATTCTGCTCAGTTCCCACTTTGGCAAAGAGTTGGGAATGTGAACCTGGAGGAAGGAAGAAGGCATTAGTTTCGAGACCAGCAGAGCGAGGGGATAAAGCCAAGAGCGCGCCTCGTCAATTGTTCATCATTAGCGTTTGAGGAGCCCATTTCCCACAACCCCTTGGTGGCATGTTCCTTTATTAACCCCACTTAGTCTGGAGCAGGAGGAGCGGCAACTCAGATTTACAGGCTTCTTCTGGGGGATGCTGGCTGGGGAGCTGAGTGGAATTTGTTGGCAGATTCAGGACCCATAAAATGAAGTCCTTCTCCATGCGGCACAGAGTTAAACCGTGGAACTCCCTGCCACAGGAGGCAGTCACAGCCACTAACCTGGATGAAAAGAGGGTTGGTCAGGAATGCTAACAACACGGTCACAATATCATCATTTGAGTGAAATATTTTAAAAGGATATGAAGCTGGGGGTTTGGGGAAACAGCTATCATAATTAGAGAGAGACCTGTTTAATTGTAATGTTAAAGTGATGGCCAGTGCTTTTTTTCTGGGGGTACGCATACCCCTAAACATTTTGTGAATCTAAGTTTGGCCTCATTGAGGGACAGTATTTCACTATAAGTAGGAAAATGAGAGTACCCCTAAACATTTTTTAAGGAAAAAAAAAAGCACTGGTGATGTCTAAAATGTACAAGATGTTATTGGAATGGGAGACAAACGAGTGAAATCTTCAATGATACACTGGGCAATAGATATTGGTCATAACATAGAAATGGAAGCATGGGAATGATTATGGAATACGGATATAAAATTTGCAGCATGTTATGGTTTAAGAGAAAATTATATGAAAATGTTATATAGATGGTACCTAACACCTAGTAGATGGGCCTGAATGTATAAATCAAAGTCGATTAAGTGTTGGAAATGTAAAGAGAAAAGAAGGTACTTTTTCTCATAAGTGGTGGTCTTGTAATAAAGTTAAAGCTTACTGGGAAATGATATATAATGAATTGAAAAAGATGTTTAAGATAACATTCTTTAAAAAAAACCCAGAAACGTTTCTCTTGGGAATTATGGGATCAGAACTACCTAAACAGTATAGAAATCTATTTATGTATGTGACCACAGCTGCAAGAATGTTATTTGCCCCAAAGTGGAAGGATGAAGACACAAGAAGAATGGCTACAGAAACTAATGGACTATGCAGAAATGGCGAAACTTACCGGAAGAATAAGAAATCAAGACAACAAACTTTTTAGAAAGGAATGGAAATGGTTTATTGAGGATTTACAAACAAACGAAACAGATCAAGACATTGGCAGGATTATTGTAGAAACTTGCAATTTTTAAAAAAAGCATATTTAAGATATATATGAGAATAGATGAATAAAAGAATAAATTAAGGCAATTTGGAGTATGCAGCAAAGGACGAAAATAAATGAAAGGAACCGCAGAAAGTGAGGGAAGGGAGTCGAAACTGGAAATGTTAAAACTATGGTTCAATAATTGTTGTAATGTATAGAAATGAAATAAGGGACGCGGGTGGTGCTGTTGGTTAAACCACAGAGCCTAGGGCTTGCTGATCAGAAGGTTGGCGGTTCGAATCCCTGCGACGGGGTGAGCTCCTGTTGCTCGGTCCCTGCTCCTGCCAACCTAGCAGTTCGAAAGCACGTCAAAGTGCAAGTAGATAAATAGGTACCACTCCGACGGGAAGGTAAACGGCGTTTCCGTGTGCTGCTCTGGTTCTCCAGAAGCGGCTTAGTCCTGCTGGCCACATGACCTGGAAGCTGTACGCCAGCTCCCTTGGCCAGTAAAGTGAGATGAGCGCCGCAACCCCAGAGTCTTTCGCAACTGGACCTAATGGTCAGGGGTCCCTTTAGCTTTTTATCGGTGGCTCCTAGCCAGGATGGCTCTGCTCTTTCTCCACAGTTGGAGGCTCTCCAGTTGCTGGATAGTGCAGGAGGGGAGAGGGTTGCTCTTGTGCTCAGATCCTGCTTGCTGGTTCCCCACGAGTCTCCTTCACACAGAAGATGGAGCAAACTTGTTTTCTGCTGCTCTGGAGGGCCAGACCAGAACCGATGGAATGAATGCAAGATGCAAGAAAGGAGATTCCGACTAAACATCAGGAAGAACTTTCTGATGGTAAGAGCCATTCGACGGTGGAAGAGGTGATCTTGGAGGGTGGTGGACTCTCCTTCCTTGGAGGTTTATTAGCAGAGGTTGGATGGCCATCTGTCATGGGTGCTTTAGTTGTGGTTCCTGCATCTGAGGGGGTTTGACTAAAGGACCCTCAGGGTGCCTTCCAACTCTGCAATTCTATGATCCTACGATTTCTATGATCTGGTTGGCCACTGTGAGAACAGGATGCTAGACCCAGATGACTGTTGGCTTGACCTGACAGGCTCTGACGTTGAGAAAAGTTGTTTTCTGCTGCTCCTGAGAAGAGGACATGGAGCAATGGATTCAAACTACAAGAAAGAAGATTCCACCTAAACATTAGGAAGAACTTCCTGACAGTAAGAGCTGTTCGACAGTGGAATTTGCTGCCAAGGAGTGTGGTGGAGTCTCCTTCTTTGGAGGTCTTTAAGCAGAGGCTTGACAGCCACCTGTCAGGAATGCTTGGATGGTGTTTCCTGCTTGGCAGGGGGTTGGACTGGATGGCCCTTGGGGTCTCTTCCAACTCTATGATTCTATGATTCTCCTTTACCTTGAGGCAGCCTATCCCCCAGGCCGCTCTAGGCTCCCTCAGAATTTAGCCAAATCATGGCCTCACTGTAGTCTTCTACATCAGCATCCTTCCCATGGGTTTAGGAAATGTGATCACGAGGCCTCAGAAAAATCCTTGATACAGCCGTGTCTTCATCTGTTCTCACAGGGCAATGAAACGGAAAATCTCAGGCCACCTTGTGCAGCCGTCTGAGGTCACCCTCCTCAAACATTTCTGTGAAATTCATCTGCCCCGGAAGCTGTTGAAAACTGGCCCCCTTCCATGAGGGCAAAAAATCCCACGAAAGGGGTGTGTGTGTGACTTTTGCCCCTGCCTTTGTACAAATCTGGTGTCTTCTGGTATCTGAGGTTCCTCAACAACGATTCTGTGTTTCATCCCTCAAGAATGCCATGGCCTCGGAAGAGAAATGTGATTAGCTGCTCGTTAATTGTGTCGAGTTTTTCAAGTGATGAATGGAAAATTAATTCCTGGAGAGCCGAGGACATTCCTCGAAGGTCGCCGTCCCCACACTTGCTCTTTCGGCAACCCTCCAGCAGTTTTGCCAATTTCCTTTCAATGTTTCACCGTTGGAAAGGAAATGATGGACTCGGACGGCAGGCGATGGACTTCCTGGGACCCCATCCTGATTCCAGCTCCTAAGCAGGTTGGCCTGGCCACCTGAATATGGGACCCCACTTCACCCCATCCTCTTCCCCCAGGCCACAATCACACCACCTGCTTAAAGCACTGTGATACCACCTTAAACTGTCATGTCTTCTCCCAAAGGATTCTGGGAGCTGTAGTTTGTTAAAGGTGCTGAGAGTTGTTAGGAGACCCCATTCCCCTCCCAGAGGTCAAGTTCCCATAGTGGTTGAACAATCAATCCCTCTTCACGGGGAACTCTGGGAATTGTAGCTTTCTGAAGGGAATAAGGATTTCCTAAAAACTCTCAGTGCCCCTAATGAACTACACCTCCCTTAATTCTTTGTGGGAAGCCATGACTGTTTAAAATAGTAACAGAGTGTTTTAAATGTATGATGTGAATGTGGCTCTAATATCCTGCTTAATGCCTCTCTTTCTTAAGGGCTACTTCCTGAGAAAGAATCAAAGCACAAACCAGGCGAAGCAGTTTTCTAGTCCTCATTAGTTGTGCGGGGAAGTCTGCAAGTGGCTTTATTCTTAACTTAGTTATTATTAATCTAGTGCTTTGGGGACAGGGCGACCCTTCAAGGCACTGCAGAAGGTAGAATCCCAGAATCATGCATTTGGAAGGGATCTCATGAGTTATTGGGGACGAGCAGGAGGAATACAGTAGGAATCCCAGTGAAGTCCCTGTGTTTTGAATGAAGAGAAAAATCTGCCCAGTTGTTTCTCACACGCTAAGAACTTGGGAAATAAATATTTATTGATTTCTTCTCGGAGCTATTTATTAATACAGTTATATCCTACCTTTCCTCCAAGGAGCTGTTCATAGTTTCTCCCCTCCCCATTTCATCCTCACGACCACCCTGTGAGGCGGGTTAGGTTGAGAGACAGTGACTGGTCCAAGGCCACCAGTGAGTGAGGACCTGAACCCTGTTCTCCCAGGCCCTAGTCAACCACTACACTATGCTGGACATCATCTCATGACTGACTGTTACTCTTCATGCCAGAATTGTAGGATTGGAAGGGACCCCGAGGGTCATCTAGTCCAACCCCCTGCAAAGCAGGCATCTCAACCAAAGCATCCATGACAGACGGCCTTCCAACTTTAAAATACTCTAGTGAAGGAGAGTCCACAATCTACTGCAGGAGACAGTTCCACTGTCAAACAGCTCTTACTGTCAGAAAGCTCTTCCTTGTATTTCGTCGGAAACTTGAATCCATTGGAGCAGGAAAAACAAACAGGAAAAAACAAGCTTGCTCCATCTTCCATGAGGCAGCCCTTCAGATATTTGAAGACGGCTATTGTGTTGGATGAGACTCTTGAGAGTCCCATGGACTGCAAGAAGATCAAACCGATCCATTCTGAAGGAAATCAGCCCTGAGTGCTCACTGGAAGGACAGATCCTGAAGCTGAGGCTCCAGTACTTTGGCTACCTCATGAGAAGAGAAGACTCCCTAGAAAAGACCCTGATGTTGGGGGAAATGGAGGGCACAAGGAGAAGGGGACGACAGAGGATGAGATGGTTGGACAGTGTTCTCGAAGCGACCAACATGAGTCTGACCAAACTGCGGGAGGCAGGGGAAGACAGGAGTGCCTGGCATGCTCTGGTCCATGGGGTCATGAGGAGTCGGACATGACTAAACGACTAAACAACAACAACATATCCCCTCTCAGTCTCCTCTTTTCCAGGCTTAATGGGAAAGAGTTGATTGAGCTCAACTCTTCCACTGCCTTGTTTTGTGAAGAGTAATGGATTATTATTATTTTTTAAGAATCTGAAGGCTCCCCCCTCCCAAATCCCGCCAACACTCATTGCAAAGCTCCTTCCTCTTCTCTGCACTCTGCTTCTGAACCATTCCCCGTGTGATAGGGCGGGGCGAGCAGTGACGTAATAAATCAGAACAACAGCTCCCTCCATAGCCTGTCTTGTCCCATGCAGATATGGAGACAGGGAAAGATGGATTTCTACCACTCCAGCTCCAGAGCCTGGAGACCTCCTCGGAGCCAGCGCTAAGTGAGTGTATAAATATTCTTGGTGCACACCTATTGCCACAGAGGCACTCAAGACCGATTGATTTTTTACAGTAAGGAGGCATTGGCAGAGCCGGGCCCATTACAAGTGGGAAGCCTGTCTGCGAGGAAAGCCTCCCGCTAGCAGATCTGACAGCAAGGAGGAGCTTTCAATAGGACCTGACAGTTGGCAAGGATGTGGTGACAAGGTCTTTACTGCATTAGACTGATTGGA
This sequence comes from Darevskia armeniaca, assembly GCA_034641395.1. NCBI lineage: Eukaryota > Metazoa > Chordata > Lepidosauria > Squamata > Lacertidae > Darevskia > Darevskia armeniaca. The sequence continues at coordinate 881,078 of JAWWNF010000448.1, forward strand.
TGGCTCCCGAGACGGTTGCATAAGTAGCAGGACCCCTCGGAGATGAATACGTGTCGGTTTCTGTGTGCTTGTTGTTTGCGTGCCTCAGTTCCCTGGCTCGGAATCCGAGATCTCTACTTAAGAGAATGCAGATGGACAGCAGAGATCTCTGCCCGGCACTCTCCATCACTCAAGTTTAAACATGGGTCAACCGTGTTACGCCGCAGCAACACAAGCAAATGCTGTTCTAGGCTGCATCTACTGATGGATAGGGTCCAGATCGAGGGAAATAATAGTACCGTTCTGCCTTGTTGAGAGCACACCTGGAACACTGTGTCCAGTTCTGGGCACCTCCATTTGAGAAGGGTGTTGACAAGCTGGAAGGTGTGCAGAGGAGGGCGACCAAGATGACCAAGGGCCTGGAAACCAAGCCTGATGAGGAATGGTTGAAGGAGCCTAGAGAAGAGGAGACTAAGAGGAGAAATGATAGCCACCTTCAAACATCTGAAGGGCTGTCCCGTGGAAGATGGAGCAAGCATAATTTCCTCCTGCTCTGGAGGGTACAAACAAAACCAATGGCTTCAAGTTGCAAGAAAGGAGATTACGACTAAACACCAGGAACTTTCTGACAGTAAGAGCTGTTCTACAGTGTAACAGACTCCCTTGGGAGGTTGTGGACTCTCCTTCCACGGAGATTTTAAAACAGAGGTTGGATGGTCATCTGTAATGGATGCTTTAGTTGGACTAGATGACCCTCAGGGTCCCTTCCAACTTTACAATTCTACGGTTCTATAAGAGGCAGCAACAGCCTCTCACTTGGGTGGCATTGAGATGTCCAACTCTACAATTCTACGATTCATTTTTTTAAATTAATTATTTATTATTTGTACCCCGCCCATCTGGCCGAGTTTCCCCAGCCACTCTGGGCGGCTTCCAATCAAATATTAAAACAATACAGCATTAAATATTAAAAACTTCCCTAAACAGGGCTGCCTTCAGATGTCTTTTAAAAATAGGATAGCTGCTTATTTCCTTGACATCTGCTGGAAGGGCGTTCCACAGGGCGGGCGCCACTACCGAGAAGGCCCTCTGTCTGGTTCCCTGTAACCTCGCTTCTCGCAATGAGTGAACCGCCAGAAGGCCCTCGGAGCTGGACCTCAGTGTCTGGGCTGAATGATGGGGGTGGAGACGCTCCTTCAGGGATACAGGACCGAGGCCATTTAGGGCTTTAAAGGTCAGCACCAACACTTTGAATTGTGCTCGGAAACGTACTGGGAGCCAATGTAGCTGTCTCAGGACCGGTGTTATGTGGTCCTGGCAGCCGCTCCCAGTCCCCAGTCTAGCTGCCACATTCTGGATTAATTGCAGTTTCCGGGTCACCTTCAAAGGTAGCCCCACGTAGAGCGCATTGCAGTAGTCCAAGCGGGAGATAACCAGAGCGTGCACCACTCTGGCGAGACAGTCTGTGGGCAGGGAGGGTCTTCCTGCGTACCAGATGGAGCTGGTAGACAGCTGCCCTGGATACAGAATTGACCTGCGCCTCCATGGACAGCTGTGAGTCCAAAATGACTCCCAGGCTGCAAACCTGGTCCTTCAGGGGCACAGTTACCCCATTCAGGACCAGGGAGTCCCCCACACCTGCCCGCCCCCTGTCCCCCAAAAACAGTACTTCTGTCTTGTCTGAGTTGGCACCTTATGGCAGGAACAGGATCCTGAAAGGACTCCCACCCAGGAAGGGCGAGGGTTTCTATGATAGATGCAAGCAGACTGCGTGATCAGAATAGGCTGAAGGTCAGAGCTGGGACATCTGATGAGAACATAATAGAACAACACCAGAAGAGCCTGCAGGATCAGGTCAGTGGCCCATCCAGTCCAGCATCCTGTTCTCATAGTGGCCAACCAGGTGCCTGTATAAAACCCTCAAGCAGGATCCAAGCCAAAGAGCAACTCTCCCCTCCTGTGACTTCCAGCAACTGGAATTCGGAAGCATCTCTGTCTCCAACTATGCAGGCAGAACAAGAGCCATTGTGGCTGAACAGCCCTCTGCTCCATGATTTGGTCCATTCCTTTTTAAAAGCCATCCTAGTTGGTGGCCATCACTACCTCCTAGGGGAGAGAGTTCCATAGTTTAATTATACAGTGGTACCTTGGTTCTCAAACTTAATCTGTTCTGGAAGTCTGTTCCAAAACCAAAGCGTTCCAAAACCAAGACGCACTTTCCCATAGAAAGTAATGCAAAATGGATTAATCTGTTCCAGACTTTTAAAGACAACCCCTAAAACAGCAATTTAACATGAATTTTACTATCTAACGAGACCATTGATCCATAAAATGAAAGCAATAATCAATGTGCTGTACTATAAAATAAATACGACAGTATTGTAGATGTTAAAAATTAAAATTAATTTTTTTCTTACCTGCACTGATGATAGTCATTGTCTGAAGTCTTTTATCCATTTCAGCAGTCACACAATCAATCAATCAATCAATCAATCAATCAATCAATCAATCAGTAGCTTAACTGGGTTCCACACAGTCACAAAAACAAATTAACCAAAAAAGCCTCAGAAACAAAAACTCAAAATAAATAGCAAAAACAAAAGCGTCAAACTTAATCTGTTCCAGAAGTCTGTTTGACTTCCGAAATGTTCGAAAACCAAGGCACAGCTTCTGATTGGTGCAGGTGCCCCGGAAACAATAGCCGGCAGCCGCGTCGGATGTTCGGCTTCCGAAAAACATTCGAAAATGGGAACCCTTACTTCCAGGTTTTTGGCGTTTTTTTATGAACCAAGGTATCATAGAATCATAGAATCATAGAGTTGGAAGAGACCACAAGGGCCATCCAGTCCAACCCCCTGCCAAGCAGGAAACACCATCAGAGCATTCTTGACAGATTACTGTATTCAGAATGAAAGACAAACTGTTCACTCTTGGATATGAAATTGGGTTGAATTGTCCCAGTAGGACCCCCTCCCCACTTCCCCAAAGAACCCATGACAGACCAGATTAATTCCAGCCATTTCCTGGTGTCTTTTTGGCCAGGAATTTCATCTCTTCTTCTTCAGCATGAATATAGAAAGATGGAACTCTGACTTGAAAAAAAAATCAATGGCTGAAAAGATAGGCTACATCATCAAAATTATATTAGTCTTTAATAGTCAATCAATTAATTTTAAAACATTCCAGTTATTTAAGAGGAGGGGATGGAGACTTTCCTTAGCAAGGATATTATTCTCTATTGGCTGCCCATTTCTGCCCCGGGACCAGCTGCCATTACTACAACTTTTCATGGGAACGTTGGCTTGTGTGACATTTCTGTGTGTGGGGGGTGGGTGGGAATTGATGGGGTGGCGGACTGGGAAGTCGGCTGCTGAGGTGCTGGAAATGAAGTGCTGCATTGATATGAATTTTGATAGCTAGTCAATAGCCTCCGTCCATTTCAATTAAAAAAGAGCAGGTTTCTCCAGGCCAAACAGGCAGCGTTTCAGAGCGTGTAAAAACGAGAACAAGGAAGAGGGTCGCTGGGGTGCAGGTGGATTTCGATCTCTTAGACACCCTCACCCTTGCACTTTTCCTGTTACTGACCTGATTTCGGAGCCAGGAAATCCAAAAACCTCTTAACCCTTTCTCGGCTTAGCCCTTGCGCTTCCGGCAGCAGGTCTTTGATGTTATCGTTGTCTTCAAATATCGGAAGGGCTGTCACAAGAAAAATGAGCTTGTTTCCTGCTGATCCAGAGGGTAGGACTCGAACCCATGGCTTCAAATGACCGGAAAGGAGATTCCAACTCAACATCAGGAAGAACTTTCTGACGGTAAGAGCTGTTCAACAGTGGAACGGTCTCCCCCGGGAGGTTGTGGACTCTCCTTCCTTGGAGGTTTTTAAGCTGAGGTTGGATGGCCATCTGTCATGGATGCTTTAGTTGAAATTCCTGTATTGAAAGTGATTGGACTAGATCAGGGGTCAGCAAACCTTTTCAGCAGGGGGCCAGTCCACTGTTCCTCAGACCTTGTGGGGGGCCAGACTATATTTTTTTGGGGGGGGGAATGAACGAATTCCTATGCCCCACAAATAACCCAGAGATGCATTTTAAATAAAGGGACACATTCTACTCATGTAAAAACACGCTGATTCCCGGACCGTCCACAGGCAGGATTTAGAAGGCAATTGGGCCGGATCCAGCCCCCGGGCCTTAGGTTGCCTACCCATGGACACAGGTAGATCGTGATCTACCGGTAGATCACTGGACGTCTGCGGTAGATCACAGGTAGATCATTGGCTCCCCCCAAAGGAGCTGAACAACTGTGGCTCCCCTAAAAAAAAGCTCAACATTTTACCTCCTCCCTGAAAAAACTCAACAATTTTGACCCGAACCCCCCAAAAAGGGGGTAGATCGCTGCCACTTTCTTTGTGAGTAGATCTCAGCCTCTTGGGACAAAATAAAAAAATTCCTTCCAGTAGCACCTTAGAGACCAACTACGGTATGTTTGTTCTTGGTATGAGCTTTCGTGTGCATGCAGGGGCGTAGCAAGGGGGGGCGGGCCGCCCCGGGTGCCACCCTGGGGGAGGGTGACACTTTGGGCGCTTAAATTTTTTTATTTTTGTATTTATTTATTTTTTAAAGGCTATTTTCGGCAATGCCGGGGTGGACCTGCAGGGGCGGCCAGCGAGGAGCGGTGTCACCCCCCCCTCGCTGGCCGCCCCTGCGGCTCCGCCCCGGCAGCGCCAAAAATAGCACTCCCCCTTCCAGCGGCTTTCCCCGCCGCTGGCTTGCAGAGCCGGGGAATGGAAAGGGGTGGGCCAGCGAGTAGGGGTGACACCCCTCCTCGCTGGCCCACCCCTCTCCCTGCCCTGACTTGCGCTCCGCCCATGGAGCCCCGGCGGCGGCTTCGGGGTCTCTGCGGGCTGCAGAGACTCTCAAAGTCGCCGCCCGTCCGGCATCCGGCGCACCAAGGGGGTGACAGGCAGCGACGAGCAGCCGCCGCACGCACCAAGGGATGCCGGACGGGCGCCGGCTTCGGGAGTCTCCCGAAGTCGGCGCCTGGCATCCCCGGGGGCGGGGCGTCGCGCTTTACGCGTGCGTCATGACGCACGCATACCCCGCGACGCCCTGCCCCCGGGGGTGCCTCTTGGCTTCCCGCCCCGGGTAGCCAAGGGGCTAGGAACGCCCCTGTGTGCATGCACTCTTGGGAGTTGGCCATCTCTGGACTAGATGATCCTTAGGGTCCCTTCCACCTCCATAATTCTGTGACTCATTCCAGGGCCCCTTCTTTTTCTTCCTCCTCCTGCATCAGCGCTTGACCGATCCCAAAAGAGCTGCAGGCCTCATGGTGTGTGGCCAGATTCAGTAGCCAAGTGGACCTGAGGAGGGATATTTCTTCCGAAACCACAGTACAGTTGATAGTCTGAGCATGGAGCAGGATCCTGACCTCTCCAGTATCCCCCCAAATATCCTAACCGAAGCCATTGCCCAGAGTCCTCCTGGGCATCAAATCCTCTCTTCATCCATGTATGGGTTAAAGTTGCAGGATACCCCTCTGTATAAATCAGCCAATTAAGCTGGCATTAGGACATTTAATTTTAAAACCCTCATCCTGTGAAATAATGGCCCTGGCGGACACGCATGTCTGCACACACAAACACACAGACACAGAAAGCACCAGAGACATATAAATTTTATTATTAAAATTAACATTTAAAGCCCGTGCCGTGAAGTAATGCATGAAGAGAGGGCAGATAAATCAGCTGGTTAAACTGGTAACGTAACATTTAGCGGTTAGATTCCTGACCGTGAAATAAACTCAAGGTTACATGAGGGATAAATCAGAGAGAGAGAGAGAGAGAGAGAGAATAGCAGTGTACATGAAAGAACATAATAAGAATTGGAGTCCTGGGTGTCCCTTTTCAGCTTGAGGGCCACATTCCATTCTAGACAACTTCCCGAGGGCCACATTCCAACATTGGGCAGGGCAATGGGTGTTAATGTTACCTTTGTCCAGTAGGCTGGTTCTGTGCACACATTCCCTTTGCTATCCTGAAAGTAGTCAAGGAAAAGAGCCACCATTCATAGAATCATAGAATCCTAGAGTTGGAAGAGACCCCAAGGGCCATCCAGTCCAACCCCCTGCCAAGCAGGAAACACCATCAAAGCATTCCTGACAGGTGGCTGTCAAGCCTCTGCTTAAAGACCTCCAAAGAAGGAGACTCCACCACACTCCTTGGCAGCAAATTCCACTGTCGAACAGCTCTTACTGTCAGGAAATTCTTCCTAATGTTTAGGTGGAATCTTCTTTCTTGTAGTTTGAATCCATTGCTCCGTGTCCGCTTCTCAGGAGCAGCAGAAAACAAATGTTCAAGAACACTTCACAGCCAGGGAAAAACATTTGGAGCGTGTATCCCAAAGAGTCCTGGGAAAAATGGGACATCGAATTTTCTTGCGTGAGAGCACGGGGGCCATTGGGGGTGCCATGATCTCACATGATTTTTGTTGTAGCGTGGGTTAATGATTTCAGCAAGTGATTTCAGCTCTCTGACATAGCAGGCAGGAGACAGCTTCTTCATGTAACAACTCTTTATTCAGGCAAACAAGACTGAGGGAACTGAGGGTAGGGAAGCTACATTTATAGGGACAGAGGACTGGCTAGGAAAAGATACATTTTGGAGGGAACAATCTCAAGCAATCACACAGCTGCTTTTTGGTGGGAACTAATAAGACAGGGGATCCAAATGCAGCAACTTGAATGCACCAATAGTAACTGTTCCTTCTGGGACAGGAAGGCAGTTGTGAATACAGACAATAGTAATACAGATATGATAACACTCTGAATCAATACACAACAATTTTTCACTGAGATCTCGCCTCCCAAAAGCACTTCCCCACCTGAAAACTCCCCCACCTTTTTTGAGGCCACGATCTCACCCCAAAACACGTGTATTGGGGTGCTGTATGAGCACAGCCCTGAAAAGTGCATCTTTTGGGCTCTGTGATCTCTTGAGGGTCACATGACTTGCGCAGGAGCATGGGCGGGAAGACTTGAGACTTGAGACTCGAGGCGTTGGAGGGTATTTGGAGTGCAGAGCTGGGTGGGTGAAGGGCATGGCCTTGGGAGCATTCTGAGGGCCAAACAGAGCATCTTGGAGGGCCAGATGGGTCTCCTCCTGGAGGGCCTGAGGTTCTAAGGAAAATGTGACCTTCTTCTTCTTCTTCTTCTTCTTCTTCTTCTTCTTCTTCTTCTTCTTCTTCTCACTGTGAGGCACAAAGATCTCACAGTGCGTTTCCAAGCACAATTCCAGTACGTTTCCGAGCACAATTCAAAGTGTTGGTGCTGACCTTTAAAGCCCTAAACGGCCTTGGTCCTGTATACCTGAAGGAGCGTCTCCACCCCCACCGTTCAGCCCGGACACTGAGATCCAGCACCGAGGGCCTTCTGGCGGTTCCCTCACTGCGAGAAGCAAAGCTACAGGGGACCAGGCAGAGGGCCTTCTCGGTAGTGGCGCCCGCCCTGTGGAACGCCCTCCCAGCAGAGGTCAAAAATATAAACAACTATCTGACATTCAGAAAATACCTCAAGGCAGCCCTATTTAGGGAAGTTTTTAACTTGTGATATTTTAATGTATTTTAATGTTTGTTGGAGGCCGCCCAGAGTGGCTGGGGAGACCTGGCCAGATGGGCGGGGTACAAATAAAATTATTATTATTATTATTATTATTATTATTATTATTATTATTATCTGGAGCAACGGCAGGCAGTGTCTCGGCTATGCAGTGTAGACGTCAGCAGGTTCCCGGCACCTGTGACAATGTGCTCCCTGTCTGCAAATGTTACGGAGAGGCTGTCTGAGAGCGAAAGTGACTTCCTCCCAATGTTCCCAGATGTGGGCTGCAGCTGTTCCGGGGTGACACATCCGTGAAAGGTTGTCCCTGGTGGGGCATTTTTAATGGCGCTGCCTGCCTGCTTTCTGTAGTCTGAAGAACATTTCGCAAGTCTGGGCTACCGGCGGCCTGGGCTCCAGCTGTGTGCTGTGAGGTTGCACACTTCATCTGACAAGCTCCCTGAGCTCAGGGGACAGGGAGCAGACAAGGGAGAAGATTATTCTCTCCCTGGACAAGGTGCCTCTGCCATCTCCTCCTCCTCCTCCTCCTCCTCCTCCTCCCTACCCACCTCTTTCTCTCTCTGCTGGCTTCTGACCTTGGCAGAGTTCCCTGCACCTGAGAAGGAGAAGTTCAGGAGCACCAGTCTCAGACATAATTGTGCGGGGGGGGGGGGAGAGAAGCGGCATAACAAACTACTGTATTTTTCTGTGTATAAGGCCAGGTTTTCTTCCTAAAAAATAATGTCAAAAATTAGGGGGCGTCTTATACACAGATACATTCCCCCCCCCATTTTCTTAAATCTGAGTCCCCCAAAATACATGGGGGCTTCTTATAGATGGAAAAATACGGTCCTGTATACCTGAAGGAGCGTCTCCACGCCCCCACCGTTCAGCCCGGACACTGAGATCCAGCGCCGAGGGCCTTCTGGCGGTTCCCTCGCTGCGAGAAGCGAAGCTACAGGGAACCAGGCAGAGGGCCTTCTCGGTGGTGGCACCCGCCCTGTGGAACGCCCTCCCAGCAGAGGTTAAAGCAATAAACAACCACATGAGCTTTAGAAAACACCTGAAGGCAGCCCTGTTCAGGGAGGTTTTTAATCTGTGATATTTTAATGTATCTTTATATTTGTTGGAAGCCGCCCAGAGTGGCTGGGGAGGTTGTGCAATGTAATCACTCTGTGGGCTGGGCGAACAGTCTGAGCTTGTTAACCCTGTAAGCTCAAAATCCTCACAGAGACCCGGCCGGATGGGCGGGGTACAAAAAAATAAAAATAAAAAATAAAAAAAATAAGTGGCTTTGCTTAGATTCCTGCACTGCAGGGGGTTGGACTAGATGACCCTCAGGGTCCCTTCCAACTCTGCAAGTCTATGATTCTATGACTCCTCCGTGAAGAAAGGTTGCAGCATATGGGATGCATGGCACAATGAAATTACCGCCCCCTGCCCCCCCTTGCGACACCAGTGCATAAAATCTGCATATTAGGCAAAAGTACACTAAAATGCTGCTGGATTTTCATAGGGACTTTAAAAGAAAATTGGAAACTGATGTGTCAAATGGAACGCAATAACTGGGGGAAATGTGAGTTGCCAAAGGGCTGGTTTTTCCAGCCCTTCATCTCTAAGCAACTCTGGCATCTGGTATCACTTGGCAAAATAAACCAGAACTGATGGAAGTGTTAAAATTTATATTGTTATACAGAAAGCTATTGGGTAGATCTCGCTTTCTGAACATATCCCCATTTGTCTCGCCACAGCCTTCTCCTCTCCAACCTTCCACCGAGAGCAACTTAACTTAGATTTAAAGTTCTTGAGGCTCCAGCTTAAACCTTGCAGTTTTTCCAAGTAACATTTGCACAGTAAAACTTCTCCTCGTGGGGGGATTTAATGTCATAATTAATAGGTTATGATTAGGTCAATAACTTTCATCAACCCAGCCAGGAGAGAACCTATTAATGAAACTGTAAAACAACATAAACTGTGTGATGAAGATAGGAGGGTGAATTTACAACTTCCCAGAAACCCTAATAACGAACGTGACAATTTACAGGAAGTAAAATGAACTGGGCCCCCATAAAACACAACCCAAATGATGCCCCCTCTCCAAACAAGATAAATTAGAAATGTTTAAGTGCATTCCTCAACCTGAAGAGAAGAAGGAGACTCTGTAGGGAGGAGATGTTTGGTGTTGTGGCGTTTTAGGGTCTCTGTTATTGGTTGGCGTCCGTCTGTCTCAGGAGACAATGGAGGAGTGAGCCTTTGGGGGATGAACTCAAACCATTTGAGAGTTACAGCGCCTGTTGTGGCTGTAGAGACTGATAGGGGAGAGACATGTTTTGTTGCAGATGGGGCAGATGAAGGCTTCCAGTTGTGAGGAAAATAATGCAGGACTGCGTAGACACGTATGCAATGGGCATAAATCATGTAACTTCTTTTTAGCAGCACTTAAGAGTGGCACTCCCAGATCTTTGGCAAATATCATTTCCAGCTCTTCCTCCCTGAAATCCCTTAAATGCAGATCAATTAGGGCCATATACTTCTAATGTGTGTTTCAATCACTTAACTAGAAGAATTCTCAGGCAGGTTTTTATTTATTTCTGGAAGCAAACAACACAGAAATGAGCACTAAAGCTTGCGTTATATTCCGCCATGTTTCCAAAAGTGACTTTTAGGTCCTGCGAAAGCTTGAACATAATGTGGCCCTTATCAGTTAGAGAAAAGTCAAGAGAATGAGCTGCCATGTGAACACAGCGTAAGAGGACATTAAGTCAGACCAGATTTGATTCACTATCTATGTGGCGAGACGATACTAAATACCAATGAAGAAGTCTTTTACTTTCACACAATTTATTCTGCTCACATCAGTTAATTTTTCCTGCCAGGGCGATTTCTCACACTTTGGACCACCAACCCTGTGAGGTCAGCGATGGAGGATAAAGCCAGTACCTTGCTATTTCATGTTGTGAGAAAGAAGAGGACCAGATCTTTATGTACTAGATAGAATCATAGAGTGGGAAGGGACCCAAGGGTCATCTAGTCCAACCCCCTGCAATGCAGGAATCTCAACAAAAGCATCCATGACAGATGGCCACCCAACCTCCGTTGAAAAACTTCCAGGGAAGGAGAGTCCACCACCTTCCGAGGGAGTCCCGAGGTCTGCAGCTGCTGCCCTTGCTCCTCTGACCCAAAACCAGAGTCCGAGGTGACGGCATGGAATTGATTTTGCAGCTCCAGTGGCACAGCATGGCTCCTGAGAGCTCTGCTTCGGTGTGTCATGTTCCTCCAGGGATTCATCTCCTGCAAAGGGTGCTTCGCCTGTGTTGCTGTTCCAAGACACTCATCTGAGAAATTCCTTGTCTTGCTCAGTAGCTCAAGTTGCTATTTTTTCTTTTCTAGCAAGGCCACCAGCTTGCAAGTGTCATTTTGTGTGTTCTCTGTCAGGAACGAGCCAGCTCCAAGTGAAGGTTTGCAGCCAACTGCAGAAAGCAGCCAGGAACAGAGAGACTTAGATGTAAGTCAGGCAGGGAAGAGCTGGCAGCTGCAGACTTCGGCTCTTCCTGACCTTGAAGGGCAGGCTGATAAAGCAGTAACTGAGAGCAGGCTAGAACACAGTCAAAGCTCGCAGGAAGAGGTTGGAGCTGATCCACTAAGTCCGAAGAGTCGGAGAATGGGAAGGCTGCTAGACAGGAAGCAAAACAAGAGACATTAGGGTCGTAAGTTCAATATCTTCTGTCAACGCCGGAAGGAGTCTTCAGAAGGGTCATCTTGAGTAATGATGCCGGAGGCTTTGTTAGAGCCGTCCGGAGCTATTTGTTTGTTTTTGCAATAAATCCTCCTTTTTAATTACCTACGCTTGCTGTGTTATCAAGCTGGAAACCTGGACCTAGAGGCACCCTGCCTGCGTTGCTGTTCCAAGACACTCAACTCTGCTCTGCTGAGAAATTCCTTATCTTGCTCAGTAGCTCAAGTTGCTAGTCTTTCTTTTCTAGCAAGGCCACCAGCTTGCAAATATCATTTTGCATGTTCTCAGACAGGGAGTCAAACGTGGCACAGGTGTTGCAGGTAAACAGAACTCCTCCTTCAGCTCACTTCCTCGTTCAGTCTAGCTTCCTCTCCAAGAATGCCAAGTTTTCTTGTAATACATGCTGCCAGAAAAACCTGGATTATTGGGCAGCCCCACCAAATGTGGTAGAAACGTCCCCTCTTAATACGACTTCGCCAAGAGGTGTTGGGTGGGTCACTATTCACTTGATTTGTCTTAACCTGTGTGAAGTGCTATCTATAAATTACTTCCAGTGTTGCTGCTCTGACACAAGCTGCAATTGCTTTCAAGGGAGGTCTCAACTGGAGCATTTTCCATTGCATGTCAGTTATATGTTGATTCAGATTATCTTCTCACTTTGCCGTCAAACCTAATAAGAGATTGGTTTTTGTTTGCCACCAGACAAAAGAGATATTGTGTCCTTCAGACTTTCATCTGTTTGGACACAGAAGGTTTCATAAACTGTCAGGGGTCAAAGGGTTGAACAACCACTTGAAACCTCTATTTGGTCTTTTGCCAAGTGACCCCCGTTCCGGAAGAGACCCCACAGCATCCACAATTTTCATTGATAAATCCATTCTAGCTCTGCATTAATATCTGGGTGTTTTTTTTTTAAATCCTCATGAAAATTTATATTTAAAATGTCTTATACAACAAAAAGCGATATTTAGAATTTATTGGACTCCAGTACACTTGTTTAGAAAGGTACTATCTACAGACACAAGCTGCTGGAGATGTAATAAGGAAAGGTTTCTTTGAAACATATGTTTATGCAATGTCTGACACAAAACTTTGGAGAAAAGTACTAAAATGCATAAATACTACTTTGGGGGGAAATTTAAAATGGCCAGGTGATGATATTATTTTAATATTTTAATATAATATAAATAATTATATTATGATAATATTATGGGGTTTGACAAAGGGTCAACATAAACGGACTCCTGCGCCCTTACTTATGCTAAAAGGCATTATATTAATTAATTGGAAAGATAACACCATGGTTCCCTTCGATCATTGGATAGAATATATGACAACTCTAGCAAAATGTGAACAGATTGCTTTTGGACACAGATTGTGTATGGATAAATACACCAATATTTGGAATCCTTTCATGAAAAGCAGAATGTCTTGTTAATCATTATACATTTATTGGACTAATGGTATCACTTATTTTTCCTTTCACATCATTCACATTTCTTTTATATGATTTTTTCCATATATATCTATATCTATATCTATATCTATATCTATATCTATATCTATATCTATATCTATATCTATATCTATATCTATATCTATCTATCTATCTATCTATCTATCTATGCGCATACTGAGACCTCTGGGTATAGGGCAGTACTGTATATAAATTAAATAAATAAATAAATAAATAAATATGCATATATGCATATATGCATCTTATGGCAAAATAATATTTGAATACATATCTTATTTCAAGGTATGCATTTCTCAAATACACATTTTTTATGTGTTTTGGTTCATTCCCCCCCCCAGCCAAAACCTAAGTTGCAAAATTCAGAGAAGTTCAGAATCTGAATGCGTGACATGACACCATGTAACCTCCCTGCAAACAAGCCAGAACGATTGCACGATATAGAGCAGAAATTGTAGAACCTCCCCACAAACCTTGCGCAAGCAAATCAGGACGAAGGCTCAATGCAAGTCATCTGGAAGCAACCTCAGGGGTGCAAATTAGGACACTTCAGCTAAGAATGCAGACTGAATGAAATTCTCCTGTATTCTTACTTGAGAGTAAGCCCAGTTGGACTCCATGGGGCTTACATCTGAGTAGACATGCATAGGTTTGCACCGTTAGAGCAGCAGAAATTTAAACGGGTCAATGGAGCGTTTTAGTGTCCAACGTTTTTACTCGTCACTTCTGAAATATAAATGTAAATTAGGTACAAGTGAAAAGAGACCGTTGCATATGTTAAAAGTAAATTATGACACTTGTAAAAACTTTACTGCATTAAGTAAAAGTAAATTATTGCCTAGGAGAGTTATATTTTTGGCATTTTTTTTTAAGGCACCCACCCTATCATTTCTTCCTGAACACTTTTAATCTCTCATTTCCCATGTCGAAATTATGTTAAAAGATATCACTTTCCTCTCTGAGGTTTTAAAAATAAATCACACCCTGCTTTCATTATTGTGGTCAAACCCTCCAGCTGTCCTCGGTTCCACAACGATGGTGGCGCATGTTGAGTATCTCTGAATATCGATGTCCTGACACCCTGGACGAGGGAACTCGCCCTGCCAAGTAGTGCCAATTCAGTCGAAATGAACAGAATCTGTATTTCAGCCAGTGTGGTGTAGTGGTTAAGAGCGGTGGGCTTGTAATCTGGTGAACCGGGTTCGCTTCCCCGCTCCTCCACATGCAGTTGCTGGGTTACCTTGGGCTAGTCACCCTTCTCTGAAGTCTCTCAGCCCCACTCACCTCACAGAGTGTTTGTTGTGGGGGAGGAAGGGAAAGGAGAATGTGAGCCGCTTTGAGACTCCTTCGGGTAGTGATAAAGCGGGATATCAAATCCAAACTCTTCTTCTTCTTCTTCTTCTTCTTCTTCTTCTTCTTCTTCTTCTTCTTCTTCTTCTTCTTCTTCTTCTGTGGGGTCACACAGGAGAATATTCCACGTATTGGGCTTAGCCCTGAACCGGTTTTTAGCCCTGCATCAAAACGGGAGGGTGCAGGACCAGCTGGAAAGAGGAAAAGAAGGTCAAGGTTTTTTGTGACCTGAAACAAAGCGCCTGTGATCACAGAACTGGAGAATTGGAAGGGACCCCAAGGGTCATCTAGCCCAACCCTCTGCATTGCAGGAACCAGACTGGATGTTGCTGCCTAAGCTGGACCAGCTGTCTTAGCAGCTGCTTGTTCCTGAATTAGGCCATTGGTGTTCTCCCCCCTCCCAAGTCCAGTATTGGCTACTCTGGCCGGCAGCAGCTCTACAGGGACTCAAGTGGAGAAAGGCCCATCTCATCATACATTATTTGGCCCTTTTAACTGGAAATGCTGCCAGGGATTGAACTTGGGACCTTCTGCAAGCCAGGCACCTGCTCTGCCACCATCTCCCCTAAGAGAATGTGAGTCTCATAGGAGGTCTGAGGCGTTCCATCTGAACACGAAGGTCCTAGGAACAGAGGAAGCTGCCTTATGCGGCGTCACACCTGTGGGCTACCTAGGTCAGTACTGTCCACACTGACTGCGAGTGGCTTTCCAGAATTTCAGAAAGGAGTCGTTTTCCAGCACCTACCTGTAGATGCTGGGGATCGAACCTGTAACCTCCTTAGAATTGTAAGATTTGGAAAGTGCCCCCAAGGGAGAGACAGACAGGTTGTGCATCCACAGCACTGACCAGAGGAGGAATGAGCGCGGAGAGAAGAAATGCCCTGGTGTATCCGCAGCAGCCCAACCGGACGCCTTCATCTGCCCCAGCTGCAACAAAACATGTCTCTCCCTGTGAGAAATGAGAATGTTGCTTTTTCACATAAGCCACAGTGCTGCAACTGCTAGGCAACCCTAAACGCCCCAAGCTCGCTTACACCTGTAACTGAAACAGCTTGTGGTTCAGGTGCTCGTAAATTGGGCGGCTTGCGGTTGAAATATGGTTTATTCGTAGGCTTCAGTAGATACATAACTCGCTTACACCTATAACTGGGACAACTGGTGGTCAGGATGTGGCATAGACCAAATAAGGACTAAGGTAAATATAAGGAGGGGGCGCCGGAATTCAGAGCAATAAGAGATGTCAACAAGGGTGGGGATTTTAGTAGGGAAATTAGGCGGTCGTGAAAGGCTGTAAACCTTGTGGTACCCAGCCAATGGGGAAACAAGGGAGGGAACCTGCATTTCGGGTATAGGGGATATAAATGTATGTGTTGTCCATTTTGGGTGTGCCTACTCTGGACACCTGCTCTTGCAAGAACGTTTTGTAATCAATAAACTCTTTGCTGTTTCACCAATTTTGTTCAGATTTTGTTTTGAGGGTCTCAAGACCCACTTCTAACACTCCCCTATCGGTCCCTACAGCCACAGCTGTAACCTTCCAAGGGTTGGGCTTCACCCCTAAAGGCGCACTCCTTCTTTGTCTCCCGAGACAGACACATGCCAACAAGAGTTGGAAGGTACCCCCAAGGGCCATCTAGTCCAACCCCCTGGGAATCACAGCTGATGAATCCCCAAGAGATAGCCATCCAACCTTAGAATCATAGAATCATAGAATCATAGAATCATAGAGTTGGACGAGACCCCAAGGGCCATCCAGTCCAACCCCCTGCCAAGCAGGAAACACCATCAGAGCATTCTTGACAGGTGGCTGTCAAGCCTCTGCTTAAAGACCTCCCAAGAAGGAGACTCCACCACACTCCTTGGCAGCAAATTCCACTGTCGAACAGCTCTTACTGTCAGGAAGTTCTTCCTAATGTTTAGGTGGAATCTTCTTTCTTGTAGTTTGAATCCATTGCTCCGTGTCCGCTTCTCTGGAGCAGCAGAAAACAACCTTTCTCCCTCCTCTATATGACATCCTTTTATATATTTGAACATGGCTATCATATCACCCCTTAACCTTCTCTTCTCCAGGCTAAACATACCCAGCTCCCTAAGCCGTTCCTCATAAGGCATCGTTTCCAGGCCTTTGACCATTTTGGTTGCCCTCCTCTGGACACGTTCCAGCTTGTCAGTATCCTTCTTGAACTGTGGTGCCCAGAACTGGACACAGTATTCCAGGTGAGGTCTGACCAGAGTGGAATACAGTGGTACTATTACTTCCCTTGATCTAGATGCTATACTCCTATTGATGCAGCCCAGAATTGCATGGGCTTTTTTAGCTGCTGCATCACACTGTTGACTCATATCAAGTTTATGGTCTACCAAGACTCCTAGATCCTTTTCACATGTACTGCTCTCAAGCCAGGTAGACCTTTGCTCTACTCCTGAGCCCCAAGCCCTTTCCTCCTCATGTATATCGAAGTGATACTCTAGGAGAATTCAGCATGTGTTTCAGATGGAAGCATGCTATGAAGGTATGCCACACGACATCCAGAGCAGAATGGGCAGGTCTGTCCGCACTGCCTCTTTCATGACCAACCGGTGTGATCCCACTTCATAAATCTCGGCGTGAGTCAATATCCCATATCCCGCTCCTCTACTCCTCCAACAAGCAGCCTACGAAGCTCAGGTGATATACAACCTCTTCATAAAACCTTGGCCGTTTCCGATGAATAATCTGCAGCCGTACAAATGAGTATGATGTCATTTTGATTGCAGCGCTCTGCTTTGCCGACACCTCACGCTCCCCAGTCGGTGTCCTCCGTCTTCTCAAGGAGTCCTAATTGTCAGCCAGCTGGTGGAGTGGAGGTGGAGATTTGGGAAAGGAGCAGGCCTGGCCAGGTATTCACACACAGCCCACATTGGAGAAGTTGCTGATGTGAGGACCATCCCAGTACGTTTCCGAGCACAATTCAAAGTGTTGGTGCTGACCTTTAAACGACTTTGGTCCAGTATACCTGAAGGGGCGTCTCCACCCCCATCATTCAGCCCGGACACTGAGGTCCAGTGCTGAGGGCCTTCTGGTGGTTCCCTCCGTGTAAGAAGGGAGGTTACAGGGAACCAGGCAGAGGGCCTTCTCGGTAGTGGCACCCGCCCTGTGGAACGCCCTCCCTTCAGATGTCAAAGAGAACAACAACTACCAGACCTTTAGAAGACATCTGAAGGCAGCCCTGTTTAGGGAGGCTTTTAATGTTTAATAGATTATTGTATTTTAATGCTCTGTTGGAAGCTGCCCAGAGTGGCTGGGGAAGCCCAGCCAGATGGGCGGGGTATAAATAATAAATTATTGTTGTTATTATTATTATTATTATTATTATTATTATTATTATTATCAACATAAAAACCCAAGAAGAACAATCTAGTCGAACATCCTGCATGCTCCTCAATTGTCCTGATTTACCGGTAATTGGGACATTTCGCTTTTGAGGGCCCTGAAGGATGTGTGTTTTGGGGTGGTGTGCTCTGGCGCGGGTCCACATCACATTCAGAGAGCGTGGCCCCCAAAGACGAGCGTCCCAGTTTTGGGTGGCATGCACCCTGTTCTCACAGAGACTGCTGGTGTCCTTCTACCGAGGCTCCATAGAGAGCATTCTTATATACTGTATTTGTGCTTGGTTCTCCAGCTGCACAGCCAGGGAGAAGAAGGTACTTCAGAAGGTCATAACCACAGCCCAAAATATTATTGGTCATCCTCTCCCATCTCTGGAAGAACTGTACAGTTCCCGTTGCCTTAAAAAGGCTAACAATATTTTAAAGGATCCATCTCATCCAGGATATAGTCTCTTTGCACCACTGCCTTCGGGTAGAAGATATAGAACAATTAGACCAAGAACAAATAGACTGAAGAACAGTTTCTACCCAAGAGCTTTTGAAGTAGCCACCCCAGTGTCCAGACCCACCAAGACAGGATGGCCAAGGCGACCCCATGTTATTGTTCAGAAATGCTTAGAACTGGAGAAATCTTGCTTTTGCTTCTGTAAACCAGCTTTCCAGCTTGTCAGCTAAAACTGGAACAGCAGGAGTACAGGAAGCTGCCATCTATGCAGAGATCTGACCACAAAGCATCCGTTGGAACAAACAAGGCTAGGTGAAGACAGAGAGGTGTGAGACATAGCTTAACCGCAGGCTGAGCACTTCCTGTAAGCATCTAACCACATAAGCTAGAAGCATAATTACGCAAACAGCACCCCCTGGCAGGAATTGATGTCTTGAAACAGACTAAGGCGAACACAGTAAGGAATGCTGGGATTGGTTAAAAGAAACAGTAGTAAATGCAAGAAAGCTTCTGATAGGTTGTTTATGCAAAGCTATGCCAGATGTAAATGCATAAATAGGAAATGCACGGCTTTGGAAAGTGTGCATTCTGCCCTCTTGAATGTACCTTTATTGCACTGCAATAAATAGAAATTTTTTCTTTTGAAAACTGCCTGAGAGTTTTTCTACTGGTCCGAATCTCTGTCCAAAGTCAAGGTAAAATATTGGTGCTTCATTTCTGGTGCCGTAAAGACTTCGGATAAGGGCCAAAGCCCTTTTGACCAGAGGCAGCCTCTTGCCTTGTCCACTGAGCAACGGGCAGGGGTCAATAAGCCTCCACAACTCAGCGCGCACTGGCATTTTTCCAGAGGGAAGTGGAAGGAATTCTTGGACCCTTCATCCTGCTGCAGGGCAAGGCAACAGAACAAGAACCGAGACACAATGCAGAACAAGGGACAGCCGGCTGGGTAAGTAGTGACCCTCTTTACGGAGAGGAAGTGGAGACCTGATCACTCTCCAAGCGTGGTTGTTATTGGTCAGCTGGAAAGAGGTCCTCTGACTGAAACACACGCCTAGGTAAAAGGTAAAGGGATTAATACCCTGCGGGCGTGGGACGCCCAGGAAAAGAGGTTCCACAGGGAAACCTTAATCCCAGGCAAAGGACACCCCAGAAAGTGGTCTGGTGGTGAATCAGGTTGATTAAAGGGAGAGGGGAGGTAATACTGTGTGTGTGTGTGTGTGTGACAGAGTGGAGTGTTTGAAACTTGGTATGTAAGAAGGAGGACCTTAGTGGAAATCCACAAATGAGTGTGTCTTTCAGACTCT
This sequence comes from Darevskia armeniaca, assembly GCA_034641395.1. NCBI lineage: Eukaryota > Metazoa > Chordata > Lepidosauria > Squamata > Lacertidae > Darevskia > Darevskia armeniaca. The sequence continues at coordinate 900,325 of JAWWNF010000448.1, forward strand.
CTGGGTCTGAGAGTGGACTGCCTAGTACTGCATCTCCTGTTCCGGGTGACTGGACAGGTCAGAAACAGCGGGCGCGCAGTTGTATGTTGTCCGTCTGAATCAAACCTGTGAGCCAGGAGACCCCTTACTCCTGAGCCTGTGTCCCCACCCTTTTGTGTCTTGTATTGTGTGTGAGTGGAAAAAGTAACTACAAACTGCAACAAAAGGGAGGGGGAGGCTCCAAAGGGGGGGGAATTGAAACATCCCCTAGAAGAAAAGCCACCCAATTGAGACTAAGGAGTCAGAAGACCCCCAAAACGCCTAAGAAGTTTGTGCCAAATTGGACTGACCCACAAGGCACTGGCTGACCCCCCCTCCCAGAAAGAACAATTAAATTGTGAGTCAACATCATCACCAAGAACAGGGGGCCATTCGGATAATTCCCCCCTGGCTGCAAGAATGCAAACAGACGCAATGCAAAATTATGCCTTTCAGAACATAGGTCCAAACAGCAAAGAAGGGAAAGGACCTCAAGAAGCCCATTTACAAGGGGTGTGAGGCAGAACAGATACAGCTGCCAGACGCAGGAGAGATTTAGCCCTCAGAGACATTAGTGGACTACCAGAAATTACCCCCATCATTTCCAAAGCCAGAGTTGAAGGGCAAAACTGTTCACACCCCCAACCCAGCTGCAGTTTTGGATGATGAAGGGAACTGCTAGATGCTAGAACCTTCCCTATGATTCTCAAGAGTCCTGAGACAATCAGTCCTGCCCTGACTAGGTGGTGGCCCCAATTGTCGCTAGTCCACCTCTGTTAGTTCCTAGTTGGGCAGTGGACATCAGAGAAAAACTAGGGGCTGCTGCTGCTGCTGTTCTCCTTACCATTCCCAGAGGCACAGTTGCACACTGAGCCATCCAGTTCTTCTGCAACTGAGTACTGGACTTTATTTTGCCCATTTTAACCTCAGCTGCAACTGCCACGGCTCCAAAAAGATTTCCTAAATCCTAGCCAAGTGGTCAGCTTGCTGGCACCCCCAGCCCTGATATAGGAAGTCCTGTCACCGCCGCCCAGTCCAGATGAAAAGGGGGGGGGAGTCAGCACCCCCAGAAGAAGACAGATTTAGAAGAGATGTTCCCAGATTTAAGGAAGAGGTCAGCTACCAGGGAGTAGCTACTGCAAACATGACCCTTGGACCAGTGACCCAGGAGAGCCAGAGGGGCTCAGGTGCCTGAGGAAAAGGCTGGATAAGAGGTCACCTGTTAGGAAGAAAATGACCTAAGGACCGGTGACCCGGGAGAATCAGAGGGGTTCTGAGGCCCGCGGAAGAGGCCGGGGAAGAGGTCAAAGTTGCTAGGAACCAGTGTGCCATATGCTGCCGTATGCAAGAAGGAAAGGCACAGGAAAAAAAAAATAAAAGAATGGGAAAACTTAGGAGCAGGAAGAGGAAGAGTACTTGGAGAAAAGATAGTCCAGAGAGATTTCGTTGGCATTGGCGGGCATGGAAAGATATCAGGGAGATTAAGATAAACTGGGTTCCATTTATTAAGGCTCTTAAGAACCCATGGACAAAATGAAATTAGGGAACCAAGTGGAGCCTAATATTTTGTTATAAGCACACCTGTGCAATCTAAAAGTCAGAAATCAGTGAACATTGTGGGACCACAGGTGATTGGGTCCAGGGAACCAGTTGGAATGTAAAATTAAAAGACGCCACCTCGCCCACCTGAATGCCCAAGTGTCCCCATTGAGAAAAGATGTCCTCTCAAGCGACAGGTGCAAATTGCTTTTATCCCCAGAGGACTAGAAATGTGACTACCCCCCCCCATAGGCAACCAGCATATTGTCAGTAACGATGCCTAAGGAACATTAATGGGCATTTCATTTCAAAATTGCACCAATGGGTGGTAGGATTTGAATTGATATTGACTGCAAAAGACTTAGAAATTTGTGAGTAAGGCACTATTGAGCCTGGAGAAAACCAAGTACTTAGGCTTCAATGTGTCACATCAACAAGAACTTTGAGGCCAGAGAGAGAAAAAGAAGCCATGTGTTTCATAAAAGAACCCACCACTAGGAAACAATTGTGAGTTGTGAGGTTTCCTAAGGACTGCAGAATTTGGATGTCAGGCTTCGCTGTTCTAATAAAAACCCTTATTATATGAAAGTACAAAAGGAGCAGAGAAACACCCTTTTGTGGAGAGCAGATTAACAAAAGACTTTTTGAGACTTTTAAAAGATGCCTAATGGAGACACTGGCCATGGGATTGTCAAATCCATAGAAAGCCCCCCATTTATGGGTGCATGAACAATAGACTTAGTAGCAAGAGGATGGCCACCCCTTGAGGCCGCCTTGATGGCAGAAGCAGACAAATTTACCTTTGGTCAAGGAATTTATGTTAATGCTCCCCATGCTGTTCTCACCCTCATGGAATATAAAGGGAGCTATTGATTGACCTACCCCCAAATAGCCTACCAGGATCTGCTGTGTGAAAATTCCAGAATATATTGAAGAGTGGTCAACATCCTCAATCCAGCCACCTTGACGCCACTACCAGATGACAAGGACATAGAGCATCATGATGGATGCAGTCTGTTCCAGTAGACCAGATTTAAAGGATGAGCCATTGAAAGACCCTGAGATGCATCCTGCGTGTCAGAGACTACTCCAAGTGAGGATTTCTACCCCATGTGATGTTCGGCACGAAGGCTACATTCCCATGAAGAGCCTGATTGTGGACTTCACCAAGAAGTGACTTAAGCTGGACAGGTGGAAGAGCATATCACCCTCCAGGAACAAATACAGTCTCTCTTTCTTTCTTTGTGTGTGTGTGTTGTGTTTCCCTCAACAGGTGGGCCCTCGACCGAACACCGTGCAGTCTGCTGAGCCAGTCCATCCGTGAGTAAGGGAGAGGAAGCGCGACCCGCTGATTCCCCGGTGGCGTGGCCTGTACACAGTTCTCCTGTCCACATCCTGACAGCGGTGAAAAGTCGAGGTGACCCCCCTGAAACCCCACCCTGCTGTGCCTGACCTATAGGTACTCTACGCACGGTGCATCAGCCTCCCCTGCAGCGCCTGACCAGGCAAGGGCGACCAGCGCACGGGGGCCGAACTACAAGGAGCTCCTGCTGTGACACACCCGGACGCTGTCACTCAACGCACGAGCCACCGGAAACGTCCATCCCATGCAACAGAGACCATCTCCAGCACAACTGCATCAGGAACATTGGTCAGAGATACATTGTCATTGGTGGTTTGTCAGACCAGTCTTTAGACAAGGCACAATTCTTCATGTAGGAGCGCTGGGGTGTGGCCATTATAGATTTATCCTATCACACCACTTAAGCCTTCCATTATGGTTAATCTTTAAAGGTACAGAAGAACAGGAGTGGGCCCCCAGACCATTCCTCCTCATTCGTAGGGTAGGTGCCATCTTTGAGGTATATAAGGTCTATGGTAGTCCTTATGGTCGCAGAGGCCTGGCAGTGTATCAGGACCACCTGAGCGGAGAGGCAGGAAGGTGGTGTCAACGAGTAATCTCCTACCCCCATATAGATTGGGAGCGCCTCAGGTGTGAACGATGTTGTTCTAGAATGACGAGTTTGGGAGGATAATTGAAAGGGAGAATCCTGTTGACCCCTTGAAGTTGAACCAAAGGGGAACGGGACTGTTTTCCTTTTTCCTTGTGTGTGTGAAAAGGAGAAAAAGGGGGGAGGAGGAAAAGATTGGATGGCCGAGGCCCCGGGAGGAAAGCCCCAGGTACGGATAACTCCCTGGAAGGTAGCCTTGAGACTGTCCCAATCCCCTGAAAATTGAACCATTCCCCCATCAAAGGTATTGCCCCAAGCCACACATTCACGAAGGCTCATGTCAGATCTAGAGTGGATGGGAGGTGAAGTGAAGCTACCGGTTCAGACAATTGTAACTGCTGCCCCGGATAACTTACGCTCCCCACCCATAGCTGTGGTGGCACTTGGGAGAGACCTATTTGAAAGGGAATTAGCTACTCCCTTAGGCATAGTGACACCACACACACAACCCCTACAGGGAAGGATTTACACCTGTGGGTGTATTGAAGTAAACGAGCCAACAGAGTTTCCCATAGGGTACGTCCTGAGAAAGCGCCATAAAGGTCAGACCCACCCCAGAGGGAGAGTGGGAAGACTGTGCAAAGTGATAGGCCACGAGTGTTGGCGCTGGGATATAACCAACCCCGAGGCACAGGAAATTTTGAACTGGGAAGAACAGTGGGCATTGCAACTGTCTGACTAAGAACAGGGATCACCTAAAAGGAGGGCAAGAGGAGACTTCAAGATCCCATGCCCTGGCCTTGGTGGGTCCCCATCCCATTGGGAGATGGTGCAGTATTGTTTGTAATACTTTTGTGTTGGTGGTATAGTCACCTGTTCTGGGATAGTAAGCATCTCCCAGACCAAGATGGCAAATCTAACCACACTCTCCCTTCTGAGTGTCCTGATTGCCTTTACCCCACAACTGACCATTGGGTGGAAGGAAAATACTTTCCTGAAGCTGGTGTCCTCCGTAGCCAGAAACCTGAACCAATCCTTCTGTTGGGTATGTGTACATGTTCCTATGCACCTAGGACAGGGAATCCCGGTGATAAGATGGGAACCCCCAGTGTACGGGTACTCAGACTGGACTTGAGATGGTCATAATCTAACTTGGAATCTCAATTGGATAGTGGAAGGAGGCTTCGCCAGTAAGGGAGGTTATGTGTTTTTCTTAATTCCTCCTGCTGTGTATACATTGACCAGTACAAATGTGTGATCAGAGAATTGTCCACCAGATCAGAGAGTTAGCCTACATGTATAATCAGAGTTACCAATGTCAGAGACATAAAGAAAGAGGCAGAGCTGTTCCACAAGGTCAGTCTGGACCATGTGAACTCTGACCTCCCAAGCTTGTGGAATTGAATCAGCTCTTGGTTCCCAGGCTGGAGTTGGCTGAAAGAAATTTTACGTTTAGTAAAGCATTTGTGGATGAACTCACCAGTTTAGAGGTCCACACTGCTGAGAGGGTTGACCAGAACTGTTCAAAAGGCTTAATGGCAGAAACATTTGTTTTATGTGCAGAGACTCCCAGGTGTTATCCCAGACACCAATGTTTAGGTCAATCAGTCGAGGATGCAGGACAAGCTGCTCCTCTCGATTGAAAGGGGGGAAATGAAGTAGCCACCCCAGTGTCCAGACCCACCAAGACAGGATGGCCAAGGCGACCCCATGTTATTGTTCAGAAATGCTTAGAACTGGAGAAATCTTGCTTTTGCTTCTGTAAACCAGCTTTCCAGCTTGTCAGCTAAAACTAGAACAGCAGGGGTACAGGAAGCTGCCATCTATGCAGAGATCTGACCACAAAGCATCCGTTGGAACAAACAAGGCTAGGTGAAGACAGAGAGGTGTGAGACATAGCTTAACCGCAGGCTGAGCACTTCCTGTAAGCATCTAACCACATAAGCTAGAAGCATAATTACGCAAACAGCGCCCCCTGGCAGGAATTGATGTCTTGAAACAGACTAAGGCGAACACAGTAAGGAATGCTGGGATTGGTTAAAAGAAACAGTAGTAAATGCAAGAAAGCTTCTGATAGGTTGTTTATGCAAAGCTATGCCAGATGTAAATGCATAAATAGGAAATGCACGGCTTTGGAAAGTGTGCATTCTGCCCTCTTGAATGTACCTTTATTGCACTGCAATAAATAGAAATTTTTTCTTTTGAAAACTGCCTGAGAGTTTTTCTACTGGTCCGAATCTCTGTCCAAAGTCGAGGTAAAATATTGGTGCTTCATTTCAACCATCTTAAATGCTGTAACCAGATAATATGACCTTGGAGAGCTGTGATGGGTGTGTGTGTGTGTGTGTGCATGTGTGGCTTTTTTTGGTGTGTGTGTCTTGTGCTGTTTTTTTCTTTTTCTTTCTGGTTTTTACGGGATGGCATGCAATTTCATTGCACTTGTATAGCGTTGTGCTTGTACTTGTGCAATGACAATAAATAAATTATCTATCTTATCTGACTAGGTCCTGTAGGAAACCCTGCAAGTCAGATTTGAGCACAAGAGCCCTCTCCCCTCCTGTGGTTTCCTTAAGAACCTCAGAAGAGCCTGCTGGATCAGGCCAGTGGCCCGTCTGGTTCAGCATCCTGTTCTCACACTGGCCAACCAGATGCCTGTGGGAAACCAGCAAGCAGGGTTCGAGCGCATGACCACTCTCCTCTCTTGAGACTTCCAACAACTGGTATTCAGAAGCATTGCTGCTTCCAGAGATGAAGGCAGAGCACAGCCATCTAGGCTAGCAGCCATCGATATCCCTCTTCTCCATTAATTTGCCTAATCCTCTTTAGGTTGGGGGCCATCACTGCTTCCTGCGGCAGTGAGTTCCACGGTTTCACTGCACTCCCCATGCAGAAGTCCTTTCTTTTATCTGTCCCAAATTCTCCAACATTCAGCTTTGTTCTACAGTTAATCTTTCTTCTATGTGCTCTCTCCATGATTTTACAAACTTCCACGTCTCTTCTTCCTCGTCTTAACTAAAAAGCCACAAACGAGGCAAACGTTCCTCACGGGGGAGCTGTTCCACCCCCCCGATCACTTGGGGTGCCCTTTTCCGAACCTCCCCCAACTCCGCAATATCCTTCTGGAAGTGAGGCGACGAGTGCGAATTCCGTTAACATGAATGGCGTTGTGCCCTCTGTTCGTTATCGATTTGTGTGTGGGGGGGGAGGTGCCCTTTGCACTATCTTTGTTGTGGACCCCGAGTTCTAGGTAGGCCCGGGGCCTGCTCCTCTCCTTCCCCTGCCAGCCTCGCCTCCCTCCCTGCTCCCTCCCTTGTTGTGCTTATCTGACGAAATCATCACATTTATGGCCAAATTGAAATGAAATGCAATTTAGTTCCCGTTCTTCTTTCCGTCCATCACCTCGCCGGCCAGTCCCAGAGGATCAGCTAACCTAATCGCCCGATGGCGGTAACTTCATTAGCGTTGCCCGTCACCCCCCCCTACGTTTCTGCTGCGCAAAACCGTGGTTGATGCCCCTCGGTGGGAATTACTGGAAGGAAAGAGTTTGGGAGAGTCTCTCCCTCTCCCTCTCTCTCTCTCTCTCTCTCTCTCTCTCTCTCTGGGTTATCTGCCTGCTCAGCAGTTCCTTCTCTTTCCAAGAGCACGGCCTGTTATTACCTTTCTGGCAAGCGCTCATTTATTTACTATCATTTCTTTTTCTGCCACTGAGGGAATAAAAACAGCATTTCTTCCTGACCTAAAAGGAGAAAGGAAGCCGGGGGAATCTGGAATGAAGAGACTGGACTTGAAAGCAAGGTCAGAGCCACAGGACCAGGAGCTCATGGGGTTAACTTGGTCCCCTTTCTGTTTCTGAGCCTGTCCTGCCCCACAGAGCAGCCCCGTTTGCACTGCACATTTCATAGAATTGTAGAATCCGAAGGGAACCCTGAGGGTCATCTAGTCCAACCCCCTGCAATGCAGGAATCTCAACTGAAGCATCCATGACAGATGGCCGCCATCCATGACAGGATGGGTGACACCTGGCTTGAGAGCAGTAAAAGTGAAAAGGATCTAGGAGTCTTGGTAGACCACAAACTTGACATGAGTCAACAGTGTGATGCAGCAGCTAAAAAAGCCCATGCAATTCTGGGCTGCATCCATAGGAGTATAGCATCTAGATCAAGGGAAATAATAGTACCACTGTATTCCGCTCTGGTCAGACCTCACCTGGAATACTGTGTCCAGTTCTGGGCACCACAGTTCAAGAAGGATACTGACAAGCTGGAACGTGTCCAGAGGAGGGCAACCAAAATGGTCAAAGGCCTGGAAACGATGCCTTATGAGGAACGGCTTAGGGAGCTGGGTATGTTTAGCCTGGAGAAGAGAAGGTTAAGGGGTGATATGATAGCCATGTTCAAATATATCAAAGGATGTCATATAGAGGAGGGAGAAAGGTTGTTTTCTGCTGCTCCAGAGAAGTGGACACGGAGCAAAGGATTCAAACTACAAGAAAGAAGATTCCACCTAAACATTAGGAAGAGCTTCCTGACAGTAAGAGCTGTTCGACAGTGGAATTGGCTGCCAAGGAGTGTGGTGGAGTCTCCATCTTTGGAGGTCTTTAAGCAGAGGCTTGACAGCCATCTGTCAGGAATGCTTTGATGGTGTTCCTGCTTGGCAGGGGGCTGGACTGGATGGCCCTTGTGGTCTCTTCCAACTCTAGGATTCTATGATTCTACCAATTGAAAGCAGGATCATGCCACTTTCTTTGGCTTCCCCCAAAGAACACTGGGAACTGTAGTTCGTTAAGGGTGCTGAAAGTTGCTAGGAGACCCCCGGTCCCTTCATAGAGCTACGATTTCCAGAGTTTCCCGGAAATGGGGATTGAGTGTTAAACCGTTCTGAGAATTGCAGATCACGGCGATGGAACCAGGGGGAGGGGGCCGACCCTTTCCACTGCGCCATTTTTTCTTCAGGACCCCACCCCAGCTGTTATTTTCCACATTGAGAAAAACTAAAATGAAATGTGCAGGCTGTTCAGGCGATTTTTCCATAAAGGGCTGGAGCAATGGCTTCAGGAAGGGGTGTGTGATGGTCACTGGGCAAATGGCACGGGGGAAAGTGTTGAGCACTGCGCCGCCGCTGCTATTTGCTGAAATGTAAAGAGACAGAAGATCTCATCGCAATCAACTCATCCAGTTTGGGCTGAAGAAATGGAGCTCTAAGCAAGGGTAGTGTCAGGAATGAGCCAGCTCCGAGCGAAGGTTTGCAGCCAACTGCAGAAAGCAGCCAGGAACAGAGAGGCAGGGGCGAACGAAGGCTAACTGACACCCGGGATGGGGAAAACTGCTGGCTGCGCACGCATTGCACCACTATGTACAACGCATGTGTGGCGTCGCTTCATAGGGCACATGTGTGCCGTCGCTATGTACAGTGCATGCATGCGACACTGCACATGCGTTGTACATAGCGGTTTGCCGCCGGTGCTGCCCAAGCGCCATACGGATGGTGGTGGGATCCTCTGCTCATGGCTGCAGTGGCGGTGGAGGGATCCTCTGCTTGCGGCTGTAGCGGTGATGGAGGAATCCCACCGCCGTCCATATGGTGCTCGCGTGGCGCCAGCGAAAAACCGCTATGCACCGCATGCGACACCGTGCATGCATTGTATGTAGCGGTTTGCCGCCGGTGCCACCCGAGTGCCATACGGACGGTGGTGGGATCCTCCACATGCGACTGCGGCGGCGTGGTGGCTCCTCGTGCTGCCGCGCCCAGCGGTGGCAAGGACATGACACCCAGGGCGCACCGCCCCCGCCCCCTTGCAACGCCACTGCAGAGAGGCTTGGATGTTAGTCAGGCAGGGGAGAGCTGACAGCTGCAGACTTTGACTCTTTCTGACCTAGACAGGCAGGCTGATAAGGCAGTAGCTGAGAGCGGGCTAGAACACAGCCCAAGCTCGCTGGAAGTGAACAGTCTCAGAGATAGCCTCTCAGAATGGGAAGAGGTTGGAGCTGAGCCACTAAATCTGAAGAGCCGGCGAATGGGAGGGCTGCTAGATAGGAAGCAAAACGAGAAACATAAGGGTCGTAAGTTCGATCGATGCCGGAAGGAGTCTTCAGAAGGGTCATCTTGAGTAGTGATGCCGGACCAGGCTTTGTTACAGCCGTCCTGAGCTATATGTTTGTTTTTGCAATAAAACCTCCTTTTTAATAACCTACGCTTACTGTGTTATGAACTCCTGACAGGTAGATATTCTCTCAAAAAGCAACGGTGCACAAGAAAATGCTCTTCCTGCCCAGTTCCTGTTTTCTCACTGGTCCCACCTCTCCTCCTGTGAACCCCACAGCTGCCATTTTGTGCCTGGCACCCGCAGCAGTTTCTCCAAATCCCAAATGCAACCAGTGGCCCAGAAAGGTTGCCAGCAGTTGTAAAGATTTGTGCGATGTTGTGAATTCTGCCTCTGACAAAAGAGGTGGGGGCCACGGTTTACCCAGTTTCGCAGACATTGCTTGACTGGAGAAATGCGCCGTGACGCTCCTTGGAACCTGAATTCTGAATGCTGACTTTTCTCCCCAGTTCTCGTATTGCTCCTGGCTGTGCGAATAAGGTGGACCCGCCTTTAACTGTGAACTGAAAGGACTTTCTCCCCCCCCCCCATTCCCAGGACTCTGAAGGCAAAGGGAAGCCAGGCTCTTGCCTCTGCTGCCTTTCTCTGCTGGCGTGGGATTGATCCGCCTGCCAGCCGGCCATCTATCAGAAACGCCTCTCCCATTACTTGCCCTGATGGATTCTTATCCGATGGGCCGATCTGAAAGTGATAAAGAGAAAGGCGGCTGCCTCTTCAACACGCTTGCTAACTCCGAAACCCGGCTCAATAATCCCACAGATTGATGGCCCCTGAACCGGAGGGAGGGGGAGTTTATGTACTACCCATGGCATTAGCTGAGCATAAATTCATCTGGATTACTGGAGGCGCATGGAGAGACCACAGCTTTGGAAGAGCTGAAGGACCTGGACAGAGTTCTCTCCAGCATGTGGATAGTGGACAACATGGTCATCTTCAAATATCTGAAGGGCTGCCCCATGGAAGACAGAGCAAGCTTGTTTTCTGTTGCTCCAGAGAGTAGGACCTGAACCAACAGATTAAAATGATGGAAAAGGAGATTGTGACTAAACATTAGGAAGGACTTTCTGACTGTAAGAGTTGTTTGACAACAGAAAGGACCACCTCAGAAGGTGGTGGCTCGCCCTTCCTTCCTTCCTTCCTTCCTTCCTTCCTTCCTTCCTTCCTTCCTTCCTTCCTTCCTTCCTTCCTTCCTTCCTTCCTTCCTTCCTTCCTTCCTTCCTCCAATTGGAGACTGTGCAGAAGCATCTCTAAGGGGAATGTTGCATAACATTTTGGAGGGACAATTTCAAGGGGAGGTTAGAGTTGCCCTGAATTTATTTCACCGTGCCGAAATCAGCGGCTGCCTCCTTTTTCCGGGAAGCCCTTGGTCCTCATCAGGAAGCGCCATTTTGTGGCGTTTGTCATCCGAGGGGAGCTTTCTTAGGTCTGCTGGGGTCGCCCACCGGTGTGGGGAGAGCCAGCCTCAGTTAGGCATGGCTCTAATCTATCGCTTCTGTAATTGGGGTTAATTAGTGGCGGCTAAATTTATCTCGCCTCCTCCCATTAATCCCAGGAACAAAAAGAGCACTTGCGTGGCAATCAATCGCCGTTCAATTACCCCACAATGGACTCCCCACCGGAGAAAGAAGCCGTTGGGTCTTGACGGGTTCAAGAGGAGATGGAGAGAAAAGGGGGGGGGGAGAGGCAGCCGAGGATCCAAGCTGAACTCCCGATTCTTTTTAAAGCAGGAGCGAGGATGAATGCGGCCCTCCGGTGCCTCTCTGTTCGGCCCCTGAGACTGTCATCAGGCCATGCCTTCTCCCAAGGTCAGCCCCCTCCCTGGCCTTTTTTGGAACCCTCCTTTTGCCTGTCCGTGAACTGCGAAAGTGCCTCTTCCTTGCCTGGATGGAAAGACCACGAGGGGTAGAAACCTCTGGCTCTTGTGTGACCCGCTGCATTCCCGAGGGTTGGGCTAGATGACCCTTGGGGTCCCTTCCAACGCTGCAGTTCTATGATTCCAAAAGGTGCGTCATCTGTCATCGCACTCACGTTTGCCGCTGGTGCTGCCTACCATTGGCATGTGGCCTCTGGAGGGGGTGGCCCATAAGGGAGTGGGGCCCATCACGTTCCGTATCGCCTATACTGACTGGCAGCAGCTCTCCAACATTTCAGACAGGAGTTTTCCGCACAGCCCTAGCTGATATTGAACCCAGGGCCACTCAGCCATGAAGCTCACTGGGTGACCTTGGGCCAATCACGGCCTCTCAGCCAAGCCTACCTCACAGGGTTGTTGTGGGGATTTAACAAGGATGGGGGGTGAACTGTGTGCCCCACTTTGCTCTCCTCGGAGAAAAAAGGTGGGCTATAAATAGTATTCATAAATAAACTAAATAAGAACTGTATGGCTTTATGCACCGTTGTCAGGCTTCGGGGAATCGACTTCCTCCCCTGCGGCAGTAAATAAGAAGATCAAATGAAAAGAAGGTCTTACCAGTTAGATTCTTTAATAATCATAGTGAGGGAGAAAAGAACACGTCTCCTAGAAATGGCGGTGCTCCCAATTAAGGGTCACTCCCCCTGTCCCTATTGATCTACGTTACTCCTACATTTTGTAATCTGAGTTTGTAGCCTCTGCGTTTTCTGTTCTAACACTTTCTGAGCTCTCTCTCTCTCTCTCTCTCTCTCTCTCTCTCTCTCTCTCTCTCTCTCTCTGTGTGTGTGTGTGTGTGTGTGTGAATGTTGTCCAGAGACTATGAATCTGTTAACTCTCTCTCTCCCCCAGTGTTCCTTCTCCTAGCTGTTCCCCATCCAGTATTTCCCAGCTTCTGCCTTCTGAACTATGCCCCTCTGCAAACCACTGTTCCAAATCTATACTGTCCTCCTTCTCCTGAGAAGATTCAGGATCAGGATCGGGGGGGGGGGCGGGCGGCAAAAATCAGTCACTTATACTTTTAATGATGCCTTGCTGATTTGCAGGCTGCTTTTTAGGTTGACCACTTTGAGCACAGATGGAATTTGCTGTTGTTATGAGAATTATAAGCTCTAAGATATAAAATAAATGTTCATACATGTACCAGGCAAACACATACATAAATATATAAACCACATGTCTGAAACAGTACAGGAGAACAATCCTGAAGCCATTTTGACTCCCAAATTGACCTCAAATATTTCTCTGCAAGGAGGAAGGAAATGGGAAAAGCTTTCCAATTGTCTTTGGACTCTAGGGGCTTACATCTCCCTTTTCGAATAAAAGTCTGGCAAGTATCTGTTAAGCTGAGCACACTATCAATATGCGTAAGAGATTCAGGAACTGAGTATTTACCATCACAAAAGAATGGCCAGACTGCCCAGAAAATGCAATCAGTGACCATTGTCAGGTATCCTGGCAAACAGGATTTCTGCTGTAGACCACCTCCTTCTGTGATGTATGTATGATGTTTCAGGGGGATGGTCTTGGGCTACAGGGTGGGAAATTTCAAAAGTCTGTATAAGGGCTTGCACACCATTGTTCTGAGTTCCTCCTCCCTCCTGCATGGGTGTGGGTGTGGGTGAGCACCCTGTTGCAACAGTTTAATAAAGATCAGGCTTACTAGCTGCTTTGCTTCTCAATATTCTCTGGTTGGCCTCTGTTAATTCCTCTTGCCGATAGAGATCCTACATAATAATTCTATACGGGCTCTTGGGTACCCCATAAGGGAAAAGGAACAGTTTTTTTCTTGTTGTTGTCATTTAGTGGTGTCCGACTCTTCGTGACCCCATGGACCAGAGCACACCAGGCACTCTTGTCTTCCACTGCCTCCCGCAGTTTGGTCAGACTCATGTTGGTGGCTTCGAGAACACTGTCCCACCATCTCATCCTCTGCCGTCCCCTTCTCCTTGTGCCCTCCATCTTTCCCAGCATCAGGGTCTTTTCCAGGGAGCCTTCTCTTCTCATGAGGTGGCTAAAGTCTTGGAGCCTCAGCTTCAGGATCTGTCCTTCCAGGGAGCACTCCGGGCTGATTTCCTTCAGTATGGAGAGGTTTGATCTTCTTGCAGTCCATGGGACTCTCAAGAGTCTCCTCCAGCACCAGAATTCAAGAGCATCAATTCTTCAGCGATCAGCCTTCTTTATGGTCCAGCTCTCACTTCCATACATCACTACTGGGAAAACCATAGCTTTAACTATACGTACCTTTGTCGGCAAGGTGATGTCCCTGCTTTTTAAGATGCTGTCTAGGTTTATCGTTACTTTTGTATCATTACACACTGGAGAGCCAGTGTGGTGTAGTGGTTAAGAGTGGTAGACTCGTAATCTGGGGAACCAGGTTCGCGTCTCCGCTCCTCCACATGCAGCTGCTGGGTGACCTTGGGCTAGTCACACTTCTTTGAAGTCTCTCAGCCCCACTCACCTCACAGAGTGTTTGTTGTGGGGGAGGAAGGGAAAGGAGAATGTTAGCCGCTTTGAGACTCCTTCGGGTAGTGATAAAGCGGGATATCAAATCCAAACTCTTCTTCTTCTTCTTCTTCTTTTTCCCCAAGAAGCACTGTAAATAAATAGACTGTGTCTGCGACTTCTGCCTCCCCTTTCCTTGCCTTTCCCAAAACAACCTGGACCAGAGAACGGTGCTCCCATCCATCTCCATCTTTGTGCAAGAGGGTGCCGTTGCAGAAGCGCCCATCCCTTCCTCCCTTCATCAATGACAGCAGCGGAGGTTCCTGGTCTTTCACCTTGGGTGACTCACTGACTCCCGGATGGCTGCTGAGGTCACCGGGGTCCTGGCCAGAGCTCTGGAGGCAGATCTCTGTGGCTAATGTGCTAATCTGCTCTCTTTTCAGCCCCCCGGAAAGGCACCGTCCGGAGGGTCCCCGCTCCGATGGGGCAGGATGGGGCTGGGCAGCTGCAAAGCAAACTCTCCCATGTCTCCATTCTTTCCACCTTATTGGCCACTGATTTCCGATAAGGATCAGGCCGGACTCGGCGGAGCTCAGCTCTCCCAATGATGACCCTATTGGCGTGGGATTTTTGGATGAGTGTCAGGAGGGATCTGTCAGAGATGGACAAGGCCCTTTAGCACCAAGGGAAATGAGATTGGAATAGAAGGGGAAGAGGAGATCATGTTTGTATGTGTGTGTTGGCAAAATTTGTTGTTGTTTAGTCGTGTCCGACTCTTCGTGACCCCATGGACCAAAGCATGCCAGGCACCCCTGTCTTCCACTGCCTCCCGCAGTTTGGTCAGACTCATGTTGGTCGCTTCGAGAACACTGTCCAACCATCTCATCTTCTGTCGTCCCCTTCTCCTTGTGCCCTCCATCTTTCCCAACATCAGGGTCTTTTCCAGGGAGTCTTCTCTTCTCATGAGGTGGCCAAAGTCTTGGAGCCTCAGTTTCAGGATCTGTCCTTCCAGTGGGCACTCAGGGCTGATTTCCTTCAGAATGGATCGGTTTGATCTTCTTGCAGTCCATGGGACTCTCAAGAGTCTCCTCCAGCACCAGAATTCAAAAGCATCAATTTTTTGGCGATCAGCCTTCTTTATGGTCCAGCTCTCACTTCCATACATCACTACTGGGAAAACCATGACCAAACTGCGAGAGGCAGTGAAGGATAGGCGTGCCTGGTGTGCTCTGGTCCATGGGGTCATGAAGAGTCGGACACGACTGAATGACTGAACAACAACAAAAGGTTCTACTGGAAGGAATTTTTTTTATTTTGTTTCGACTATGGCAGACCAACATGGCTACCTACCTGTACATTTTAAGGAAAGACCTTAAAGTGTGGGGGGAAATGGGAAGGGGGGTTGGCAAGCAGAACATGCAGGGCTGCAGCCCCTAGTAATACCCATTTCTCTCCAAGATTGTATGTCTTCTGACAACATACAGAGCACTTGTGAATTTTGTAAGGCGAACATTTCTGGTACCTGAAGCGTATGCCTGAATAAAGCATGCCGATCCCAGTAAGGTAAAGGTAAAGGGACCCCTGACTATTAGGTCCAGTCGTGACCGACTCTGGGGTTGCGGCGCTCATCTCGCTTTATTGGCCGAGGGAGCCGGCGTACAGCTTCCAGGTCATGTGGCCAGCATGACTAAGCCGCTTCTGGCGAACCAGAGCAGCACACGGAAATGCCGTTTACCTTCCCGCCGGAGCGGTACCTATTTATCTACTTGCACTTTGATATGCTTTTGAACTGCTAGGTGGGCAGGAGCAGGGACCGAGCAACGGGAGCTCACCCCGTTGCGGGGATTCGAACCGCCAACCTTCTGATTGGCAAGCCCTAGGCTCTGTGGTTTAACCTACAGCGCCACCCGCGTCCCTCCGATCCCAGTAGCTAAGCCTATAAAGCAGAACTCTCCAGAGAGGCCTGTTGCAACTTTGCAATGCCTTCGCCCTCAAGACTGCGGCAGAGCAGGCGGGCGGAAGAAGGCAAACTCCGGAGGGGTTAATTTCCATAGGCAAGGAAGTGAGAGAGGCAGGCCGTTTTCCAGCTGGCTGGCTGCGCGCAGCCCAATGAGCTGTCGTTTAACCTGCATTGTGAAGAAGGGTCAGGCAGGACATCGGTGGGTCAGCCTGCTTAGAGAGGAGCCTGTTAGCTGACTCACATCCTGCCCTGAATGTCTCTGTATTGTCAGAGGCCTCCAGTGAGCACAGTGTCTGGAGATAACAGCCATTTCTGGGTAAGAGAAAGAGACAGAAGCAGCAATAGGACGCTCAGCATACCCAAGCAGGGTTATGCTATTTATTAATAAAATAATAATAATAATAATAATAATAATAATTAATTAATTAATTAAATCTGTTAGTTGTTTCATCTTGGTAAAGGTAAAGGGACCCCTGACCATTAGGTCCACTCGCGGACGACTCTGGGGTTGTGGCGCTCATCTCGCTTTACTGGCCGAGGGAGCCGGCGTACATCTTCCGGGTCATGTGGCCAGCATGACTAAGCCGCTTCTGGCAAACCAGAACAGTGCACGGAAACGCCTTTTACCTTCCCGCCGGAGCGGTACCTGTTTATCTACTACTTGCACTTTGACGTGCTTTCGAACTGCTAGGTTGGCAGGAGCTGGGATTGAACAACGGGAGCTCACCCCGTCGCAGGGATTCAAACCGCCGACCTTCTGATCGGCAAGCCCTACCTAGGCTCTGTGGTTTAACCCACAGCACCACCTGCATCCCATTGTTTCATCTTAAGGCAACCCAAAATGACTTACAACCAGACAAACAGACACATAGTAAACCCCACGTTGATACATTAAAACCGAGATGGAAGATAGTATCCCACCCAATTATTTATGCATTTATCATTATTTATTATTTCCATTGCCCAGCTATCTCCGCATCTGCACTACTGATCCATCATTTGTCCGCAGGATGAGACCATCATCGCCTCCTCTGATTGGGGATACATTTGGCAGCCTACCAAGCAAATGGCAACAGCCAGTGGATTCGGCTCTTTCCACATACCGGCGGCGGCGGACGACGACTAGTGTGCTTCTGTCCCTCACATCCATGAAAAATCATTTGCACAAAAGCAAGCGTTCAAAATCTCAAGATTGCTCTTTACGTTGACAAACATTAAAAACAGTGCAGGTTGGTCAAGGAGGGCCCCATCAACCATAGTTCAACTGTGGAACTCACTTCCACAGGAGTCAGTGACAGCAATCAACCTAGATGGCTTTCAAAGAGAATTACTGTAGACCAATTTGTGGAGGAGGAGAGGGCTATCGATGGCTACTAGCCATTCTGGCTATGCTTTAACTCCACAGTTGGAGGCAGTGATGCTTCTGAATGCCAGTTTCTGGAAACCCCAGGAGGGGAGAGTTGCTCTTGTGCTCAAATCCTGCTTGCTGGTTTCTCCTTGGGGCATCTATAATATAATAATAATTTATTATTTGTACCCTGCCCATCTGGCTGGGTCTCCCCAGCCACTCTAGTTGGGCACCTTGAGAGCAGGATGTTGGATTAGACGGTACATCACAGTGACGGGCTTTAGGGTCTAAAATTTCAGTCGTTCTCCCCTAAATCCATCTCTGGCCTGATCCAGCAGAGCTTATATTCTTATTTGGCTTGTGCTGTGGTTTAAATTTAATGGTTTGAATGTCTGCTCCTCGCTACCACTGCTGCTCTCTTTATTCTTACTTGTTGATTTTATACCTTTTGATATGAACTGCATTGGGTGGGCTATGGACTAGAAATACTTCTCTAAATTAGGGAAAGCGCACTTTCTTCTTTGCTGATTGCCCCCATATCTGAGTTGACGAAAGCTTAATTTAACCATTTTCTCTCTGTGTGTGTGTGTATAACCATTGGTTGCACGAATCCTGTAGACTGTTTATGTTAGCTAGATTTAACATGTTCCCCTCTATGATGGTAGGAGGAAGGTACCGGTACTTAGCTCTCCCAAAATCTGAACGTTTCTGTAAATGCAGTAAGAACAAACTTGATACATTGGACCATATCTTCTTCTCTTGTAATTTTGCACTAACACTAGAAGTCAACTACTAAATGCTTTACAAACGGACAGGCCAACCTCTACATTTTTAACTATTCAAATACTATTATCGGATAGTAATGATAAAATCACTTCAATAGTGGCCGAATTTTTAAGCTCAGTCTACGCAGAAAGATTAAGCCATCACAAAGAGGATCAGGGGATCTTAATTAAATAGTAATGCGGACTTGATATATTGTCATATTATTTATATTAATTGATATTTTAACTTAGGTCTGTTTTGATAAGCTTGAAGTTACTTTTTATGGATTAGTAGTGAATTTTAGTGTTAAAGATTTAATTAATACAAACCTTACTTTGTTGAGTTTATAGCTTAAATATTTCATATACAATGTCTGCTCTGAAACTGTTTGGTCTGTTATGCCTAATAAAGGTTATTGAATTGAAAAAAACATCGGTTGCTTGTTCATTTTCCTCGCTGGGTAGGTGAGGGACAAAGGGAGCTTCTCCGTCATGGGTCCCCCTTCTTCTCCCTCAGGAGGAGGAAGAGACCTAGGCCCAGGTTTGCCGACTGCTGATTCAGCATTGCGCCCAAGGCGGTGCCTTGATTTACACACCGGCGGGCATCCTCCCCCGTCTGGCTCCTCCGCCAGCAAGACTTTGACGCTGGTGGAAGGAGCGGCAAATCCTTCACCCTAATGTTAGTTGAGTTTTAGCCCTTGCCTCGAGCGCTGCCATTTATCTCCCAGCTCCCGAGTCGCAAGGCGAAGAGCGGAGTTCATAAATCAGCTCGCCCGTCAGCAGGCATCAGGGCCGTAAATAAAGGAGAGCTGTCAAGAGGCAGCTGAAGGCAGGCAGCTCCTTCGGGAAGGCCAGACCAGAGCAGGTTGGGGGACCAAGGCCCAGGCCTGCCCCTCTTTGGCCCCCTCACCCAGTACGAAGACCTGAGGAGCCTCCTTCCTCTAAGGCAGCGTTCTTAAACCTTGGGTCGCCAGATGTTGGTGGACTACAACTCCCATAATCCCTGACCATTGGCTAAGATGACTGGGGATTATGGGTATTGGAGTCCAACAACATCTGGTGACCCAAGGTTGAAGAGCACTGCTCTAAGGGACCTGCCTTTCACTTGAGACAAATGTCACCTTGGCCGAGAGTGCCACAGGGCTGGGCCCATGACACGAAAGGCTCCGCTTCTTGCTGTTGTCAGCTGAGCCTCGCCAACTCGAGGAACGGCCAGGTATGCACCTGCAGTGAATCTCAGTGATCCAGCTGGGATATAAGGGTTATAGAATCAGAGAACTGAAGAGTAGGAAGGGACCCCAAGGGCTCATCTAGTCCAACCCCCTGCAATGCAGGGAACTCCGCTAAAGCACTCGTGACAGATGGTGGCCATCCAACCTCTGCTTAAAAACCTCAAAGGAAAGCTTGTTCCCTCTTCTGTGTGGCAGCCCTTTAGATACTTGAAGATGTCTGTCATAGCTCCTCTCAGACTCCTCTTTTTCCATACGCAGCTCCTTCAACTGTTCCTCATAAGGCTTGCTTTCCAGATCCTTGGCTATTTTGGTCACCCTCTGTTATGTACTGAGCTGAATCCTAGAACAATAGGATCCAGAATGCAGCAGTCTGGTTGGTTCGCAGGAGCCACCCAATCCAGCTCCAGGTGGAAGTGAATCCGCAACCTGATTGGCCTGCAAGAGCAGCCAATCAGGCTCCTGGATGGAGTGAATCTGCAACCTGATTGGCCTACAGGAGTAGCCCAGAATTAGCCAATCACGTGGGGCCCATTGTGTAAATAATGTATATATAGCAGACGTTTTGGGGAAAGATTCATTCCTTGCTACTATGAGCTGAATAAAGAGCATGAAATTCACACTTGACTCCGAGTATATTTCACCCTCCTTTGTACGCATTGTGAGGCAAGGCAGCCCCTGAGGTTCACTGGATCTAAGTTGTTTAAGACTTTGTAAATCAATGCAGGAAACTTGAACCTCAGTAGCAGATGGGCAGCTGGTGGAGAGGAACCACCCTGAGATCTTTGGGTGAAAGGCAGTATATAAGTTTAATAATAAGATAATAGCAAGAAGAATAAGATGCTTGAACAAGGGAGTCACATGTTTCCCACCAGCGATCTGGCTGCCACATTCTGCACCAGCTGGAGCTTGCAAGACAGACCCAAAGGGCAGCCCCACATACAGTGCAACGCAGTAATCCAGCCTCAGGGCTACTAACACATGAACTACAGTAGTCCGACTATCCCTATCCAGGAATGGCCATAGCTGGTGAACCAGACAAAGCTGCCGAGACTTGGCTCTTGAATAAAGCTTTTGACTAATGCCGTTTAGTATTCCTGAGTTTGTCTGACGACTTATGATGATGCTTCTCTGCCTGAGGCTAAATCTTCAGTTGGGGTTGGAAAAAGCAAACCTCAGAGTCTCATTCAAACTCTGATTGCTTTGCCAATGCCATTATAATGCTATTCTTATGCCATTCTTAATCCATATTATTTTCTAAGTACCATCCTGCTATATTACATTTTCCTTTAAATCGCCATGTCTTTCCTTTCTAGAGGGAGAGAATGCTATTCTTTGAATAAAGCACTGTTTAAAGTCAATACACTGTACGATTCATTTCAGTTGCAGTCTGAAATCTGTGGCCATTTATATCGGTGGCTGTGTTTCAGCCTCAGATCCACTTGGGGTGGGGTTTGCTAGAGTGCAACTTCCAAGCCAGATCACAAAAATAACATCATTTATTGCTGTGTGGAGTTTGGTAACTTCTCCGTTTGTGTTTTGGTGTTTAGCATTGTGCACTTTGCAGTTGAAGTTGCTTAATACCCAGGTGGGGCTGTGGGTTAAACCACAGAGCCTAGGGCTTGACGATCAGAAGGTCAGCAGTTTGAATCCCCGCGATGGGGTGAGCTCCCTTTGCTCAGTCCCAGCTCCTGCCAACCTAGCAGTTCGAAAGCACATCAAAGTGCAAGTAGATAAATAGGTATCGCTCCGGCGGGAAGCTAAATGGCGTTTCCATGCGCTGCTCTGGTTCGTCAGAAGCGGCTTTGTCATGCTGGCCACATGACCTGGAAGCTGTACGCCGGCTCTCAGCCAATAAAGCAAGATGAGCGCCGCAACCCTAGAGTCGGTCACGACTGGACCTAATGGTCAGGGGTCCCTTTACCTTTACCTAATACAGTGGTACCTTGGTTCTCAAACTTAATCCGTTCCGGAAGTCCGTTCCAAAACCAAAGCGTTCCAAAACCAAGGTGTGCTTTCCCATAGAAAGTAATGCAAAATGGATTAATCCGTTCCAGACTTTTCAAAACAACCCCTAAAACAGCAATTAACATGAATTTTACTATCTAACAAGACCATTGATCCATAAAATGAAAGCAATAAACAATGTACTGCAGTCACACAACCAACCAACCAACCAACCAACCAACCAATCAATCAATCAATCAGTAGCTGAACTGGGTTCCACACAGTAACAAAAACAAAACAAAAAAGAGCCGCAAAAACAGAAACGCAAAATAAATAGCAAAAACAGACAGACCTCAGCAAAACACTCAAAACGAAAGTGTGGCACTCAAAACGGAGCATGTTCGGCTTCCGAGAAAAGTTTGCAAACTGGAACACTTTACTTCCGGGTTTGCAGTGTTTGGGTTCCGAGTTGTTTGAGTACCAAGGCGTTTGAGTGTGGGAATGTTTTGGAACGTGGATGGAGATTTATAATTTAATATATCTCATCCTAACTTGTGCTAACAAGTTCAACTAGCAGAGTACATTCCCTTTTAAAATACACACAGCGGAAGTTGCTTTGATTCGCTAGAATCAGCTTAATCTAGTTTCCTGGTTTATCACTATATTTCCCCTTTGTCCCTCTTAAATAAGACACAACACACGTCTTCTATAAAAAGGTATAAAATGTTTACTCACATATATGCAGCTCAAGACAAATCCCAAAGAAGGCAGGCTTGTTCTTAGTAAAGATATTTACAATAGGAATCTCCCCATTGTGGGAGAGAAATCTACTAGGCCCCAGTTGGGTGGATGCCAACTGAGCATCCTCCTCGCAGTTCGAGTGAGAGAGTGGAATGGGAATGGCGGCTGACCTGTGGGTTCTTTGTTCATACCTTCCCAGGTGAAGCCACTCCCATATCTAGTTGCAAGAGGAAATTGTCTCAATCCATGTGACCAGGAAGTTGTGGCTGGAGGACTGAGGCAATCTCCACTATCTGCTCTAGCATTGTTGTACTTGACTGCTCTAGTGTTTACATCCCACAAACCCCTTCTCAGGCAAATACAACATACAAAACATAAACAACTTTATTCAACCACCCAGAGTCCCAGCTTGACACGTAGATTCTGGAAACTCTCTTTTGGCAAGGGTTTTGTCAAGATGTCGGCAGTCATCTCTTTGGTGCAGCAATAAGACAGTTCCACAAGTCCATCTTGCACCATCTGGCGTATATAGTGGTACCTGACCCCAATGTGTTTGGTTCTGGCTAGGAACTTTTCACTCTGCGTCAGCTTTAGGCAACTTTGATTGTCCTCTAGCAGGCTGACAGGTTCCCTTCTCACCAGTCCAAAGTCTTTGATGAGTTCATCAAGCCAGGCAATTTCTCTGCACGCTTCTGTTGCAGCAACATATTCGGACTCTGTTGAAGACAAAGCTACACAACTCTGTTTATAGCTGCCCCACACAACAGGTCCATCCCCAAACATAAAAACATGACCACTTGTGGATTTATAGTCAGCATTATCCCCGGCCCAATCTGCATCAGTGTACCCAACCAACTTAGGGTCTCTGACAGCTGGTAACTTTAATTTACAATTTATTGTACCTTTCAGGTACCTAACCACCCTTTTCAGCCCCGCTAAATCATGCTCAGTGGGAGAATTCACTTTTCTGCTCAGGATCCCCACAGCATTAGTGTCAGGGACTGGCCCGAGCCAGGAGGGGTGGCGGAAGGGACAGAGGCATCCGGAGGTCACCCATGGACGCCAGAGGAGGTATTGCGAGCATGGGAGCAGGAAGAGGCAGCGCCTAGGCTGTCGCCAGAGACAGGGAAGGAGGTATGGAGAAGTGGGGGTGAAGAGGTCTCGCCACCTGTGCTGACGGAGGAAGAGAGGGTGGCGTGGGAGCCTATGGGAGGAGAGGAGAACATGGAGACGGGGGGTGAGCAAGGGGTCGAGGAGGTTGCCGGAGCCTCTGCAACAACCTCCAGGGAGGATGAAAGTGAAAGGGATGAAGGGAACGCAGGGGCCAGCAGAGTCAAAAAGCGGAAAAGGAGGAGTGAAAGGAGGCGTTGGAGTTTTAAGAGGCTTTTATGCTGGGGGGAAAAGCGGAAGCCCTTACTTGGAGAATCTGACTCATCGGAGGAGGATGAAGTGTAAAGCTTAATGGTGAAATAAACTTATACATAAGTCAAACGGACTGCTGAGTCGCTTACTCTCGAGGAGGACACATATCCCCCTCACAATTAGCTAAGTCAGGTCTACATGTGGTAACTAAATACAAAAGTTTACCAATCACCGACCTATATTGACTGTTATCTGGCAACAGCTTCGAATCCTGCTGATTCTTCAAGAAGTCTGTAGCCATGGGCGTTGCCACCGGGTGTGCGTCTTGCATCTGCAAATACTCAATCAGTTCATGAATCTTTTGCTTCTGGTTGAGAAGAAATGAGCCGTCTTCTTCTCTTTCCACTTGGATTCCTAAGTAGTATTTGACATCTCCAAGTTCTTTTACTTGTACCTCCTTGCTGAGGTGTTTTACTATTTGTGTATAGTCTCTATTATTTGCAGTAGCAATAATCAAGTCATCTACAAAAGCCAATATGTATGAATATTGTCCATTACTTGACTTGGTGTACAAGCACTTGTCTGCGTTTCCTTGCTTGTACCCTAGTTGCACAAGCATATTGTGCAATTTCTGATTCCAGGCTCTAGCCGCTTGTTTAAGCCCATAGAGTCCCTTCTGGAGTCGGCATACGAGATGTGCCTCATTTGGTTTTGTGAAACCTTTAGGTTGTTTCATATATATTTCTTCTGAAATTCTCCCATGTAAAAACGCAGTACAAATGTCAATGTGCTTCACGTTCAATTGTTTAGAGGCTGCAATGCTCAAAAGCATTCGGAGGGTACTATATCTCACGGTTGGTGCGAAAACTTCGTCGTAATCTTCACCAAAACGTTGTGAAAAACCTTGTGCTACTAGCCTTGCTTTGTAGCGTTCCACTTCCCCTTCTGAACCCTTTTTAACCTTGAACACCCACTTGCACCCAATGGCCTTCTTACCAGGAGGGAGCTCTGTCAGGGTCCACGTCTGGTTCTGATGCAGTGCATCCATCTCCTCCTGAGCGGCCTTCTTCCAGAGACTGGCTTGCGTAGATGGCATCTTCAGAATCTCTTCCCATGTGGAAGGTTCCTGTGGAGACACCGACCCTGCAAGGTAGGACAGTCGTACCGGTGGGACACCTCTGTTGGTTCTGGATGAGCGTCTGACCTCTGGTTCTGGTTCCTGAACCGCATCAGCTTCCTCACTCCCTTCCAACGGTGGCATGTCCTCATCTGTGTCCTCCTCTTCATCTCTGGAGCCGCCAGGGGTCTGGTCATCTGCGTCTTCTGGTGCGTCGCCTGTAGGGGGTGCTATGACACTAGAAGGCAGATTAGTATCACGTGGGGTTTCAGAAGGAAAGTTTATGAGTGCTTGAGTCCATTCTGACTCCTTGGAGCAGCCAATAACAGTGTTCTTTGTGTCTGCTTTTGTAGACTGGTTCTCTGAAAGATTAACCTCATAAACACCATTTATTAGATTTGCTTCAATGTACACTTCACCATCTTTAGTTACATTGCACTGTCCATTCTCAAATGTGACCTTGAAACCTTTCTTGTCCAAAGTAGAGACACTGAGTAAATTGCAGCTCAGTTCTGGTACATACACAACATTGGACATTCTGGTCCTAAAAGATTCATTGTTTACATTGAATTCCAAATGTATTGAACCTTCACCTTTGGACTTTAAAATATTTCCATCTGCAACCTCAATTTCAGTCTCTTTATCACTTAATTCATTAAAACAGTCTCTTTTAAAGCTGTAGTGGCTGCTCGCTCCACTGTCTAGAAGCCACTTAATGCGTGTGTTTTCTTGGCTCTGGACAGCTAAACTCCTTTCTTGCAACAGCATGTTGCATTCAGATTTCCCTTTTCTTTCTCCTTTATGCTGAGAAAGATGAGAATCCTTTGCTTTAGCCTTTGGATCCTTGCAATGCTTTGCCATGTGGCCGCTTTTCAGGCATTTAAAACACACAATTTCTCTGGATTTTGTAAATTGCTTTGAAACAAAATTACAATCCTTTCTCCTAGGGTTGCTTTCTGGAGAATCAAATCTCTTTCTGCATTCCTCTCTTAATTCACTAGTCAGTTCCTTAAAAGTTAGATTCTCTTTATGATCCATCAAACTAACAAATGCATCAAAATGTGGCCCTAATGAGGCTAACAGAAATGATACCTTTGTTACTTCATCAAAAGATTGTGGAGTAAGTTCAAGCTTTTGAATAATTTCTGTGAATTTATCAATATGCTCTGTGAATTCCTCTTTTGAATTCATTCTCAGCCTAGTTAATTTGCCCATCAATGTTCTGTAGGAGTTCTTTGTGGATTCTCCATACATGCGCTCAATATCTTTTAGGATCTGAGATGCATCATCTTTGCTATTTATTAACGATAGATGCTTATTGCGAAGTCCACTCAAAATTATGTGCTTGGCCTCGCTGTTCTGCCTTTTCCAGACTTTAACCTTGGCTTCATCATCTGCACCTTGAGGCTTTGGTTTCTCAATCGCATCCAAAACATCCCTTGCTTCTAAATATGCTATTAAGCGCATTTTCCAGTACACAAAATTGTCCTCATCTAGCAGCATTAAGCCTGGCTTTGCTTCACTATAAAAACTGGCACTAGCCATCTTAAAATCCAAAATTTGAAAAAAAAATTCAAAATTCAAAAATTTGTCAAAATTCAAAATCAAAATCTCAAAATTCTCAAAATGCAAAAAGCAAAAGCCTCAAAATAAATCTTCACTGCCTTTGGGTCTTTTGTGAGCTCTGAGGGAGGGGAGGGGTAGCTTAATCCCCCTTTCTCTAAACAATAGGACAAAGGACCATGCGGTCTGACCAGGAAATGCAATCAGAAAAATCTCTCTCAACTTAAAAATGCAATCCAACACAATCCTTCAAAAATACACAAAAATACGTAGCGCTGGGCATACATAACCCTTTGTGGGAATGTTTTGGAACGTGGATGGAGATTTATAATTTAATATATCTCATCCTAACTTGTGCTAACAAGTTCAACTAGCAGAGTACATTCCCTTTTAAAATACACACAGCGGAAGTTGCTTTGATTCGCTAGAATCAGCTTAATCTAGTTTCCTGGTTTATCACTATATTTCCCCTTTGTCCCTCTTAAATAAGACACAACACACGTCTTCTATAAAAAGATATAAAATGTTTACTCACATGTATCCAGCTCAAGACAAATCCCAAAGAAGGCAGGCTTGTTCTTAGTAAAGATATTTACAATAGGAATCTCCCCATTGTGGGAGAGAAATCTACTAGGCCCCAGTTGGGTGGAAGCCAACTGAGCATCCTCCTCGCAGTTCGAGTGAGAGAGTGGAATGGGAATGGCGGCTGACCTGTGGGTTCTTTGTTCATACCTTCCCAGGTGTAGCCACTCCCATATCTAGTTGCAAGAGGAAATTGTCTCAATCCATGTGACCAGGAAGTTGTGGCTGGAGGACTGAGGCAATCTCCACTATCTGCTCTAGCATTGTTGTACTTGACTGCTCTAGTGTTTACATCCCACATTGAGAACCAAGGTACCACTGTAGTGTGGTGCATTGTTTCATTTGATGTGATGTTTGGGTCTGCAAAATGGGATCCAAATTATTTTAAAGAGACAGAGATGAGAGGCTGAGTCAACAGTGACTTGCCTGAGGCCCTTTCATGAGTTTGTGGCCATCAACATGTATACTTCCAGGTTCAACTGAACTCCTTTTCTTAATCACTACAGTATGTGAACTCTCCAAACTTTCAAGCCAGGGCCTCTGTCTGGATTTTGGGGAGGCAGTTATGGAAACAAGATGGGTTAATTTATTTCTTTATTACTTTTATATCCCACCTTCCCCCCCAAGGAGCTCAAGGCAGTATACATGGCTCCTCTTCCTCCCCATTTTCTCCTCACCACAACCCTGTGAGGTAGGTTAGTCCAAAAGCAAATTACAGTGGTACCTCAGGTTACAAATGCTTCGGTGTCCCCCCAGTCCAGTATTACCTACTCTGGCCGGCAGCAGCTCTACAGGGTCTCAAGTGGAGAAAGGCCCTTCTCATCATACAGTGGTACCTTGGGTTAAGAACTTTACCTCAGGATGAGAACAGAAATCGTGCGGCGGCAGCGAGGCGACAGTGGGAGGCCCCATTAGCTAAAGTGATACCTCAGGTTGAGAACAGTTTCAGGTTAAGAACGGACCTCCAGAACGAATTAAGTTCTTAACCAGAGGTACCACTGTACTGGCCTGAGGTCACCCAGTGAACTTCGTGGCTGAGGGGGAATTTGAACCCTGGTCCCTCATGTTTTGGTCCAACACTCTAACCACTACACCACCGCTGTCTGTTGAGTATTATGTTTCCGCTGCAATCTTGTAGCCGTTCCAAATTCTGAGTCAAGAAATTCAGCGGAACGGATTATTCTCTGAAATCTTCTCCAGGTCAGCCAAGATCTAACCCTCCGTATCTCCACCATATTGCCCCGGTTTCGAAACTTCTTGATTCCCTTCCTCCTTTCCCTTGGGAGATGGATGGTTCAGACAAGAAGACTACAAGCATCTTCTACCCCCCCCCAGTGCAAAATAAACACACAAACACATCTGCCTCCCTCATTTCCCCAAGGGAATTCCGCCGAGGGAGGGGAGGAGATGGAGCAGTTCCCATCTCCCCCTCCGCCAAGCCAAATTGCTTTGTTTGACAGAGATGGGTCAGTCAGTCACCGCTAATCTTCGGACACTTTTAGTGTCACTCTAATGACAGCCAGGCTCTCCGCGGCGATGGCAATAAAAGCCTCTTAAATCTGGCTGCCCTGAGCCGCCTCTCTTCCTAGGGCTCTTCCTTCCCCCAGGAAATGACATCCTGACAAGAATCGGACGTGAACTCTCCCATCTCTGAGGCACATTAAGGCCATCTCAGGAAGCTCTCTGAAGGCTCCGCTTCCCCCTCACGTCCCCCCACCACTGGTGCTGCCCATCAAAGGCCATTTTAGACAGGAACCAAAGCGATCCTCTCAGGAACGGGTCAGCCAGGAGACTTCGCTTGCCATTCACGTTCCTGACTCCGCCGCTTCCTCCCTTGCCCGGAACCAAGGCACTATTTCATTTTCCTGTTCACAAGCTGCGCCCGCATGTAGGACCTTTGCTCCTCTCCATGCCTGGCCTGCAACATGAAGCACAGAGGGACCCCAAAGGCAGGGCTGTACCAGTTGGATTTCAGCCACTTGTGCCATGGGACGTCTTCGAATCTACCTGCCAGCTCCAGGCTTCCCATGGTCTCCTATCCAGGCTGATGTTCACTTCTGGGTTTCCTGGTGTGACAGCCGTCATCTCATTATACAATCTTCTCTACGCACATTTTCAAAAGTCAATATTTCATATAATCAGATAGAATCATTAGCTGTAGGGGGAGGGCAGAATCTGTGGTTAGAGTGTTGGACTAGGAGTTGGGAGACTAGGGTTCGGATCTCCACTTGACCATGAAGTTCACTGGCTGACCTTTGTCCAGTC
Organism: Darevskia armeniaca; assembly: GCA_034641395.1. Classification (NCBI taxonomy): domain Eukaryota; kingdom Metazoa; phylum Chordata; class Lepidosauria; order Squamata; family Lacertidae; genus Darevskia; species Darevskia armeniaca. Next base: position 929,166 of record JAWWNF010000448.1, read on the forward strand.
ACTGCCCCTCAGTGTGCCGTAGTGGTTAAGAGTGGTAGACTCATAATCTCGTGAACCGGGATTATCAAAGAGATAATCAGCTGCTTATCAAAGAGATAAACAACTATCTGACATTCAGAAAATACCTCAAGGCAGCCCTGTTTAGGGAAGTTTTTAACCTGTGATATTTTAATGTATTTTAATTTGTGTTGGAGGCCGCCCAGAGTGGCTGGGGGGACCCGGCCAGATGGACGGAGTACAAATAATAAATAATAATGATGATGATGATGATGATGATGATGATGATGATGATCTTGGCCACCCTCATCAACAGCTGGAGAGCCAAAGGTTTCCCAAACCTGCCTTAGATCATCCGGTGAACTTCTACCCAAAGCACTACACCCTACAGAGAGAGCCAGTGCGGTATAGTGGTTAAGAGCGTTAGACTCATAATCTGGGGAACCGGGTTCGCGTCTCCGCTCCTCCACCTGCAGTTGCTGGGTGACCTTGGGCTAGTCACACTTCTCTGAATTCTCTCAGCCCCACTCACCTCACAGAGTGTTTGTTGTGGGGGAAGAAGGGAAAGGAGAATGTGAGCCGCTTTGAGACTCCTTCAGGTAGTGATAAAGCCGGATATCAAATCCAAACTCTTCTTCTTCAGCCTTACCTACCTCACAGGGTTGTTATGGGGAGAGAACCATGCAGGCCACATTGAGCTCCTTGGAGAAAAGATTAGATGCAATTAGCAAATTAATGAGAAATTTCAGTCTTTCTCATTTTCCCAGCCTTGAGTTCAGTTTACTCCCGATGCCTGCACCACTTTTAATTTCTCCCCTAAAAAATCTGCCCAAAGGTTTATATACATTTTCATGCACATTTCTCATAATACAATGCAATTAATAGAAAATGTATTTGTACATTCTTTTCCCGAATATATGCATTTTTCTTTTCCCGAATATATGTATTTTTCTACACTTTTTTGGGGGGTTGGGGTTGGAGAATTGTATCTCAAAATTAAGAGAAGTGCAAATTTCGTATCTGAAGCAGTGTGCATGCACACAAAAGCTTATACCCAGAACAAACTTAGTTGGTCTTTAAGGTGCTACTGGACAGTTTATTTTATTGCAAATTTCAAATCATAGTGTTTTGGTTGAAGTACTGGTTTGGGAAGGTCTCCAACATCCTTAAATTTAGCTGAACAGTTATACCTCGTGTTGCGTACTCTCCATGTTGCGTACATTCGGGATAAGCATGGCGGCGACCTGGAAGTCCTCCATGGAGCGCAGAAGCATTCAGCGCATTTCGCGCATGCGCAGAAGCGCTCAAATCGCACTTTTTCCGGGGTTCCCCCCCCCGTGCGTTCATGAAAAGCACACCTGGGTTACGTAGCGCGACCCCGGAACGGATCGCATGCGTAACCCGGGGTTCCACTGTATAAATAAACCAAAAGAACTGGTCAAACAAGTTTCACAAGAGGACTTTATAAACATTCAATTTGGATGGATTTATCACAGAGCGGGATTATAGTGGCACGCTCCATTCCTGACCTATGTATTTAGTTTGAAGATCCATAGAGATGCATCTCACATGCATGGGGGGGGGGAGAGAGAGAGAGAGAGAGAGAGAGAGAGAGAGAGAGAGAGAGAGAGAGAGGAACTCTCTGCATGATCAGGAACCCTGAGGGGGAAAGCGGGAAATGTTGACAGTGGAGCATAAGATTGGCAGCTTGTTTTCTCCTTGCCTTCTTGATCCCTTGCAGGAAACTGACACATTCCAGAGCTAAAAAGGAAGCGCATGGAGATAATTTCCAGGTAAGGACAAACCCACAGAGTCTCCCTCACGCTTGATGAAGGTTAGTTTTCCTTCCTACATCATGAAAGTGAGGGGGGAGGAGTCTTAATTTTATTTTGCTTGTACGGAATGGGGGAAATCGCCAGAGAAAGAGGTCAGCTTCGCTCCTTTTGCCAGCCTAGGGGCAAGAAGCAGCTGTTTATGCTGAGCTGTGCACTTCCTTACAGGTTCTGAGAATTCCATGCAAAATAAATCTCTGGTAAAGGTAAAGGGACCCCTGACCATTAGGTCCAGTTGCAGACGACTCTGGGGTTGTGGCGCTCATCTTGCATTATTGGCCGAGGGAGCCGCGTACAGCTTGCAGGTCATGTGGCCAGCATGACTAAGCCGCTTCTGGCGAACCAGAGCAGCGCACGGAAACGCCGTTTACCTTCCTGCTGGAGTGGTACCTATTTATCTACTTGCACTTTGACGTGCTTTTGAACAGCTAGGTTGGCAGGAGCAGGGACCGAGCAACGGGAGCTCACCCCGTCGTGGGGATTCGAACCGCCGACCTTCTGATCAGCAAGCCCTAGGCTCCGTGGTTTAACCCACCTGGGTTCCAAAAAAAACTGGGGTAAGAATCATCAAAACAAACAATTATTAATTGAATACTTGGTCTCTGATTGTCATATGAAAGTATATGGTCATTGTTTGATTTTGCAAACAATTCCATGCTTTTGGTGGTGGTGGTGGGGAAACAACGCACCCCAAAATAAATCTCTGGTAAAGGGGATTCGAACAGCCGACCTTCTGATCAGCAAGCCCTAGGCTCTGTGGTTGAACCCACAGTGCTACCCGCATCCCAAATCTCTGGTAGAGATGGAAAAGATGTAAAAATGAAAGAAAACGCAGTGCTCCCCTCCCCAAATCATTCCACCTCAGTCCCTTAATGCTGAGAATGCAGGACTGGCACAGAGCCTTGAGAACATCAGAAGAGCCTGTAGCATCAGGCCAAAGGTGGCCCATCTAGTCCAGCATCCTGTTCTCACAGAGGCCAACCAGATGCCTGCGGGAAACCGACAAGCAGGATTCGAACACAAGAGCACTCTCTTCTCTTGTGGTTTCCAGCAACGGGTATTCAGAACCAGCAGCAGACTATGGGATCTCAAACTTCAGTGGCGCCCTGTGAGATGCTAGAATTTGGTGCCCCTTGCCTCTCGTGCTCCATTCTAAATCGCTGCTGTGGTGCCCCCCTGCAGCACCGGCACCCAGTGTGGCAAACCCAGCTGCGCTACCCTAAAACCGCCCCTGTCAGAACCATCGCTGCCTCCAGCGGTGGAGGCCGGAGCATAGCTGTCATGGCTAGTAGCCATTGATAGCCCGCCCTCGAAAGCCAGCTAGGTTGGTGGCGTTGCATATCCAGTGTTGGAGGCAATCTGCCTCTGAACGGAGCCGGCTCTGCCATCAGGCAGACTGAAGTGGCTGCCTCAGGCGGCAGAAGCCACCAAGACGGCAGCCCTGTGGCTGTCCTGCTGTTGCCGGCACAGAATCACCACTGATTTCGGCCAAAACCATGCCTGAAATTGTGGAAGCGGCGGGTAGGGGCAGAGAAGCAGTGCCAGCGGCAACAGGCATGGCGGCACCAGCGAGAGCAGTAGGGCTGTTGGGACGATTTTATGAGCCCATACATCAGGACAGATACACACACACACTGACACGCATCTTGCCGTGCGGGCATAAGCACGGGAGCTTCGCGCCAAAGAGGGCGATGCGTTGGCAAGCCATGTTTCCCGCGGAGGCGACGAAGAGGCTGTCACTGCTCTGAAGAAACAATTGCGGAGGCAAAAGGTGTGACACCTGGACAATAAGCTATGGCAAAAGGTGTGACACCTGGATCAACACAGGAGAGAGCACGAGGAGGGTGCATGGGATGGAGCATGCAGGATGAGCACGTACCTAATGGCGGGGTCCTGGGCGAGGTCTGGAGGTGTCACCCCTTACCTTTGGTCTGGAGGTGTCACCCCACCTTTGGGGTGGAAAAGTTTTGAAAAGTTTCCCCTGTTGGGATGGTTTCTATGGTAAGGTTGTTATGAATATGCATGATGTTAAACTCAATAAAAAGGAGAAGCTTAGAGCAATCTAGGTCGCATTCCCGTTATACCTCAAACTGCCTCAAGGACTCGTTGTCTCATCATCTCCGCATAGGGCAAGGAAAGGCAGTACTTCCTGTTTCCCCTCGAGCAGCAAAATGGGCTGCACCACACCTGCTTCTGAGCCATTGTGGTGTAGTGGTTAAGAACGGTGGACTTGTAATCTGGTGAACCGGGTTCGCTTCCCCGCTCCTCCACCTGCAGCTGCTGGGTGACCTTGGGCTAGTCACCCTTCTCTGAAGTCTCTCAGCCCCACTCACCTCACAGAGTGTCTGTTGTGGGGGAGGAAGGGAAAGGGGAATGTGAGCCGCTTGGAGACTCCTTCGGGTAGTGATCAAGCGGGATAGCAAATCCAAACTCTTCTGAATACCAGTTCCTGGGAATTGCCGGGAATCACAAGTGGAGAGAGTGCTCTTGGGTTCAAATCCTGCTTGCTGGTTTCCCACAGGCACCTGGTTGGCCCCTGCGAGAACAGGATTCTGGACTAGATGGGCCACTGGCCTCATCCAGCAGGCTCATCTTAGGTTCGTATGCATCCCAGGTGGAGGTTTTATGGAGTCAACGCACCTCTGAATGCCAGGGGGCAGGGAACAAGCTACGGAGCTTCCCTGAGGTGCATGGTTGGCCTTGTGGGAAGGCTTTGGCCCTGATCCATGAGGACTTTTCTTGCATACTTAAATCAGAGCTCCTTGCATTGGGCTGCAGTCTCCCCAAGTTCCTCCCCCTCCCAAAGCCAGATTCAAAATCTCTTCCCTCTCCTTCCTTCCCTTCTTATATTTCTCTTTCTTAGGCAGCCAGTAAAAAGAGAGAGCGAGATAGAGAGAGAGAAAAGGGCCACCATCAAACCCTCTTCCTATTAGAGGGAAGTAAAGGAACGAAGGAAGTTTAAAGGCAGAGCTGAGGAGTTTAAATTGGAGTTTTATGGATATTTCTCTCCTCCTTTTGCAAGCGCATTAAACTTTTCTTTTGTCGAGAAATAGCGAGAGGACATAAGTAGGGAGCGCACAGAGGGAGCGAGAGAGATTGGCAAGGGGGGGAAATCCATATAAACTCTCAGATATTCATGTGTGACATGCGACTCATGGGAGGCGAGACGCGGCTCTGATTTGCTTAATGCTGACAGTTCTTTCTTCTTATTGGAAAGAAAACACAGCAGGGGAGCCAAACCGTGCCGTGGAAAGGTCCGTGGCAGGTGCATTTTCAGTCGGTGGCAGTAACGCCGCAGGCCAGGCATTTGCAAAAGGCACATATTTTGGGATGGGGGTGGGAGGGGAAAGGGGTGATCTCTCTCTCTCTCTCTCTCTTTGTCTCATACCTGCACACTCACACAGAGTTCTTTGCCAGCCCCCCGGAAACTGCAGCTGCAAACCAGTGCAAGTCGCTTTCCGGTGGAAAGTGCAACAAGATGGCATGGAAGGGGACATTTCCTGATGGTAAGGGCTAGGACACTGGTGACGCTGTGGGTTAAACAACAGAGCCTAGGGCTTGCTGATCAGAAGGTCGGCGGTTCGAATCCCCGCGACGGGGTGAGCTCCCGTTGTTTGGTCCCTGCTCTTGCCAACCTAGCAGTTCGAAAGCACGTCAAAGTGCAAGTAGATAAATAGGTACTGCTGCAGAGGGAAGGTAAACAGCATTTCTGTGCGCTGCTCTGGTTCTCCAGAAGCGGCTTAGTCCTGCTGGCCACATGACCTGGAAGCTGTACGCCGGCTCCCTTGGCCAATAAAGCGAGATGAGCGCCGCAACCCCAGAGTCGGTCACGACTGGACCTAATGGTCAGGGGTCCCTTTACCTTTAGCTTTTTAAAGGCTAGGAAAGCCGAGAGGCAGGAAGGGAGAGGATACAGGCGGAAGGGGAAAGAGGGGCAACGGTTACCCTCAGCTTCCCCAGAGACTCTTTCCTTGCTCTCTGCCCATTCGTGATTTGCTGGGCCCAAAGAGTTCAGGTTTCTTCACACAGCACATAGTTAAACTATGGAACTCTCTCCCATAAAAGGTAAAGGTATCCCTGAGCGTTAGGTCCAGTCGCGAACGACTCTGGGGTTGCACCGCTCATCTTGCTCTATAGGCCGAGGGAGCCTGCGAGAGCCAGTGTGGTGTAGTGGTTAAGAGCGGTAGACTCGTAATCTGGTGAACCGGGTTTGCGTCTCCGCTCCTCCACCTGCAGCTGCTGGGTGACCTTGGGCTAGTCACACTTCTCTGAAGTCTCTCAGCCCTACTCACCTCACAGAGTGTTTGTTGTGGAGGAGGAAGGGAAAGGAGAATGTTAGCCGCTTTGAGACTCCTTCTGGTAGTGATAAAGCGGGATATCAAATCCAAACCTCTCTTCTTCTTCTTGTCCACAGACAGCTTCCGGGTCATGTGGCCAGCATGACTAAACCGCTTCTGGCACAACGGAACACCGTGACGGAAACCAGAGTGCATGGAAACAGTGTTTACCTTCCCGCCGCAGTGGTACCTATTTATCTACTTACACTGGTGTGCTTTTGAACTGCTAGGTTGGCAGAAGCTGGGACAGAGCAACGGGAGCTCACCCCGTCGTGGGGATTCGAACCGGTGACCTTCTGATCGGCATGCCCAAGACTAGATGGCTTTGAAGGAAGATTAGACAAATCCATGGAGGTGTTTGGGCTATTGTGCTCTGTCTCCAGAGTTGGAGGCAGCCATGCTTCTGAATCCCAGTTGCTAGAAACCCCAGGAGGGGAGAGCTGCTCTTGTGCTCAAATACTGCTTGCTGGTTTCCCGCAGGCATCTGTTTGGCCCCTGTGAGGACAGGAGGCTGGACAAGATGGGCCATTGGCCTGATCCAGCCAGCAGGCTCTTTTTATGTTCTTATATTCACATGTTCATCTTCATTGGCTGCCCCTCGGTTTCTGAGGATGGAGATGGGGCCCAGGCAGTTCCAAAGGCCTGCACCAGAGGGAGCGAGACCTTGCCAAGACCTCCGGAAGGAAAGAGGAATTTTTTGAATCGAAAGCTAGAGAGGTGTCACGATCCAGACAAGTTGGGTACATTCTGTCTGGAGAAGAGGAGACTGAGTGGTGATATGAGAGCCATCTTCCAATATCTGAAGGGCTGTCACACAGAAGATGGAGCAAGCGTGAGAGCCAGTGCGGTGTAGTGGTTAAGAGCGGTGGACTCGTAATCTGGTGAACCGGGTTCGCGTCTCCGCTCCTCCACATGCAGCTGCTGGGTGACCTTGGGCTAGTCACACTTCTCTGAAGTCTCTCAGCCCCACTCACCTCCTTCGGGTAGTGATAAAGCAAGATATCAAATCCAAACTCCTCCTCCTCCTCCTCCTCCTCCTCCTCCTCCCATGCAAACTTGCTTTCTGCTGCTCCAGAGGGCAGGACCCGAACCAATAGATTCAAATTGCAAGAAAGGAGATTCTGAGTAAACATTAGGAAGTGCTTTCTCTTCTGCATTTTGATATTTGTTGGAAGCCGCCCACAGTGGCTGGGGACACCCGGCCAGATGGGCGGGGTACAAATAATAAATTATTATTATTAATTATTATTATTATTATTACTACTACTACTATTATTATTATTGGCTCTCCTTCGATGGAGGTTTTCCAATAGAGCTGGGATGGCCAGGGATTCTTCAGCTGCGACTCCTGCATTACAGGGGGTTGGGCTAGATGACCCCTGAGGATCCCTCCCAGCTCTACAATTCTGTGATTCTAAGTATTCTAGCAGGGGCCAGATCACGAGGAGCTCTGGCCTTATTATGTTAAGGCCCTGCGTCCCACGCTTTGCATCAGGCAAGCGGAAGGGTTTCCTCCACGCGGCTGAGCCAAGCCAGGCTCTCGAAAGGCCTCCGGGCTGTTCTGGGAGCCTCCGTCCCGCTGCTGCCCCTCCTCCCCCTCCCCAATTTCAGCTGAATGGCTAGAATTCCTGACCTGCGGCTGGCAATATCTCCCCCTCGGTTCATGGAGCTGCTGGGAAAGCTGCTGTCTCAGCAGAGCGCCATGTCGGGAGATGAGCACCGAGCGAGACCCAGCCTCTGCCAGGGCCGAGAGCTGGCTGGTTAAGTTAGTTAATCACATCTGTGTGTATCCCCTTCCCCCAAGAGATGTTGCAGAGCCCTGGGGGTGGGGTGGCAGGGTGGGGAAAGGCTGGATCCTCCTAATTCTGCAAACTCAGGAGGTGCTGCCAGTTAGGGTTCCATCAAGAAGAGGCGGCGGCAAGAGAGGATGAGTTGGGTAGACAGAGCAGGCTTCGAAGTGTCGCCAAGGGCTCTGCGAATCCTCCTGCCCCATAGAAACATAGGATGCTGCCTTATGCTGAGACCGCCAGCCACACTGACAGGCAGAGACCCTCCAGGCACTGGTGGAGGAAGGGGGGTGAGGTGGGTGTGGCCCACCCCAGGTGGCATCCCCAGGGGCGTAGCAACGGGGAGGCAGGGGGGCGGGCCGCCCCGGGTTCCACCCCAGAGGGGGGTGACACTTAAAAAAAATTTTTTTTTTTAAATTTTTTAAATTTTTTTTTTAAATTTTAACTTCATTGAAAAAAAGAGATAATAGACACACACACAACCCCCACACCTCACAAAGTGGCACCATCAGAGGGGGGTGACACTTTTTAATTTTTTTAATTTTTTTTAATTTTTATCATTTTATTATTATTATTTTTTATTTTAACTTTATTGAAAAAAAAGAGATAATAGACACACACACACACACACACACACACACACACACACACACACACACACACACACACACAACCCCCCACACCCTCACAAAGTGGTACCATCAGAGGGGGGTGACACTTTTTATTTTTATTTATTTTTATTTTTTTACATTTTTATTATTGTTATTTTTTTTAATGTTAACTTTATTGAAAAAACAGAGATAATAGACACACACACACAAAACCCCCAAACCTCGCAAAGTGGCAGCATCAGAGGGGGGTGACACTTTTTATTTTTTTTTTATTTTTTTTTTAAATTAAAGTGGTGGGGGGGGGTGACAAAAAAAATCCCGCCCCGGGTACCACCTGGGCTTGCTACGCCTCTGGGCATCCCTGAGGGGGGGTGACATCGCTGTGCCGCCCCCCTGGGATGCTTGTCGCTCACTGTGGGCGGCGCCCCCCTGGGACTCTTGCCCCACCCCTCGTGGGCAGCTAGCATGTGTACTGCTCTGGGTGCCGGAGCAGCTAGCTCCGCCTCTGTCATAGAATCATAGAATCCTAGAGTTGGAAGAGACCACAAGGGCCATCCAGTCCAGCCCCCTGCCAAGCAGGAAACACCATCAAAGCATTCCTGACAGGTGGCTGTCAAGCCTCTGCTTAAAGACCTCCAAAGAAGGAGACTCCACCACACTCCTTGGCAGCAAATTCCACTGTCGAACAGCTCTTACTGTCAGGAAGTTCTTCCTAATGTTTAGGTGGAATCTTCTTTCTTGTAGTTTGAATCCATTGCTCCGTGTCCGCTTCTCTGGAGCAGCAGAAAACAACCTTTCTCCCTCCTCTATATGACATCCTTTTATATATTCGAACATGGCTATCATATCACCCCTTAACCTTCTCTTCTCCAGGCTAAACATACCCAGCTCCCTAAGCCGTTCCTCATAAGGCATCGTTTCCAGGCCTTTGACCATTTTGGTTGCCCTCCTCTGGACACGTTCCAGCTTGTCAGTATCCTTCTTGAACTGTGGTGCCCAGAACTGGACACAGTATTCCAGGTGAGGTCTGACCAGAGCGGAATACAGTGGTACTATTACTTCCCTTGATCTAGATGCTATACTCCTATTGATGCAGCCCATAATTGCATGGGCTTTTCTCCAGGGTCTCAGTCAGGGGGCTTTTCCTAGTCTTTCCTGGAGATGCCAGCATCGAACCTTCTGCATGTGGGGCAGACAGCGTTTCTTTGCGCAGTTAAACTATGGAACTCACTGCCACGGGATGCGGTAATGGCCACCATCAACCTAGATGGCTTTAAAAGAGGATCGGACAAAATTGCAGAGGAGGAGAGGGCAGTCGATGGCTACTAGTCACGACGGCTGTGTCTGCCTCCACAGCTGAAGGCAGCAATGTTTCAGAATATCAGATGCTGGAAGGGGAGATTTGTTCTTGTGCTCGAATCCGGCTTGCTGGTTTCCCACAGGCATCTGGTTGGCCCCTGTGAGAACAGGATGCTGGACCGGATGGGCCATTGGCCTGATCCAGTTTGGCTCATCCTATGGTTAAACCACAGAGCCTAGGGCTTGCCGATCAGAAGGTCTGCGGTTCGAATCCCCGCAACGGGGTGATCTCCCGTTGCTCGGTCCCTAGCTCCTGCCAACCTAGCAGTTCGAAAGCACGTCAAAGTGCAAGTAGATAAATAGGTACCGCTCCGGTGGGAAGGTAAACGGTGTTTCCATGCGCTGCTCTGGTTCGCCAGAAGCGGCTTAGTCATGCTGGCCACATGACCTGGAAGCTGTAAGCTGGCTCTCGGCCAGTAAAGCAAGATGAGCGCCGCAACCCCAGAGTCGTTCACGACTGGACCTAATGGTCAGGGGTCCCTTTACCTTTACCTTTTTAAGTACACTTAGGGGACGTGGGTGGCGCTGTGGGTTGAACCACAGAGCCTAGGGCTTGCCGATCAGAAGGTCAACGGTTCAAATCCCCATGACGGGGTGAGCTCCTGTTGTTCTGTCCCAGTTCCTGCCAACCTAGCAGTTTGAAAGCACGTCAAAGTGCAAGTAGATAAATAGGAACTGCTCTGGCAGGAAGGTAAACGGTGTTTCCGTGCGCTGCTCTGGTTCGCCAGAAGCGGCTTAGTCATGCTCACCACATGACCCGGAAGCTGTACGCTGGCTCCCTCGGCCAGTAAAGCGAGATGAGCGCCGCAACCCCAGAGTCGGACACGACTGGACCTAATGGTTAGGGGTCCCTTTACCTTTACCTTTATGTTCTTCCCCGCAACCCACTTTTATTTGTGCATTGTGCGATGCAGCTTATAAACTACCCTGGCGCAACCCCCCCCCCACCCTCACCCCACCTGTCCCCAGAGCCCCCAGACTTGGTTTGTCACCGTACAACAATTTCCTGCTCCTGTGAAAGGGAAGGATTTGAACAAGCATGAGAGAGAGAGAGTCATTCTTGTCAAAGAGAATAAAGGGGGAAAGTTCCAAGAGTTTTCGCCACAGGTTTTGGCCAGCCTGTGTTCTTCTTTCAGTCTTCGCCAACCTCTGGGACTGTTGTTCCTCCTTCATCTCTGCGGCATCGACCCTCCGGTTTCCCACAATGCCTCCTGAACGTCTCTCGTTGCCTCTAGACTGCACTTTTCAGGGCCACCGTGGGCTTGATCCTCTATTGACGGATTGCTTCCTCCCTTTGATTCCCTTTCAAAAAAAGAGGGGGTGGGGGCTGTCTCTCTTCTCCTTTGCTTAGCTTTCATTTCACCCCACCCCAACCTCCCACAAGGTCGCCGGCAGTGGAACCGGGGCCCAATTATGATTAGGCCCCCTTGAAAGCGCGTCCTTCGCTCATTGCGACGGTTGGAGCTGTCGGAATATTAACGAGATCTTTTTGCGGCGCTTAGGAATCCAGCCGGGATGGAGAAGGAAGTGCGGCTCTGTGTGTGTGTGTGTGTGTTTGAGTGAAAAGAGTCCTATGAATTATGAATGGGCTTTATAGACGAATGTGAGAAAGGAGCGCTCCTCCTCATCTCCTCCCTGAAATCGCAAAGACGTAGGAGCATCGCGTGGGGACAGGGAAGCCAAACAGATCAGGGGAGCATCTCCTGATTTCAAAGCCAGCTGGCATTTCAGAGGGCAGAGCTGGGCCGAGGCTGGTATGAATAATAATAATAATAATAATAATAATAATAATAATAATAATAATTTATTTGTACCCCGCCCATCTGGCTGGGTTTCCCCAGCCACTCTGAGCGGCTTCCAACAGAGATTAAAAATACATTAAATGCATTAATGCCAATGATCACCGCTTTCCTTCATCTACAGAATGAATAGTAATAATACTTTATTGTTTATATGCCGCCCAGCTAACTGGGTTGCCCCAGCTTCTCACAAATTCTTCTTCTTCTTCTTTGGCAATCCCTCATAGCCAAGTCAGATTGTCTTCCATGAACACGATCTTAACAGTGAGTCCGTAAGTGACTGTGGAGGCCAATTCTGGATCCACACGTCTTTCCACAGCGGGGGCATTGGTTTCTGGGTGGGAGTTGATCCCGGTGTGGATTTGCCAAGCGTGACTTCCTCCTAGCACGTTTCTCCCTTGCGTCCTGAGTTCAAGTGTCTTCAAAGCCCGTGACACCTTTGCTAAAGGCTGTTCTCCAACTGGAGCACTAGCAGGCCAGTGTTTCCCAGTTGTCGGTGTTTAAGACCTCCAACATTAAGAACCTCCCTGTACAGGGCTACCTTTGGATGTCTTCTAAAGGCCAGATAGTTGTTTATCTCCTTGACATCTGATGGGAAGGCGCTCCTCAGGGCGGGTGCCACCACCGAGAAGGCCCTCTGCCTGGTTCCCTGTAACCTCACTTCTTGCAGTGAGGGAACCGCCAGAAGACCCCTGGAGCTTGACCTCGGTGTCAGGGCTGAACGATGGGAGTGGAGACGCTCCTTCAGGTATACAGGGCTTATCCACACCTAACTTTCCTCTGCTCTTTCCAGGCACAGTCCGTGCTTTTAAGCTCTGTATCTGAGCACCCCCCTTTTTTGCTCAGGAGCGTTCCCCAGAAAACCCCGCTCTTTAAACCTCAATTGGAGCAAAGGCCAATCCATGGAAAACCTGAATTGACATTTGCTCCAATTGAACACTAAAGAACAGTTTTTTTGTGGGGAAAGCTCAGGGAGGTGGGGGAACCACTCAGACACGGCATCTTTAAGAGCAGGCCTGTGCCTGGAAAGAGTGGGGTGAAATAAGTACGAATAACTCCTTCTTTTCAGTGCTGTATTTCTACAAAAAAAGGTGCCAGAATCCACCATGAATGCCTCCCTTGTTCTCTTAAAATGGTAGGATGAGAGCCACACGCCCCGCCTCCAAGATGGAGCAAGCTTATTTTCTCCTGCTCCGGAGGGTTGGACCCGATCCAGTGGACCTGTGTTATGAAAAAGAAGATACCACCTCAACTTCAGGATAAATTCACACTAATATGCTGGTGAATTGTCATGCAAACTGGTGTGGAAATATGGAGAACTGAACTCAAGGATGGAAAAGGGAGGAGAGAAACTGAAATTGACTGGGTCTCCTAAAAAGTGGGATGCGGGTGGCGCTGTGGGTTAAACCACAGAGTGTGGGCTTGCCGATCAGAAGGTCGGCGGTTCGAATCCCTGCGACGGGGTGAGCTCCCGTTGCTCGGTCCCTGCTCCTGCCAACCTAGCAGTTCGAAAGCACGTCAAAGTGCAAGTAGATCAATAGGTACCGCTCCGGCAGGAAGGTAAATGGCGTTTCCGTGCGCTGTTCTGGTTCACCAGAAGCGGCTTTGTCATGCTGGTCACATGACCTGGAAGCTGTACGCCGGCTCCCTCGGCCAGTAACGCGAAATGAGCGCTGCAACCCCAGTCGTCCGTGACTGGACCTAATGATCAGGGGTCCCTTTACCTTTACCTAAACCTGAAGGAAGCAGATAGCCGTCGTAAGGTCCAATAGCCGCTGATGAAAGCTGTCCCTGGGAAGATCGAGGAGCGCAACCAGCCTTGCGAAAGAACAAAGGGGAAGATGTGCTTGCCATGCTGTTCTTGGGCATAGGTCAGTGCTGAGAAGCCACCCCTTTGTCATTTCAGTGAAGGAGATAACACCTGGGATGCATTCAGTGTCCGGGGGTGGGGGGCGGGGACCACAGTTGTCCTTCTTCAGGGAAATCAAGTGCCCACGGGACCTTCCGCTGTGTCAGGTGCTGAGAAGGAGAGACTCAGGTCAACCTCAGGGGATGCTGACACAGGGATGGCCAGGTGGTCAGGGGGCTGACCAGGTGCGCTGGAAGGGGTGACGCAGCAGGGGTAGGCCGTCATGTCCAACCAGAGAACGTTCCACCTATGAGCCGTTTCACGGGATTCATCAACTGGACATCCAAACAAGGACTTGAAAGTCACCACTTTCTTTCCCAAGGGGATCCATGCAAAATATTAAGTGGCTGCGTTTTTCAGCGCACTCATATTTAAGGCCGTTGCAAATTTAAGGCTGCTGCAATCTTACGCACACACTCTAGGGGGACGAGTCCCTTTGAAATCCATGCCATTTAATCCTCTTTCGTTGTCTGGCATTTACACCGCCTTCACTTTATGCCTTAACGCTTCACTGAATGGTCCTGAATCTGCTGCTGAGTTTCTCTGTTTGGGAAATGTTAGGTGCCATTTGTTTATTTGGAGCGTTTGTGCCCTGCTTTTCTGCCAAAAAGGCTCCCAGAGTGGCTTATGTACAATCCATTAAAACAGGACCGTCCCTGCCTGTGGCATTACGTTCAAAGAAAAGCACAGCACGCAAGGGAAAGGAGACAGGGAGGGAAGAGGAAAAATGCAAACTCATGCACCAATGCCTAAACAGTAGTTTTTATAATAACCACTTGCTATAGGTGCTGTTCCGGAATAGGAGATGCCAGATGGAGCTGGTCTTTCACCAAAGCCGATGGAATGAACCCTCCTCATCTCTCCCAGATTACGCAATTAATTACGCAATTTTAATTGCACAAATGCACATTCCAGGCCAGACTTTCCAAGTGATGTCAGGATTATTGTTCTGTACATAGAGCCGGGGGGGGGGGCGCCCCTCTCATTTCCTCTCCCAAAATTGTTCTCCGCAATAAATGTCAAATATTTGATATTTAACATGCGTATTTTTTCATCCAATGCAGTATGATTTCAACACAATATATTTAGTATTATTTGACATTTGAAAGTATTAACGGACAGCTGATGTAATTGCATTTAGTATCTGACAGTATTTTATAGCTGACATGCTACAATATTTAGTATTTGACATTGTGCGATAGCTGATATACAGTGGGGCTTGATATTTGACAATATTTGACATGCAGTAAGTCTGTTATGCCTGACAGTTAATATGCAGTGATATAACACTGATAATATTTGATAGTTGACAATAGCTATGACACTTGATTTTTTTAACAAATCAACCAGGAGACTTTCAACCGTTCTAAACCATGAACATTTTAAGAATTGAAATCAAATTTCATTTTCAAATTCAACAATTCACATTTCACTGTTGGAAAGGATGAATAGGTTCATATTTCCATATGTGGTGGGAATGCAAAAAATTATTTTGGAAAATAGTCTTTGAAGAAGCTTCTGCGAGCCCTGGCGTTCCCCCACCATACAGTCTACCAAAATCTTACAAATAATGAGACAGGAAACTAGTGTCTGGGTCAAATCAGGCCACAACTTTTATTGGCTACAGATGTAAGAGGTTGGGCATTGGGTAGAATCAACTACTTCTGGCCCAACTGCTGGAAGAACTTAAATTTTGAGGTCAAAGTGGGGGAGTTTTTGACCTGCATCAAGGAGTACCCCCCCCCTGCTGGATTGCATCTGGGGAGTGCTATGGCCCTAGCCCCCACCTCGGCATCCAGACAAAAGCATCTCCCCTGGATCCATGCAGCAGCTGGACTGGTGACTGGTAGCGGCCGCCGAGACCATATAACACCAGTCCTGAAAGACCTACATTGGCTCCCAGTACTTTTCCAAGCACAATTCAAAGTGTTGGTGATGACCTTTAAAGCCCTAGACGGCCTCGGTCCAGTATGCCTGAAGGAGCGTCTCCACCCCCATCATTCAACCCAGACACTGAGGTCCAGCTCCGAGGGCCTTCTGGCGGTTCCCTCCCTGCGAGAAGTGAGGTTACAGGGAACCAGGCAGAGGGCCTTCTTGGTAGTGGCGCCCTCCCTGCGGAAAGCCCTCCCATCAGATGTCAAAGAAATAAACAACTATCTGACTTTTAGAAGTTTTTAATATTTGATGTTTTATTCTGTTTTAATATTCTGTTGGGAGCTGCCCAGAGTGGCTGGGGAAACCCAGCCAGATGGGTGGGACATAACAAACAAACAAACAAACAAACAAACAAACAAACAAACTCCAGAGTTTCAACCTGGGATTGCCCAATATCTACCTGGGCTGGTGACCCCAGGGATCAAACCAGGGATCTTCTCCATGCAAGGCAAATGCTGTAGCACAGAGCTATGGCCCCCTCCCCAGTAAGCCATTGCATACACCATAAGCAATGTCCATAGTAAAACTGCAAACATGCAGAATTAAGCAAATGGATCTTTAACATATGAAACCCTTTCTTTCTTTCTTTCTTTCTTTGGAAGAAAACGCTAGACTTGGAAGACATGAGAGCTATGCATTTATCCAAGTAGAAACCTCACCTCTTGGCATCCCACTAATGAAATATAAAAGCACGGCCCTGCTAAGTAAACATCACATCATGGGGGAGAGATACAATCCTGTTTCAAGCCATGCTCCTACTTAAATGCTAAAATAAATATTGATTTTTCCTCCCCTCCCAGTCTATTCTCAGCTGGAAAGCTTGGAAAGAGGGCTAAACTCACTTTCTCTCTCTGCTTCCTCAACAAGATCGTACCATCAAGCAGAAAGCAAATTTCATTCTCTCACTTCCACGAAAGCTTAAATTCTTGTGTTTATTTCTATTATAACATTTTTATCTCACTTTCCTTCCAACCTTCCGAAGACATCTGAAGGCAGCCCTGTATAGGGAAGTTTGTAATGTGAATTATTAATTATTATTATTATTATTATTATTATTATTATTATTATATTGAAAGCTTCCCAGAATGGCTGGGGCAACCCAGTGAAATGGGTGGGGTATATATAAAATAAAATAATAATAATAATAATCATAATCATAATAATTGAATAGGACGTCCCTATTTTCATGGGAGAAATTTTGGAGGGTATGCAAAATGGCTGGGTACTTGGCAAGGTACTTTGCAGAAGGTGCTCATAACTTTCGACTGGTGTGACGAGGAAAGCGTAAAGTTCACCTGGGAGTGAAAATGGGGACCTTGACGCCAGTATCTTTATACAAGGTTAAAAGGATCTTGCCTGTGCACCCCCCCCAACAACTTCCAAGGAGCCTGTGCTGATTATCTCTCCCCCCGCTGCCCCCCAGCTTCTCAGAGTTGCACACAAAAGCAATGACTCCGATCATTTTAATCCCCTTTTATTCCATTTTATTCTTCTTCTTCTGCTCCCCCAAACTCCTGCCAATTAAGGAGGAGGTGTTTGATGGGATCGTAATCCCAGCACCAGGGGGCAGACCTTTAAAAGTGCATTGGGGGGGGGGGAGAGAGCATGGGGAACCATAATAAAAATAATAACAAAATAAGAGCAAAAAAGAACACTTTCTTTTAAAAAAAAATAAAGACGATCTCTCCTCCTCCTCTGCTCCTCTCTCAAGGTAAGGAATCAAAAAGTTATTTGATGCATAATTGATTCGCTTTGGAGTGCCTTGCAAATGGCTAAGGAGCCTTGATAATAACTGAAAAGGGGGGGGGGGTCACTGGAAAAGGGGGTGGGGAGCAGAGGGCCTGTTGTGACCTGAGGGGCTGTAAGTAATGGGAGATCAGCAGACTGGGTGGAGGGGGGGGGGAGAAGAGGAGGAGGAGGAGGAGGAGGGAAAAAAGGGAGGAAGAGCAGGCAAGGTAAATAAATAAAGAAACCAGCCAAAGGTATTGGGGGGCGGGGCGGCAGCGGAGGAGTTAAAAAGTGCTGTTAAGAAGCATCGGCGGTGTGGGATTTCAGGCAACGAAGCTCTCAGAACGAAACAATAAATTAGCAAGCACAAAAACAGGAATAAAAGGAAAACAAAAGTCGCTAGAGAGAGCCCTTGATCTCTGCCTAAGAGCAGCTGGGAAAGGAGCTTAAAAGGCGCCAAGTCGGCAGAAACAGGTGCTCTTTTGCCCAAATGGAGACAATTTCGCCGCTCTAGGAACCGCAAGCCATGCCTGGCCCTTCCGTGGCCTCGGTGGAAGGGGCGCTTTGGGTAACCGGGTGCCATAGCTGTCAACTTTCGGATTTGAAAATAAGGGATTTTCCCCAAACTTTCGGATTTGAAAATAAGGGATGCCGTGAGGGCGGTGCAATGTCACCAAGTAGCCTCGCCACCCTGCGCTCCAGAGGCTGCGTGCGAACGGGTGAGCGAAAGAGCGAGCACATAGACGGCAGGCAGGCTGTCTGTCTGGTTGGGCGTGAGGGTCTGGCTGCACAAGGCATGCAAGCTCCGCCCCCAGTCGGTCTCAGACTCCTTATTGGCAGCCGAGCAACGCAGCTGAGGAGCCTCCCTGGCCGGCAGGGAGGGAGAGGAGCTGCTTCCTTTGAAATCCGGGAAATTTAAGGGATATCAACAATCCGGGATAGCAGCGGGAAACGGCATTGGAATAAGGGAGTTTCCCGCAAAAAAAGGGAGGGTTGACAGCTATGCTTCTAGTGTTAGGAGAGAGGGAGAACCTCCTCCATGCCAGCTTCTATCACGCCACCTTTCACTTGCCTTTTCTCCGAACCCACAAGTCCCAAATATTGGCAACCTTTCCCCTGGGCTTTTTTTCTGGGGGAAAAGGTGGGGGGGGGCTCACCACAAAGTTTGTATGTTCGTTTATTTATTACAAACCCAGTCGCAATGCCACCCATCCCATGCAGTGGTTAAATGTAGGGCTGCCAATACGTCCGGGTTTCCCTGAACACATCCAAGAATTGGGCTCCAAAATGGACAGATTTTTGCTGAATCGTCAAAATGTCTGGGGAAACCCGGACCTATGGCAAGTGGGGGGTGGGGGTGGGGAGGAGCTTTAAAAATCCAAGGAAAGCCCAAAAATGATGATCTGGATTGGAAATGGCCACAGCTTTATTGATATAGGTAGGTTTTTGGCTCAGGCATTGGGTGTATATCCGTTCCTCCCCCCAGAAAAAGAAAATTGATTGCTGTATTTTCCCGTGTATAAGACGCCCCCTATTTTTTTTACCCCCAAATTAAGAAATAAATATTTTAAACATTCCGTGTATAAGACGACCCCCAATTTTAAACTTTAAAAATGGGGGGGGGAGGAAATATAGTCTTATACCGGTACATGGAAAAATACAGTATGTAATTTTAAAAAGGTAAGGGAACTCAGTTCCTTCGAGTTCCTGCTAAAAAAACCCCTGCTTTCTGAGTTACACCACCCAATTGATCATTCCAGCCGGCCTTTCCTGACCCTTCTGCAACTCTGACAGCAGCAAGAGCTTTGTGGCTGAGACGGTGGCTACCCAGCACCCCACCCATAGCCGAGGTGGCAGGCTTCTCCGGGGCTTGGATCCAGATGCATCCCGACAGCCGGCTGAAGATGCTGAGGCCCATAAATGCCACTCCATGTGATCTTCCGAGACGCAGCACCCTGCCATCCCTGCCAAGGGTGCTCATGTCGCCTTGATTTCCCCTGGATTGACACGGGCTGCAAAAGGCAAATGGTTTTTGAAGGTGGCGAAGGGAGGGGGAAGGCTGGCGCTCTTGAAATGGGGAGGGGACTCAGCTTGTGGGATGACCCAAGTCCGCCTCGAAGGAAACTCGGCTGAAGTGATGGGGAGACGGAGACAAAAGGAGTGTCAGTCGTCACATTTGCTCTTTGGTTCCTTTGCTTCCGCTGGCGACTCTGCCACAAGGCGCTGCTCTGGAAAAGGCTTCATTCAGCCCAGAGTTCCTGCAGGGAGGAAGAGATAAGGGGTTTCATTTGTTGAAGCAGTTCAGAGTCTCTCCGCCTTTCTGTACGCTTCGACCGGAGCTGCTTACAACAAGAGTGCAAGAGACATATTGCACGGGATCAAAAGGAACAAACAAAAGCAAGAAAGTTAATTGAACAAGTGCAACCTTCTCCTAATATACATATATCAAATGTAATTTTGCCTAATATGCACAGTTTTGAAAGCAATTTCTACTATTTAAAAAAAATATTCTTTCAACGTACAACAATATCATACGGATATTTATTTGCATAGCCAAAGCCATGAACAAAAGCAAAATGCATAAAACAGAACAAAACACATTACAGTGGTACCTCGGGTTAAGAACTTAATTCGTTCCGGAGGTCCGTTCTTAACCTGAAACTGTTCTTAACCTGAAGCACCACTTTAGCTAATGGGGCTCCCGCTGCTGCTGCGCCGCCAGAGCACATTTTCTGTTCTTATCCTGAAGCAAAGTTCTTAACCTGAAGCATTACTTCTGGGTTAGCGGAGTTCTTAACCTGAAGCGTATGTAACCTGAGGTACCACTGTACACAGTTAAAATAATGACTAAAACCAGGCATTCTGTCAGATAAGAGTTTGCTCCCCGGAATAATTTCATTTATCATTACAATATTTTTTTCTACTTAAAATTCCTGCTCTGAAGGCAAAACAGGTCGTTTTTTCATAGGTGTAGGAAGATGTATCTCCTAAAATAAGTTAATCGGATGCTCAATTGACCTCTCAGCTGGGAGATCTTTGAACATCATGCAGATAAATAGTGAAATATCCCACCCTAACCCAGAAGCTGGTGTTTAGGCAATACATGCAACATATCAATCAAATAATATAAGTTCTTAGGATGGTAAGGGTACCACAAACAAGGGGATGTCAAGAGGTATAAGTCAAGCTAAATGGCTTATGCTATAACTGATGAGTGAAAAACTAGTTTTGGGTTTGTTTTCTAAAAAAAATCATCTTATAGTGTGATAACACTATTAAAAAACAAACAAACAAACAAAAACAAACAAACAAACAAACAAAAACACACCAGATTTAGAGTAGCAGCACATTACGGTACAACCCCAGTCAAGCATTTAGGGAGAACAATATGCAAAACTTTCATGTCAAAGTCACTGAGATCGAGTACTTAACTTGCTAAAATATTTACTGCATAATAGACTTCCTTTTGCAAGCTTATAAAAAGCTTGATCGACATGCAATAAAGCTTTCTGAATGGGAGGTTCACAATGCACCTTTTCAGAGACTGGGGGGCACGGGGGGGGGGGGAGTGCATGGCACAAAGTCAACACTTGAAGCTTTGGGTATTTTCCTAGAATTAAATTAACGTACAAATTTGTCAAAGTTAGCTGCCCTTTCTTTTTCAAATGCAAGACATACAAATTTGCTAAGCAATTAAAAATAATAACACAGCTCCAGGGAGGGGGAGGGGACCCCACTCTGGCAACAAGGTTGAGTCTCACATGAGTGACGCACCAAGAAATCAGGAGAAGAGGCAACTTTTTCTTCTTTGGCGATCCCTCGTAGCCGAGTAAGATTGTCTTCCATAAACGTGGTTTTAAAAGTGAGTCCATAAGTGACCGTGGAGGCCAATTCTGGATCCACACATCCTTCCACAGTGGGGACATAGGTTTCTGGGTGGGAGTGGATCACGGTGTGGATTAGCCAAGCGTGCCTTCCTCTTAGTACGTTTCTCCCTTTCGTCCTGAGTTTGAGCATCTTCAAAACCCATGACACCTTTGGTGTTCTCCAATTGGAGCACCTGCAAGCCAGTGTTTCCCAGTTGTCAGCATTTATACTATATTTTTAAAGATTTGCCTTGAGAGAGTCTTTGAACCTCTTTTGTTGACCACCAGCATTACGCTTTCCATTTTTAAGTTCGCAATAGAGTAGTTGCTTTGGAAGACGATCATCAGGCATCCGCACAACATGACCAGTTCAACGAAATTGATGCTGAAGAATCATTGCTTCAACACTGGTGATCTTTGCTTCTTCCAATACACTGGCATTAGTTCGCCTGTCTTCCCAAGTGATGTGTAAATTTTTTCGGAGACACCGTTGATGGAATCTTTCGAGAAGTTGGAGATGGTGTTTGTAAGTGGCTCATGTTTCACAAGCATACAGGAAGGTTGGTAGTACAAGAGCTTTGTAAACAAGCATTTTGGTTTCCCTGCGAATGTCCCGGTCCTCAAACACTCTGCACTTCAATCGGGAGGCGACAAACACCAATAAGGGCAATAAGAAATAATCCTACCTAAAATTCGTTTGCACATGACTGTCTCTTTTTCGAATTAATCTGATCTGCACTCAATAGTTTAAAAATCTAAAGTAGACAAGTATCCTCCAAGAGCCAGTATGGGTTTGTGGCTAGAGTGTCGGACTAGGATCTGGGAGACCAGGTTTCAAAGCCCAAATTGGGCAATGAGTGACCTTGGGTAAGTCTCCATCTCTCAGCCTAACCTGCCTTACAGAAAGAAAGGGGGGGAAATCCTTCAAGTAACACCTTAGAGACCAACTAAGTTTGTTAATGGTATGAGCTTTCATGTGCATGCACACTTCTTCAGATACCCTGCCTTACAGGGTTGCTGTGATGATCAAATGGAGAGGGGGAGAACCATGGGTGGCGCCTTGAGCTCACTGAAGGAAAGCTGGGATATAAGTGTTAATAATATAAAGAAACAAATAAAAATTCAAGCATTTAAGATCACTCCAGATCTTCAGAAGATGCAAAAGCCTTCCCTCTTTCAGGTCCATCTCATTTCCATTGACCTCTGTTGAGTCAACGTCTAGGTTGGAGAGTCCACTGTAGTTTTGACACATGGATGCTGTCATCTTCATGGGAGGAAGAAGCCCATTCTGTATTGAAAATGCTGCCTAGATCTTTTCCTGCACCATTCACAAGCCACAGGAGCAATGGGGGCAAGAATCTTGATCAGAGTCAGGAAACTCCATGTTGTCTCCAATTTTTTCTTTCACTCTGCCATCACCCAACTGGCCTTACCTGGCCTCATGTCTCTTGTGGACCAAAAGGGCATGCCACTCTTTCGGAGGTCAAGTGCTGCTCTGTGGAAAGTACCGTGGGATTCAAAGAAGCC
This sequence comes from Darevskia armeniaca, assembly GCA_034641395.1. Classification (NCBI taxonomy): domain Eukaryota; kingdom Metazoa; phylum Chordata; class Lepidosauria; order Squamata; family Lacertidae; genus Darevskia; species Darevskia armeniaca. Next base: position 951,853 of record JAWWNF010000448.1, read on the forward strand.
AATGTGCTTCTCATATCAGAAGGCTGGCTTTACCTCAAGTGCTTTCTTCCATTGGGTTTTGGGTTTGTGTGTGGCCATGTCTTGACCAAAAGTGAATTAGTGTGATGTTCAGTTTTAAGCCTTTGGGGACATGATCAATGATGCCTCCTCCCTGTCCTTGGTTTTGCGACCATTGGTATCATGGAACTGTAGAGTTGAAAGAGACCCCAAAGGCTGATCTAGTCCAACTTCCCTGTACTGCTGGAATCCCCAACAGATGACCACCCAACAGATGACCACCTCTGTTTAAAAATCTCCAATGAAGGGGAGTCCACCACCTTCTCAGGTCATCCATTCCACTGTGGAACAGCTCTTACCTTCAGAAAGTTCTTCCTAATGTTGAGTTGGAACCTCCTTTCTTGTCCCTTGAATCCATTGGTTCAGGTCCTACCCTCTGGAGCAGCAGAAAACAAGCTTGCTCCATCTTCCATGGGACAGGCCTTCAGATATTTGAAGGCGGCTCTCATATCACCTCGCCGTCATCTCTCCTAAGGGCTGAACATACCCAACTCCCGAAAGTTCCCTATGTTTCCAAGATGCAATGACAGACTCTTGGGTTTTGTTCTCCTCGCCCTTTAAATTTTGAAGGGAAGAAAAAGGAGGAATGGGGGTGGGGGATATGAGCTTTTGCCAAGTTATCAGATCTAACAATCCACAAGCCATGCCTGCTTCTCCGGCAGATGGTAACAGAGATGACTGCTTAGCACTGCATGTTTGACATCTCCCAGAAATAGCAAGCCATGCTGAAGTGGTAGGCCTGTAGCCACTATCAGCTGCTACGGGTGCCTCGGCTGAAAGTGGAAGTCACATGCCTGGTTTCGCACCTCCCTGATGCGAAAACGCTCTCGGGGGTGACTCACGGTACATCTGCTTGCCTCCGACTCCCCCCTCCTTCCTTCCTTCCTTCCTTCCTCCCACCCCCAATCCCCCTTCAGCCCATGGTGGCGGTTGGCTGGTTGTGCTCTTCCTCTCTTGTCACCAGCTTGTGTGACAGGTGAAGTGACACAGAGTCGGCAGAGTTGCTAAAGAGGTTGCTCCGGGCTTTTCCCACATGGGGAGGTGAGGTCGCTCCAGCAGGAGGAGAGCAAATTGGAAAAAAACTCATGTTCTAACATCTGTTCGCTTCTCTACTTTTTTTGTTCAGAGCAGAAGAACAAAAAGGTTGGGGGGGGAGAAGAAGAGAAAGGACAGTGGCTGTCCGACCGCATGAGTGAGGATTTCTGGGTAAGTTTGCACCGATTCAGAAGAGGCCACCTCTGCATCATTCATTCATTCATTCATTCATTCATTCATTCATTCAGCCAAAGTCCTACTTCATTTGAATGGTGAGGCCTCCAGTTGTGGTCATTATGTGGACAACTGCAAGAGGTGGATGCATAAATGGCTACTTAGATGTCCAGCTTGGGTTTTTGATGCCCTTCATCTCCACCACAAGGTAGGCAAATGTTCTGCCTTCACTCCAAGATCCTACTTGGCTGCCATAATGTCCCAGTGGCCAAGGGCTTAACTTCTCTAAGGAGGCTTGAAAAGGCACATATCAAACACACATCATAGCCAATGAAAGGTTGATTCCACAGCCATTGTTTGATGGAAGGCCTCTCCTTTCAAGTCACAAATTCTCCTTCTCATTCTGTATTCTGGGTCTCCACACCATCGGCCAGAGACTTTTCTGTCAAATGGTTCTGTGTTTCTCACACAACTCAAGAAGTGGTGAATTCCTCCTGGAGTGAGCCTTTAAGCTCTCTATCCATAGAATGGATTCAAGTCCATTTCTGCCTTAGCTTCCTGATATTTTGAAGGTTCTGTTTTATGGCTGACCAGCAGCTGCATTTGGTAAGGTTCAGGAAGTGACATGATGCCTTCAAAATAAAGCTGGAAATATCAGCTGCAGCTCCTGAAAGAAGTAGATGTAGAATCTGCATTGAGAATGGAGTAGACCTTTCCTGATGAATGGATGAAGTGAAATGCCCACAGATGTAAACATCTGTGCTGTGACTTCCATGTTCTTCTTAATACCCTGCTTTGCCTTTAGCTGATGTCATCATAGGTCCCTTCCAACAAGACAGGAAGGACTGGGAAGCAAGAAGCAGATGGGAGACACCATACTGACAAATATACTGAAAAAAAAATAATCATTTTACTTACTGGAGAATAATTTGTACTTTTATTTCTTCCTTACCTTTCAACTCATCTCCTCCTACCATCATTCCAAATCCAGCATCCAATGTGGAGAAAGCAGCAAAAATAAAAAATAAAAAATAAATTCAACTTCAGAAAAAAATTAATGGAACTTCCAGTCCTAGATAATTACAATTGCCTATGTCTACCTCCTAGGAAATGACTGCCCCATTCATTGGGTGAACAGATGCACCCCAACCCATTTTCAAGTTTCAGTAGTGCATCAGACTCCCATTTTCCATCACCTTTGCAGTATGGAAAACTAGCAAAACACTTTCAGTGGTCTCCATCTGCAACCTGGTAATATTGAGATTCCCTTTTTGTTGGACCATCTTTAAGAATCTAAGGGCAGCCCTTCTAGATGTGACCACCACATTACTTGGGATGTATTTCGGGGTAATGAGGAATATTGCATGATGAGAAAAACTAGAGAACCGTTGACACATTCTTGTGGCTTAGCAACAAAAGTTTCATCAAGGAATATCCTCAACTAGAGATCTCCAGAAGGATATCTGCGTAGGCTCTTCTGATGAGAGCAAAGAATACAACTATGGCTAAGAGGCTTCAAAATGGCTAAGAGGCTTCCGTTTTCAGCTTGAATCCAGAAATGATCCACCATATTCCATCTACAGACCTTCCCAAGACCACTAGAAGTGGCATTATATCGAGTCATTGGGCAGCCAACATGGTGCCCCTCAAAGGTAGTTGGACAATATTTCTCATCATTTTCTTGACCAATGCGGCTGATGAGAGCTGGAGTTGCACAACATCTGGAGGACATCACTTTAGTTATCCCTGATGGAACCCAGTGCTGTCTATTCTGGCAGTAAGTCTCCAACATCTCAGACAGAGGTTTTGGCATCTCACCATACATTCCTGAGCCACCTTAGCAGTCAAGGAATAAGAGAGGTCCTCTTGTGGCTCAGGAACTAGTTAATTTGCAGGAAGCAAAGAGTGGGATGAAATGGACAGTTCTCCAAATCGGGAAGGTGTAGAAAGCAAAGTCTCCCAAGGATTCATATTGGGACCTATGTTTTTAACTTGTTCATAAATGATCTAGAGTGAGCAGTGACGGTGCAAAGTTTGCTGATGACACTAAATTGTCCAAGGTTGTTTAAACAAAATAATATTTTGCCCAATGTGGGGCAGGGACCCATAAGAAGACGACTTTGGATTTGATATCCCGCTTTATCCCTACCTGAAGGAGTCTCCAAGCGGCTCACATTCTCCTTTCCCTTCCTCCCCACAACAAACACTCTGTGAGGTGAGTGGGGCTGAGAGACTTAAGAGAAGTGTGACTAGCCCAAGGTCACCCAGCAGCTGCATGTGGAGGAGCGGAGGCGCGAACCCGGTTCACCAGATTACGAGTCTACCGCTCTTAACCACTACACCACACTGGCTGTCTCATGCTCTACCGACTGAGCTACTCTAAAAATAATCATCTTAATTTCACACATGCACTCTGGGGTCTGAACTGAAGGTGCCTGACCAGGAACGAGAACGTGGGACCATAGTAGATAGCTCACTGAAACATTGACTCAGTGTGCAGCAGCTGTGAAAAAAGCCAAGTTCCATACTACGGATCATTCAAAAGGAATTGAGAATAATAATAATAATATAAAAAAGAATAAAATGTCGGTGTGCTAGGGACGGAACCTGGAACTTTAATGCAAAGCAAGTTCTCCGCCACCGAGCTATATCCTACCCACGTATTTTAGGGGACAATGGACACATAGAAATCACGTGAGCCGCCACTTGAGAGCCAGTGTGGTGTAGTGGTTAAGAGCGGTAGACTCGTAATCTGGTGAACCGGGTTTGCTTCCCCGCTCCTCCACATGCAGCTCTGGGTGACCTTGGGCTAGTCACACTTCTCTGAAGTCTCTCAGCCCCACTCACCTCACAGAGTGTTTGTTGTAGGGGAGTTACAGGTAGGTAGCCGGTTGGTCTACCATAGTCAAAACTCCATCTATGTGCCCTTCTCCTTGTGCCCTCCATCTTTCCCAACATCAGGGTCTTTTCCAGGGAGTCTTCTCTTCTCATGAGGTGACCAAAGTCTTGGAGCCTCAGTTTCAGGATCTGTCCTTCCAGTGGGCACTCAGGGCTGATTTCCTTCAGAATGGATCGGTTTGATCTTCTTGCAGTCCATGGGACCCTCAATAGTCTCCTCCAGCACCATAATTCAAAAGCATCAATTCTTCGGTGATCAACCTTCTTTATGGTCCAGCTCTCACTTCCATACATCACTACTGGGAAAACCATAGCTTTAAACTATACGGACCTTTGACCGGTCCGCTGTGTAAGTCATCGCTGATTTGCTATGTAGAATAAGTTGCATGCGAAATAACAATTGCCACAAGTTTCCCAATGGTCAAATGTGGACCTTCAGTCTTCTCTAGTTTGGCCCACAGGTGCCCCTCAGGCTACACCAATTCCTCAGCCGTGCCCCTTCTCCAGAGGGCACCTGTGTTAATGCCCACGCTTCACATTGTCCTTGATTGGAGAGAGCAGCTAGAGAAAGTTTCCGCCCATCTCTTATCACACTAGAACTGGCGGGCATGAAGCTGGATGCTGAAGATTCAGGAGAGAGAAAAGAAAGTCCTTTGTCACACAGTGCATGGTTTAAACTTTGAACTCGCTGCCACAAGACGCAGTGACGGCCACCAAATCGGGCGGCTTTCAAAGAGGATTTTGAAAAATCACAGAGGAGGAGAGGGCTAACAATGGCTATTAGCCACAGTGGCTATGCTCAGGCAGTAATGCTTCTGAATACAAGTTTTCCTTTTTCTTTTGAAAGCCCTCATGAAGTATGTGCCCCACCTACAGTTGAACCTCTTTCCCTGCTTACGGAGTGAAGAATGAAGAACTGATGGGATGCTGTTCGACTCAGTTGCAACCAGGTCTCTAAGAGGCAAGTGGTTGTTGTGCCAAATGCTTTAAGAAGAGATCTCCTAACCTTTTCAGGAAACAAAATAAAAAAATTCCTTCCAGTAGCACCTTAGAGACCAACTAAGTTTGTTCTTGGTATGAGCTTTCGTGTGCATGCACATTTCTTCAGATACACACGAAAGCTCATACCAAGAACAAACTTAGTTGGTCTCTAAGGTGCTACTGGAAGGATTTTTTTATTTTGTTGTAGGGGAGGAAGGGAAAGGAGAATGTTAGCCACTTTGAGACTCCTTCGGGTAGTGATAAAGCGGGATATCAAATCCAAACTCCTCTCTCCTCCTCCTCCTCCTCCTCCTTCTCTTCTTCTTCTTCTTCTTCTTCTTCTTCTTCTTCTTCCATCACGAATCCACATTGTCCTCGAGAACACCCAGAGGGCAGAAGGGGAATCCTGCAGAGATTTGGATAATCTTTCAGGAAAATCATATCTATTGATGAACCAAAAGTGCAGAGCTCTGCATGCCTGTCTATCAGCCGGAGTGATTCATCTGGCCCTCTCGATAGAACAGTCCATTCCCCCATCAAGGCCTGATTTACAGCAAGAGAGCCACAGACATCCATTTCGTAAATCTGCTGGGGATTCAGTCAGTCAGGCAAATTTCTTCCCTGATGGGGATGACAGCTTGTTACATTTTGGACAGGGTCCTGAGCAAAGGCCTTGACTCAGAAGGCTCTTGAAGGATAAGGAGGATTTCCGTAGAAATTTGGGCACCTGGAAACAACTGGGGGTCTAGGTGGTGTATTTCCTGACAACAGACTGAAATTCCACATTCCCCAAAATTGGCTTGGAGGGGTTCGGGGGAACCCCAGAACAGGGCACCGCAGGGGCAGAGGGCGGGGAGAGAGGAAGCAGATTGTTCCATATGGCAAGCTGAAATGTTGGCCCTGATGGAACTATCTGAATTCTTCCCATTATGGCAAGGAAAATTGCCTGCAATATAATGTGCATGTTACACTGCATACAGAAATGTATGAAGAAAAGTGCTTGAAAATGCACACACGTTTTTATTGTGGACTTAAAAAAATTAATATTAGCAAATTGATGCAGAAATGGGGCAAGCTGATGTTAAGGCTGGAAAATAAGAAACTCAAGTTTACTGATATTAATATTGTTGTTGCTGATTTATTTATGCCCTGCATTTATCCCTGATGGGACTCAAGGCTAAAAATAAAAATAGAAACCGCTAACAACATAGGGGGAAATCATTTAAGAACAATAAAAACATTGATAGAATTAAAGCTATATACATATATAACATCTACTAAAACCATGCGAATAATTACAATAAAAACAGCACAGCAGCATCCATCGAAATGGAGCTGTTCTGTTTGGCTTTTGGGTTAATTTGAGTGCAACTTTTAAAATTCTAAATTTTTAAATTTTTAAAGTGTATTTTATATTTGTATTTTTAACTGTCTGCTGTGGTTTGATGATTGTTAGCCGCCCTGAGCCCGGTTTTGGCTGGGAAGGGCGGGATATAAATAAAAATTATTATTATTATTATTATTATTATTATTATTATTATTATCACTGTGAACAAAGCAAATTAAAGTATTGGTAGCTAACTATGAGGAGAGTTCATGGCCCTCAAAGTGGTAGCCTACATAAGTCAAGCACATATTTTGGGGGGAGGAGGGACTATCGAGATGCACACAGGACAATGACCGTTGACACAGGCACCATAAATACACAACAGTAAAGAGTGCATGAACACTTCTTCAGATGCACATGAAAGCTGATGGGTTTTCTTGAGAACTTCTAAATAATAATAATAATAATAATAATCTGAAAAGTGATGTGGAAAGATAGAGACTTGAATTGCAGATTAGAAAGATGAGGAACTGAGACATCTGAAGTGTGCATGCACACGAAAGCTCATACCAAGAACAAACTTAGTTGGTCTCTAAGGTGCTACTGGAAGGAATTTTTTTATTTTGTTTTGAGACATCTGAAGGCAGCCCTGTATCGGGAGGTTTTTAACACTTTATGCTTTATGTTTTTAGATATGCTGTAAGTGAATGGGGAAACCCAGTCAGATGGGTGCGGTATAAATAAATATTATTATTATTATTATTATTATTATTATTATTATTAACCCTGTGACAGATTCACTATCCTGGACCTGTTCTGAGAAACATCCAGGGACAGAGGGACCCCATTGGCCCCCATTTCCACGGACTTTTGCATGCCGTGACATGTTTAGGCTGCTTCGCCAGTTGTTTAGAATTTCCCTCGATTTAAAGGATTTCTAAGCTGCCAGATATTTGAAAACCTCTGGCAGTACGTTAAACAATTAAAACAGCCCCATCAGTACAGAAATCCAGTAATAACAGGCTCCAGTCTTAGGGGTCAGAGAGATCCTGGGCAAAAATGACGCCTTTACAAGATGTCTGAGGCAACTGATGGGCGATGCATCCCACAGGGCAGCTGCCATGGCAGAAAATGCCTGTTTTCGAGCCACTACCTCCTTAATTAGACTCCAAAGGAGATGGGTCTCGGTAGCTGGGTCATCCACTGGGGCCAGAAGGGTTTTTTGTGAGGGTCCAGGTGCTGTCTCGTTTCACCCCATTTGTCCCCACCAGCAAGCTCTCAAATGGCTGCCTTGAAATATGGGCAGCCACTGCACGAATTCCCCTGTCTCTCTTTAATTGGAGCCTTAATCTCCCTCCTGATATAATAATAATGCAATTGGTACCACCAGGCAGTTTTCGAACAGTTAACTACCCATGCCGTCCACAGCCCATTAGCCACACAGATTCTGCCAAGTGCTCACATTAGTTCCATCCAGAGGAGTTTTCAGAGCTGTTGGGGAGTGAGCAGGCTGCGCAGAGATTTCTGCCTTGGTTAAGCAAGATTCTAGAGCAGGTTATATCTGGAGCCATCACACAGTCGTCTTCAGGAGGGCAGCCTCTTCTCACTCTCCCTGCAGATCCTCTGAAATAAACAGAAATCTGCTCTTATTCCCTTCTGGGGTACACAAGAGCCTTCCCAGGTTCTCCATCGGTAGGAGTAAATTTACAGAGGCCAACCAGAGAAAATTGAGAAGCAAAGTTTTATTATATCTGTTGCAACGGGGCCCATCACTCCCAAAATGGAGGAGGGAGGAGGAACCCAGAACAATGGTGTGTGCCAGCTCCTATATAGACTTTTGAAATCCCCCCCCTGCCGCCCAAGACCACCCCCTATACATCATACATACATCACAAAAAGGGGTGTAACCCAGGACCCCCTCCCAGATACATCACAGTTACATCATGAAAGGGGAGGTCTGGTAGCAGTAATCTGAGCATCCTTGACCCTCCCCATGCCTCCTCTTGCCTCCACCCAAAAACCCATCAAGTAAAACAAAAGAGATATTTACATTTCCCTGTTTCCCAGCCAAGTTAATCACACCCTTTTGTCTGGCACTCAGATACCCGGAAGCTAGAATTATCACTTTATTTTCCTGAGACAATCCCCCCCTCCTTCCTTGAAGAGAAACAGTTTGTCAGTTTGGGAGTCAAAATGGAGACAGGCCTTTCTTCCTGCACTGCTTCAGACATGTGGCCTTACAACATCCTCCATCGTGACTTTTTCACGGCCCGGGACTGTGTTTGCAGCTGCAAAAGGCACTCCAACCATGCAAGTTTCCATATTGCAGGGTCATCGAATTATCGAATCTTCACATTGTAGTGTTGGAAGGGAACCTGAGAATCATCTGGTCATGGAGGAGAAAGGTCTATCGGCAGCTACTAGCCATAATAATAATAATAATAATAATAATAATAATAATAATAATATATTATTATTTATACTCCACCATCTGGCCGGGCCTCCCTAGCCACTCTGGGCAGCTTCCAACAGAAGATTAAAAACACAATATAAACATCAGTCATTAAAAACTTCCCTAAACAGGGGCTGCCTTCAGATGCCTTCTAAAAGTCAGATAGTTGCTTATTTCCTTGACATCTGATGGAGGGCGTTCACAGGGTGGGCGCCACCACTGAGAAGGCCCTCTGCTATGCTCTGCTTCCACAGAGGCATCAACATTTCTGAACAGGAGTTTCTGGAAACCAAAGGAGGGTTATTTATTGTGGTTATTAATATTGTGCATTTTGGAGCAAAGTGGATGAACAAAAAACTGACTCTTCTTGACATAAAAATTGCCCCCCAGTCCAAAAATATGGTTCAAAAGCTTTACTTAACAGAACTTTTTTCAAAACAAACATAAAACAAATAGAGTTACATCAGATAGTTGCATAATATCATGTGCTTGATCGCAGTGCAGATAGAATATCTTAGAAATAGGAAATCTAGAGCTGAAATCAAGGCTCTGCCTCTCCAAATAGCCTGCATTCCAGCCTGAGGCAGTTTTCCTGGAGAATCATTTTCATGTCCTTACTCCTTGGAACAAAGAACTAACCAACACACCCAAAAGGGAAACCTGTAATTGAATGTGTCAGGTGATCTAAGTTAAACACCTTCTGAGATCTAGCAGAGATACATTCTCACTTAATCATTAATTGTTAGGCTCTCTGAGAGCTTTTGTTTAGCTCAGTGGAACTTTCCACACCATGTCATGCTTTTAGCAGTGCACATACAGACATATACACAGTTACCGGTATTTATACTTCCATGTACATTAAACAATTATACTTAACACTCTTGTGCTCAAATCTCCAGCAGGCTCTCCTTGTGTCCGTATGTTCTTATGGTGGCGTTAATTATAAGAATATTCCATCAATCCAAACCTAAAAGTATAAAATAAGTTAAGCAGATCATATGTCCAAATAGGTGGCTGAATGAGATAATACGCCACACATTCAAGTGCAGAAAGGGCAGTGACCTCTGGGAGGTGGGTGCTTATTCTCAACTCAACTCAGTTTACTTACAGCACAAAGCCAGCAATATAATACAGTACAGTATAATTCCAAACCAGCGATCAGAATATCGCTACAAGGCGTCAAAATCCTAAGGATTAGGGGGGGAAAAACAATGGCACAAAAGAAATTTATAGTATATTTTCCAGTAGAAGCGATTTACGTTTTTTGATGGCTAAGGTGCAAAACTTGGCCACAGCATAGGATACTGAGGTCAAAGAGTCTTCCAAAGGAATTTGCGTAAGATTTCAGAAATAAATTCCAGATAATATTGCAAGGGTTTAAATTTTGATAAAAGGGGTAATATAAGACGAGTCCGTTCTTCACTGTAAAATTGACAGAATAGAGAATGTGAGTAACAGATTCCACCCTATTAGTCATGCATGGGCATAGGCGCTCGTGAATAGGTACCCGCAGGAATTTGCCGTGTAGTACAGCTGTAGGCAGTGCCTCAAATCAGGCTCTGGAAAAAGCCCATCTATAAGATTCATAAGTAATATTAGATAAATAAGGGGCAGCTGAAAAGTTGGGCCAAGATTTTAGACACCTGTAATTCTCAGGAAGTAAGGCATCTTCTTTTTGCAGTTCGATATTGAGAAGCCTCTGAGTAATAGATGTGCTTATTCTTCCAGCCTTGCAACCAGAAAGTTTTGCAGGACCCACTACTTTGCAGGACCCACTGCCTTGCACCCACCTTTCTTTCCCTGGTCGTTTGAGGGAATGAACAACTGTTCCTTGTACGGCTTGGTTTCCAGACCCTTGGTCAACTTGATCACCCTCCTCTGATCTTGGCCACCCTCATCAACAGCTGGAGGGCCAAAGGTTTCCCAAACCTGCCTTAGATCATCCGGTGAACTTCTACCCAAAGCACTACATCCTACAGAGAGAGCCAGTGCGGTGTAGTGGTTAAGAGCGTTAGACTCATAATCTGGGGAACCGGGTTCACGTCTCCGCTCCTCCACATGCAGCTGCTGGGTGACCTTGGGCTAGTCACCCTTCTCTGAAGTCTCTCAGCCCCACTCACCTCACAGAGTGTTTGTTGTGGGGGAGGAAGGGAAAGGAGAATGTGAGCCGCTTGGAGACTCCTTCGGGTAGTGATAAAGCGGGATATCAAATCCAAACTCTTCTTCTGTACAGAAAACCATAGGCTGGTGACCCCAAAATGGGCACTTTCTGCTGTTGCCCCTGTTCCCCTTCTTTCCGGTGGTTCAGGGGAGGCTTGGGAGCCGCAGTCGGGATGGGTGCCGTTGTCCCCCCCCCGACGGCCCTTGTGGTGGCATCCTGGGTAGGGGAGGGCACTCTCCATTCCGGCCTTGGAAGGCAAGGCTGGGCCGTGGACCTAGGTCAGCAGTTTCAGCAGCAGTATTGTAAGGTCGCGAATGTAAGCTGTACTTTAACTTTTCACGATCAGAATTTTTTTTGGGGGGGGGGGAGTGCAGCTTATATTTAGGCCAATACGGTATATTCTTCACAGCCTGTTCTGACAGTGGCCAGACCAGATTGGGAAACCAGCAAGCAAGACCAGAGCGCAAGATCACTCTCCCTTCCTCCTGTGCTTTCCAGCACCTGGTGTGCAGGATCGCTGCTGCTTCCAATTGCGGTATCCCTTGCTAACCCTCTTCTCCCTCCCTCCCTCCCTCCCTCCCTCCCTGTCCCTGGGTTGGGGCTGCCTTGAGTTTCTCCTGCACAGTTGCAAGCTCAGCCGCGCTGCTGTGCCACCATCACCACCACAGCTCCCCGTTTCCCTGCAGGTAACTCCAACCCGCAGGTGAAGGAGGTCAGAGGCCAGAGAGACCGGGCGGCGTGCCAATTTGCCCTGCTGCTCTCCGGCTCCCTATCTGCCTCGGCCACTCCAGATCCGCAGGCTCCCTTTAAATGACCATAAGGCTTCTTGTCACTCGAGCTGCCAAAACCAGCCCCCTTCCCTCATCAAATCCCTAATCAGCTGGAACAGCACTGCAAGCCATGTGAAATGGACTCCTCTCGGCTCCCTCAGCTGACCGTCCGCCTCCTCTCTGCTGGCCCCTCTCTGGCTTGGAGGGCAGCATCCTGCCTGGTTATATAGGTTGGGATTTTGGTGTTTGTTTGTTTTGTTTTGTTTTTAATTATTCATTTTATAACAAGAAAAAAGACATACAAACATAAAAACAAACAAAACACAAATAATCTTAAACAATCATATCTTTCCTTAACATTTTTAAATGACTTCGCCTGCCCCCCCATCTGAATTTCATTACTAATCATAAAAGACAGTTTTGTTAAAACAAACAAACAAACAAACAAACAGTTACAGGTAGATAGCCGTGTTGGTCTGTCATAGTCAAAACAAAATAAAAAAATTCCTTCCAGTAGCACCTTAGAGACCAACTAAGTTTGTTCTTGGTATGAGCTTTCGTGTGCATGCACACTTCTTCAGATACAAACAAACAAACAAACAAGTTTTGTGTTTGTTGTTGCTGGGTTTCTCTCTCTCTCCCCCCCCCCCCCGCCTGCCTCTCAAATCCTCTTGGATGCCTGGACAGGACTCAGGCACTGGGCAGGGAGGATTAGAGCGAGGCATGGCTGAGTTGAGATGCACCCCAAGGAAGGCAAGGGAGCGAAATGAGAAAGCTGCTTTTGTGGCTTCCTACCCACAGAAGTGGGGACGCGGGTGGAGCTGTGGGTTAAACCACAGAGCCTAGGGCTTGCCGATCGGAAGGTTGGCGTTCGAATCCCCGTGATGGGGTGAGCTCCGTTGCTCGGTCCCAGCTCCTGCCCACCTAGCAGTTCGAAAGCACGTCAAAGTGCAAGTAGATAAATACCATATTTTCCGCTCTATAAGGCACACCTGGCCATAGGACGCACCTAGTTTTTAGAGGGGGAGAGCTCTGTTTTTTTTGAGAATCAGCTCAAATTTCTGCAGCTTCTTTTGCCAAGGAGAAAGCCCCATTTTTTAAGGATCAGCTCAAAGTTGTTGAGCTTACTTTGCAAAGGGAAAAAACCCTGTTTTATGGGGTTTAACTCACAGTTCTGCAGCTTCAGGAAGCCATTTCTACAGTTTCCAGACAGATAATCTAATCAGCCAGTCCCATGTCGCTGGGGAAACATCCTCCTCTGCAAGGGGGCGGGGCTGGAATCTCTTTCCCTTATCTCTCTCCCCGATCGTTTGCTGAGCAGTCTGCTCAGCGGACTTCCTTTCAACACCCTTCTCTCTCTTTTTTAAAAAAAAGCACGATCTGCTTTTTTCCCTGGGCAGTTCAGCTCCAGGGACCACACATTCGCTCCATAGGACGCACAGACACTTCCCCTTACTTTTTAGGAGGAAAAAAGTGCGTCTTATGGAGCGAAAAATACGGTAGGTACCGCTCTGGCGGGAAGGTAAATGGCGTTTCCGTGCGCTGCTCTGGTTCGCCAGGAGCGGCTTAGTGATGCTGGCCACATGACCCGGAAGCTGTACGCCGGCTCCCTCGGCCAGTAAAGCGAGATGAGCACCGCAACCCCAGAGTCATCCGTGACTGGACCTAATGGACAGGTGTCCCTTTACCTTTACCCACAGAAGTGGGTCCTCAGGAGCAGCAAGATTTCGGTACCCTTTGGGATAGCGCTGGCATCTCTCTTGAACTGGAAATGGGCCAGCATCGTCCAAGATGAACCAGTTTGTGCTGGTTTCAAGATGGCGCTTCAGCTATCTGGGGGGGGGAACCTTGATTGTTGTTCAAAGCGTAGCCAGCTGGCCCGTGCCGTGTGGCCGTGAGCAGGAACGGCTCCAAGGTGGGAGCTCTCTGAGCCCGCAAAGGTAATTGCTTGGCTGGCAACAGGCCCCACGGAGATGCGCTTCCCTGCCAAACTCTGAGAAGCTTTGTCCGGTCATGACAAATTGCCATGGAGCAAATCCTGCTGGGTTGTAATGCAGCGATTTGGAGGAAGATGGATTTGAGAAAGATGGCAGGTCCCCCACAGCTATTTAATACACTTAAATAGGCTTGGAAGAGAGAGGTGGCTAAGGAGGAAAACGCTTAGCAGTTGCCAGGAGGTGGCAGGGAGGAGGGAAGGAGGGAGCCACTCTGTGATTCCTGCTTTGCAGGGAGTTGTCTAGATCAGGGGTAGGCAAACTAAGGCCCATGGATCGTGCCCAATCGCCTTCTCAATCCGGCCCGCGGAATGGTCGGGGAATCAGCGTGTTTTTACATGAGTAGAATGTGTCCTTTTATTCAAAATGCATCTCTGGGTTATTTATGGGGCATAGGAATTTGTTCACCCCCCCCAAATACTGTATAGTCCGGCCTCCCACACAGCTGAAAAAGGTTGTTGACCCCTGGTCTAGATCAGGAGGTGGCCAACTCCCAAGAGACTGCGATCTACTTACAGAATTAAAAACTGGCAGTGGGGGGTTCAGGTCAAAGTTGCTTGAGCTTTTTATAGGGAGGAGGAAAGCCCTGATTTTTGGGGGGAGGGTGTTTCAGGTCAAAGTTGTACATTGTGCAACAATAGAGGGCGGGGTGAGGGGGCAGGGGCGGATTCTATTTTACCCAGCGATCAACTGCGATCTACCAAAACCTCCCGGGGATCTACCAGTAGATCGCGGTTGACCTGTTGGACATCCCTGGTCTAGATGACCCATTGGAACCCCTTCCAACTGTATAGTTCTACGATTCTGTATGGCTGAGATGCAGGCTGGCAGCCCATTCATCTGTTTATTCATTGATCATATATATAGCCCTGCTTTCCCCAAGAGAGCCAGTGTGGTGTAGTGGTTAAGAGCGGTAGACTCGTAATCTGGTGAAACCAGGTTCGCGTCTCCGCTCCTCCACATGCAGCTGCTGGGGTGACCTTGGGCTAGTCACACTTCTCTGAAGTCTCTCAGCCCCACTCACCTCACAGAGTGTTTGTTGTGGGGGAGGACAGGGAAAGGAGAATGTTAGCTGCTTTGAGACTCCTTCTGGAAGGTGATAAAAGTAAAGTAAAGGAGACCCCTGACCGTTAGGTCCAGTAGTGTCCGACTCTGGGGTTGCGGTGCTCATCTCACATCTGTCTGCTTATTTTTTCATAGAGAATAAAGAATCATTACATGTATTATTTACTTACCAACATTGGCCGTTGTGTCGCATAGTTTTGGATTTCCATCTCACATTATTGGCCGAGAGCCGGCGTACAGCTTCCGGGTCATGTGGCCAGCATGACAAAGCCGCTTCTGGCGAACCAGAGCAGCGCACGGAAACGCCGTTTTACCTTCCTGCCGGAGCGGTACCTATTTATCTACTTGCACTTTTGACGTGCTTTTGAACTTCTAGGTTGGCAGGACCTGGGACCGGAGCAACGGGAGCTCACCCCCGTCGCAGGGACTTCGATCCGCCAACCTTGTGATCAGCAAGCCCTAGGCTCTGTGGTTTAACCCACAGAGCCACCTGGTGATAAAGCGGGATATCAAATCCGAACTCTTCTTCCTCTTGTTCTTGTTCTTCTTCTCTTCTTCGGAGATCAAGGTGGCTCCCCTCCCTCTTCATTTAATCCCCACAACAACCCTGTGAGGTAGGCTAGGCAGAGAGAAACAGGGGCTGGCACCCAAGGTCACCCAGTGAGCCTCCTGGCTGAGTTGGGATTTAAACCCTGGTCCCCCAGGTCCTAGCCCAACACTCTGAACCACTACACCACGTAGACCTCTCATTATCCCATGCCGGATGTGCCGACTATTAAAGTCAGGCCTAAGTTTACAATATTCCTAGGACAATTTCTTTGAACGCACAACTGGCTGACACAATAGATTCTCTGTGGCCCTTACTATGGCCAAAAGAATGGTATTTCTGCCCTGGAAAGATACACGTAAGGCTGCATTTATTCGATGATTGAAGGTACAGTTGCCACTTAGGAGAAGGTTGCTTGTAGACGGAGACTTTGCACGGACGAGTATCGTGAAATTTGGAACCCATTTAAGCAAAATATGGTAGGTTGAAAATAAATATATATTTGGAAAATAGTAATATCGATAGATAAGTATATATGAAATTGTAATTGTCAATTTTTATAGTGATATTATATACCTTTATCTCCACACACCCCTTTTCACAATTTCACTATGTTGCTTATTTTAGGTGTTAATGATGGTGATGATAATGGCAGGATAGAGGGGCGCACAGATATAGCATCCTGAAGAGCCTTTTCCTGGGTAAATTGACACCCTGACCCATCCTTTGACTTCCCTCCTCCTCGGATGCAAGAAATTTGAACCAGGCTTGAATGAAACCCACCTGGATCGGGTTACTTTTGGAAAGGAGCCACAATATGGTCACCTTTCCCAGGAAAAGGGAAATTTATTTATTTCTATGGAGCACTGACAGACTGCTGTTCACTGAAGGGCTTCGATCCAAGAGCAGGGAACAAGGTAAAGAAAATAAACAGGGATTCGTTTTAGTTTACTTAGCGAAAAAATTATATATCACTTGGTTATAACCAAGCCGCTAAGCAGTTTATGAGAAACATTAAAATTATCATTAAAGAACAGTTAACGAAATTCAAAACTGTTTAAAGAGATTAAGACACATAAACGTACCGTATCTAACCAAAAAATGTTTGAAGTCAGGGCTGGAAAGAGTATAAGCAAAGGATGTCAATGGGCAGGGAGTTCCGAAGTGTAGGCGCAGCCACATTGAAAGACCAATTCTCTATGACTACGGAGCAAGTTTTACATATCACCTGTCACAGCGGTGAGTTCCACAGATCAAAGCACCAAGTGGGCAGCTATGGGGTAAGGTGATCCCACAGATAAACAGATTCTGAGCAGTTAAGGGCTTTATATGGGGGGGGCTATTGGGTTGTTCTTGTTTTTATTTTGATTATGTCTTTTGTGTTTTTATATTGTGATTTTATCCTGTGAACCGCTCTGAGACCTGCGGGTATAGGGTGGTATACAAAATTTAATAATAATAATAATAATAATAATAATAATAATAATAATATACCAATAGTAACATCTTGACCTTGGCCCAGTAACAAATTGTCTACCAGTGCAGCTCTCTGGGCAGAGGGGTTATCTGCTAGCAGGGTCTCAGTTCTGTCAGCAACCGTGCTGCAGCATTCTTGTTATGTACTGAGCTGAATCCTAGAACAATAGGATCCAAAATGCAGCAGTCTGATTAGTCCGCAGGAGCCACCCAATCCAGCTCCAGGTGGAAGTGAATCAGCGACCTGATTGGCCTGCAAGAGCAGCCAATCAGGCTCCTGGATGAAGTGATCCGCAACCTGATTGGCCTACAGGAGTAGCCCGGAATTAGCCAATCACGTGGGGCCAATTGTGTAAATAATATATATAGCAGATGTTTTGGGGAAAGATTCATTCCTTGTTACTATGAGCTGAATAAAGAGCATGAAATTCACACTTGACTCCGAGTATATTTCAATTCTGCAGACCTTCCAAGTGTCCCTATTTTCCAGGAACAGCCGCAGATTCACAGAAGCCATCCTGGTTTCTGATTTGATCCGGAATGTCCCGCTTTTCCTTAGGACGTCCCTGTTTTCATCGGAGAAATGTTGGAGGGTATGGAATTATGCGACCCCTTGAACCAAGGAGGTAACTATATAATCTTTAGAAGACATCTGAAGGCAGCCCATATAGGAAGTTTTTTAATGTTTAATGTTTCATTATGTCTGACCCTCGTGTTATAATATAACATTGTAATATAAAATCCTCCCCTATTGTTACAAATTTCATGGGCTGTTGCATTAAGGCGGCTTTTTAAATCTTTTAAATCTTTTAATCTGTATTTTAATTAATTGTTTCTTCTTTTGTGTTTCACGTTTTATTGTGATTTTAATGGTGTGAGCCGCCCTGAGCCCGGCTTGGCCGGGAGGGCGGGGTATAAATAAAAATTATTATTATTATTATTATTATTAATCTATGTTGGAAGCCGCACAGAGTGGCTGAGGCAACTCAGTCAGATGGGCAAGGTATTATTATTATTATTATTATTATTATTATTATTATTAATCTAATAGGACATTCCTGTTTTCATCAGGAAAATATTAGAGGGCAGGCATTCTGCACCGACTGCAGTTTCCAGGTCATATCCCACATAGTGTGCATCGCAATAATCCAATCTTTTAGGTGATCTTTTAGGTTTTTTATAGGTATAAGCAGTCCAAAGCTGCACAGTTATAGCTGATCCATTGACAAGTTAAATAAAGAAATGGGTGCCAGCCACCCTCTCCTTGCACAGCTGCCTAAATCGCTTGCTACCTTGGCGCTTTGTCAGCGGGGCTGAGATGTGCCACCAGCTGAGCAAGGAGATAAATAGGTACTGCTGTGGCGGGAAGGTAAACGGCATTTCCAAGCGCTCTGGCACTCGTCACAGTGCCCCATTGCACCAGAAGCGGTTTAGTCCTGCTGGCCACATGACCCAGAAAGCTGTCTGTGGACAAACGCCGCCTCCCTCGGCCTGAAAGCGAGATGAGCGCCGCAACCCCATAGTCGCCTTTGACTGGGCTGAACCGTCCAGGGGTCCTTTACCTTTACCCTCACCCCTCTCGCTCATTGATGCTCAGGGAAAGATGGGTTTGGTCAGCCCAGCCGCTGTGTTGGTACCCTTCCCTCAGCTATTAGTTTGTGGTCAACTCAAATGCTATTATGTAACCAGCAGAGTCAAGGCTCATCCATTAGCTTCCCAAAGCGATGGCGAAATCAAAGCTGCCTGGCCACAAAACCACAGTCGCCTCGCCCTGGCAATGGGGTCTGCCCACCAACAATCTCACCTTGTGAACGAGGCACTTAGCAGCCACATCATACGCAGAGGCCAAAACCCTCAACAAATAGCTCAGGGTATCACTTAGCTTGTAAACTCCCAGGCAGTGGTGTGCGGTCAGTGGACATGGGGGACTAGGCTAGCCCCTTAAATGTTCCCCTGGAGCATCCTTCCCAAAGCCTGGGAAGGTTCTGCCTGGCTTGCGGGGGTGGGGGTGGCGCGGGGTCCAAGAGCCCTCCCGCTACGTGGCCAAAGGCCAGCCAGTTTTGGGAAGGAGGCAGAAGAGCTCCAGCATCCTGCCAGAGCCCTGGAGCATCCTTCCCAAAGCCTGGGAAGGTTCTGCCCAGCTTAGGGAGGGAGGCATGATTGCTCATTCACGTGACACGTCCCCCCATCGTCCTTGCAAGCTGGTGCCTCTGGCCCCAAGTGTTCCCCTACAAACAATTTCACAGCATATCACTGACCCAGGCTTTCCCTCGCCTATGTGTTAAAACCAGGAATGGGGGGGGGGCAGTTAAACGACTCCAAAATCCCAAGTCCCCAACACAGCCTCTAACTAAGGCCAGGACAATGACCGTTGACACAGGCACCATAAATACACAACAGCAAAGAGGCTCAGAAAGCAGTCTATAAAATTGGAGCAATAAACAGATACCATGTATTCTATCCAATATAGAAAACTGGTAAAGGTAAAGGTAAAGGGGACCCCTGACCGTTAGGTCCAGTCGCGGACGACTCTGGGTTGCGGCGCTTTACTGGCCAAGGGAGCCGACGTACAGCTTCCGGTCATGTGGCCAGCATGACTAAGCCGCTTCTCCTCGGCCTTTCTCTTGTCTCAGCAGTTGTCCGAGTCTGCCTGTCTGGCTTGACTTGCAATGCCAGATAACTCTAGGAGAAGGAGGAGGAGAAGAGTTTGGATTTGATATCCCGCTTTATCACTACCCGAAAGGAGTCTCAAAGCGGCTAACATTCTCCTTCCCCTTCCTGCCCCACAACAAACACTCTGTGAGGTGAGTGGGGCTGAGAGACTTCAGAGAAGTGTGACTAGCCCAAGGTCACCCAGCAGCTGCAGGTGGAGGAGTGGAGACGCGAACCCGGTTCACCAGATTACAAGACTACTGCCCTTAACCACTACACCACACTGGCTGGAAAACTCAGAAGAGAGACCGTAGCAGCAGCAAAAGCCCTCTGCAAGCCTTCTGCCCACCACCGTCTCCCAGGATGATGGGTAGTGCGTCAAGCCCAGGTGGCCATGCCCTCCGATCGATTTGCCCATCGGGAAATGGGAAAGGGACTCTCATGCGAGCCCCGCTGCTTTTCATGAGCTGCTGTGATGCCCTTCATCCTCCTCCAGTCTCAATAAACCTGGCTAATTAGCATCCTGACCACTCAATTAATTAGGCAGTACACTTAATTATGACAAACTACATTATCCAATATAGCCCTGAGTCCAATGGACATTAGTGTTGGGTTATGTTCGGTAACAATTTGATTTGAGAGGGAGTTTATTGACCAGAAAAGACATATGATGAGATTAAAATAATCAGTAGAACTAGCACAGTGCTATCGGCTTGTCGTAGCCAAGGGCTGGGGTTATAAAGAGAGGGAGCCTGATCAAATTAGCCGCTTCATTCTCATTAAGAGGCTCTGCGTAAACGGAGAGGGACGGCGGATGGAGAAGGGGAGGCAGGGCAGCCGAGCAAGGAGGGCGCTTTGGAAAGCGGCCCAGGGAAGGAGTGGCCAAGGGAGGGAGCAGGCTGTGCCACTTCTCTGCCTTGCTCCTCGGGGCCTCAATGAAACGCTTTCTGTTAGGAAGAGCAATGCAGGTACGGCGAGGAAGTTGCTGCTGGATCTTCAGACCAAAGGTCCATCTGGTCTAGCAGCCTCCCTCCAAAGACGTCCTCCCGACTTTCTGTTTATTGCACT